>JAAVTJ010000318.1:0-509374 GCA_011947355.1 Phytophthora boehmeriae | reverse complement strand
CAAACTTCAGTCTCGCAACTTCAGTTTTGCATCTGCGGTGCCGATCTTGACGACGTCGAGATTTTGCACCTCGGAAGAGCTCGCTGGATTTGGTGCCCGGCGACCAGAGCCAAAGCACCGGCAAAAGTTGTGCCGGTGCTTTGGCAGTCCGTGAAAGCTCAGACTTGATCGCACAAAAGGTGCTGGCGAGATAAATGTGCGGCTGGATATGCTTATCTTTACGCTTGCAAGTCGCACCCTCGAAAACGCCATGACGAACTGCATCTTGTCCGGGGACAACGTCGACATGAATCGATTAAAGGGGGACCCGGACAGCTCAGCCCAGACGCAACTAATGTCGGTAGGATTACCAAGGAGTTGATGCGTGACGGCAGACGGCATAGGGTGCAGCTCATGTCCACGAAGACAGTTGTCTCGACACACCTTTATAACCACGAGCGACAAGACTTCTCGAGGAAACCATGCACCACCAGCTTACATGCTGAGCGCAAGGTTTCCTCGACAGCCGCCACCGAATCGCCAGCGCTGGGCAATTATATGTGCACTGCTCATTTTGATCATGCAATGGGGCCGGGATGTGGTCTGAGTTGCACTGTATTCTGTATACGAACAGCAGCCGCGAAACGGCACTTGCAACTGCATTGGCACGCGATCTTACAGGTGCTGCCAATGGAATTTCCACCTCCCCCAACCGCTAAGCCGTAGAATGGAGCCCAGGAAACCTGAATCAGGATCCATGGCAGTGCCTGCTATAATACCAGAGCAGCAACAGCGAGCTGTAGCGTTACAGCGAGGATAGCCTCAGCATGTGGTCCACATTGTGGACGCTGCTCGATGGAGGCTCCATTGGAGCATCACCTCGGCCCTAACCCGCTCGTGGTTGAAGTCTCAATTCGTTGACCAATCACATCTCCGAAATGTTAAAGCGGCTTCTTTACTGCGGCTGCTGTGGGGGCCAGGCGGAATCGCTGCGAGAAGTGCTATGACGTTGCACAGATGATCTCGCAGCCAGGCGTCTTCAACATGAATCTAGTGCGCATATAGCTCCATGCGATGCAGCCCAGGCAAGGCGCCGAAGCTGGAAGATGGCTATTTCTGCTTGGGCCAGAGCTCTTCAATTTACCGTGAAACCGACGTGCAGCGACAGGCCGCCTGCCGTTGGCCCATCTGACTCCCTTTCTCACCGGCCTGGTTTTGTGCAAGCACCAGAATGCACGGCGCTTCAGAAAAACACTTGGCAAATGTATGCTGGGCTTTTTGCCACACGTTGCATGCTCACCTTCGCGATCCTACACAGCCGTTATCGATGGCAGCCAAGCCAAACGCTGTGCCGAACACGTGTTGCCGTTGGCAAGGCAGTCATTCCGAGACGCAATAAAGTTAAGCAGGGGACAAACGCGCTATCGAGGCAAGGCAATAGGAGGAGGTCTCTGCAAGCAAACCGAGACTAGCAAAACAGGCGGGGGGAGTGTCGATTGCCAGGTCCGTAACAAAAGCAGCCGTGCCGGTTCTTCGAGCACCATACCTGCAACGGTAACTTGCGACAACACAACTTCCTAAGGTCGACTTTATTTCCGTTAGCGCAACATGTGACAATATAAAAATGTTGCATAGGTTGCTGTACGAGATGTTGGGACGGATGTCATGGTCCATGTGAAAACTGAAACTGCAGCGCACGAGTGGAACTTAAACGAAGGATTGAGATCGATTCAAACCTGCCCAGTAGATAGTTAATATTCACGCTTGTATAAATTAAATCCGCGTTTCCCACAAGCCTGCAAGTATCACAGCGTGAGAAATATTGACGCTTTAAATTCACCCCTTCTGATCGGGTTATGTTGCGCGTAGCGGTTTTTCTTCACAACCCTGTAAGTTCAACATGAGCATTTTATGCCTTTCGTTCCGCCCATAGACTTCAGAACAGAACCTTGCGCTCTCACCGCTCGCACTCGCCTCCAGCGTGCATCCAAACACTGCAAATCCCGTGGCAAGGCCATACAAACACTCGTGCTTCGCAATCCAAATGCCATTTCAACATCCATACTCAGCGCAAGACAAACTCCTTGCTAAAATCGCGACAGTCATTCCCTTTCAGTTACCTTATTAATAGTATGTGGTGTTTTCCACCGAAGATGGGTTCGGGGACGGTTCTTTTTCTGACCGGCAGGCCCCCTGTCGCTCCGCTCGCTTTTCCGCGCTTCACTTTCCGCTTCATTCGCGAATTTGCCACCGAGCGCACAGAAGCCCAAAAGCAGAGCCCCTCAAGCGTCGAGCCCCGGAAAGCAAAAGCCGCGACCCGACGCTCCCGTTTACCCACTTCCCACACAAGAAATGAACTTCGCACGCCGGTTCTCGCACACCAGTGAGATGCTTCAAGCTTCGGCGCTTAACAAGGACAATCAGCACAGTCTCCACGTAGACACGAACAAGGACCTGCAGCCTCAGGACGTGAGTCCCTCCACCAGCCCGTGCTCGGTCCTCGCTCGGCCCCCACTCCTCGCACAACGACGAGTCTGTGCGACGTCGACGAAGCCACTCGGAGTGTCTGTTGATGGCCAAGAACGGCCAGTCGCTGCCAGGGCCGTGCCAGGAATACATCAGCAACGTGAAGCAGCTGCTGGCTCGCAATGACGACCAGCTGACGCAGCTGAAGCGGCGCCGCAGCATGAACCTGAGCCACCCCTCGCTGTTCAAGTAAAGAGAGAGAAGCCAGTCAAGGCCATGTTAAGTCTGTGATGCGACTGGACGTCCACAACGTTATTTTATAAGAAGCCGAGCCGTTGTATTATTAAGAGCAAATGAATCCTCTTTCACTGGAAACTTTTCTTGTATTCGTTGCTGACTTACATTCCCTCGCTCTTGAGCAAGTGGCTGATGGCTGTCACCAGCTCGCTCTGCGCGATGTCGACGCTCGGGTCCGCGATCTTGTCCACCAGCAAGCGGTCCAAGTGCTGCCGCATGGACTTGATGAGCACGCCGATGCGAGCGACGGCGTGGAAGCGGATGAACTGGTCCAGCGTCAGCAGGTTCTTCTCGTGGACGACCTCGAGCTTCCCTCCGAACAGCAGCAGAGCGTAGGGATTCACCATGGTGCTCTCACGCACAAAGACCTTGGACGTCTGCACCAGCTCCGTGTACAGCAGCCACGGCGAGTCGTACTGCGTCTGCGAGAAGTTGCACGACGACGGATGCAGGAACACCCGCTCACGCTGGCCCGGCTCAGATGCTGACTGCACGAAGTAGCGGATTTGTTTGGCGTTCGGGTCTTCTTCCACCACGCCGTGCGCTGCCTGGAAGTACTTTTGCTCGGGGTACACGACTTGCGCCACGTTGGCGTATAGGCCAGCGCAGAGCGCGGCCTTGATGATGCGCGGCGCGTCCGAGTTCTCGTTGAGGCTCTCGCAGTTCGAGTAGAAGCCGATGTTGTCCAGCTGCTGCAGATACTGCTGCTTCAGGTCCATGATCGACTCCATCGTGTCGTACGAGAGTCCGATGTCGCGACAGAATCCTCGCTTCGCCTTCTGCCCACGCAAAGGCGCATAGCGCTCCATCAACTTCCAAAGCAGCAGATGGTCGCTCTTCCAGTCTCCGCCCAGCTCTTTCTTTACGGCATCCTGCTTCGCGCGCATCTCCGGGTCCGACATGCTCACCAGGAATGGGCTGCGGCTCGAGATGCACGCTGCGATGATAGCCACGGGCTCAATGCAGCGCAGAATCGAGCCATACACGAGGAACTTGCCGATGCGAGCGTCCAGCGGCAGCATCGCCAAGTGATTTCCCAGTGGGGTTAATATCACCTGCTCGTCGTGGTTACTGCCCTTGGAGGAATCACCGCCCACGGTCTTGAATGCTGCAATGTCCACAAGCTCCTGCATGGCTGCGTCAATGGCATCCTCCTTCGGAGGCTCGATAGCCTTCGATAGAAAGCCCTTGATGGAACCAAGTTCCAGCTTCTTGATCTGCAAGCAGAGCTGCTCCAGAGACACACGGTGGATCTCGGCCGAAAGCTGAGCATCCATAGCCGAAAACCGCTTACGAGAGAATAAACGGTAGCACGTACCAGCCTGGACACGACCAGCTCGGCCCTTGCGTTGATCGCACGCAGCACGAGACGCCCAGCAGTCCAGAAGCTGCGAACGCCTGGCACGATTGTCGTAGACCATCTCCTTCACCTTACCAGAGTCGATAACCGCCGTGATGTCGTTGATGGTAATCGAAGTCTCAGCAATGTTCGTGCTCACAATGACCTTCGTCTTGCCAGCAGGAGCAGATTTGAATACCATCGCCTGGTCAGCGCCAGAGAGTGAACCATGAAGCGGTAAGACCCAGACCTTCGAGGCCAGTCCACCATTGCCATGCGTCAACATTTCCACCATTCGCTTGATCTCGGCTGTACCAGGCAAGAATACAAGAATCGCGCCATGTGCACCGCCATCACTCCGCGGCTTCCCCAGGACGAGGAAGCGCACGAGGTGCGCGATCAGGTCGTAGTCAATCTTAGCGTCGTCCATGCGCGCCACAATCTCCTCTGAGGTCATTTCAGACAGTGTCTTGGGCTTCTCTTCCTCCTCTTCACCCTCACTGCCCTTCTTTTGTGCTTCTTGTCCTTAATTAAGTGCTTGGGCACCTCGTACTTCGTCAGGTCAAGAACATCTTCGAGAAAGTTGTATTCCACCGGATAGGTAAAGCCTGGAATATCCAGCACAGGGCATGGTGTCTGTGTAATGGACGAAAAATACTTGACAAACAACTCCGAGTTCATGGTAGCACTCATGAGAATAACGCGCAGGTCTGGCCGCTGAGGCAGCAGGTCGCGAAGGATCGACAGAAGGAAGTCCGTGTCTACATTGCGCTCGTGAACTTCGTCGACAATCACGTGCGAGACACCCAAAAGTTGACGATCGTTCAACAATCGCCGTAGCAGCACACCGGTCGTGCAAAACAGCAAGCGCGTATTGGACGACTTTTTCGCATCCATGCGAATCTGGTAACCAACAATGTCCGCGATATCTTCGCACCGCTCTTGAGCAACGCGAGTCGCCACACCAATTGCGGCAATACGGCGTGGCTGAGTACAAATGATATTGCACTCCCCACCGGCACCACGGTTGATGTATTCATCCAGAATGAACTGCGGGATCTGTGTAGTCTTACCACAACCGGTAGCACCACACACGAGTACCACTTGATTGTTTTGCACACACTGAATTACTTGGGCTTCCTCCTTGCCTGCAGGGAGCTTTGCGCGAGCAGCAAGCATCTGCTGGAAGTTGCCTTGGCCGTCCTTTGTCTTGCGTAACTGCAATAATTTGTCGCTCATACGGCGAATAGCTTCCATATCCACTGGCTTCGATAGCTGAGCCGTTTGCTTGTGGTTCGCCCCGTATCTACCCTTCTTTTTCCTTGATCTAGCCTTGTCAGGCATTTGTTCCTTGGTCTTGCCATTGTCCGTCGGAGTTGCCCCTCTTTTGCTGCTACTATCTTCTTTAACAATCGAATACGTGCTGGGCTCCTAGACAACCTCTTGTTGTCCTGCAGATAGGTATCTATCGCAACATAGATATCATACAGCATGGGCTCGCCCATGGAATGTACGCAGCTCTTGAGAGCCTCACCACACGCTGCGAGTAAATGAGGGTGGTGTTTAGCATCAGTTGAAGTCAGGGCCAGCAGCGGGAGCTCAAACGGATACCTGGAAGTACTTGGAAGGAAGACGTGTAATCTGAGAGCATCGGTCACGTCAAACACAATCAGCTGAGCATTCGAACCGTCTTCCATTGTCGTGATCTGCACCTTGTCGTCATAGATAGCTTCTAAGGCAAAAATCTCGTCCTGACGCTGGTTCAGAAGCTCTTCTTCATCGTCTGGCGCCTCAACAGCCCCATCTGTCTGCTCCACACTAAAATGTGCTTTCACATGAGGAAAAAGCTTCTCCATTAAAGCAAAGAGAGTCATCATGGAAGGATCGTTTAGTTCTGCGTCGCTGATGCTGGGATTCTCATGCACAAACTCGTTTGCGATGGTAGCAGCGTCATGACGGTCGTACCCAAACTTCATAAGACGTTGCACGAGTACAATTGAGCGTGCAGGCGTGGACGAATCACCCGAAGAACTGCTCAACACAACATCTAGCTGTGTACCCTCGGGGTTGAATTTCTTAGGCAGGTCACCCTCAGGTACATTCAAACACAACCAGTCAAATATAGCAGTCATGCGAGTATCGGTGTCAGCATTACCAGCACTCGGACAGCTCTGCAAAGCTCCTTGAATCTGTGCAGTCGTGAACCCGATCGCCTTCAGTCTCTGTGTAGCCTGGTCCAAAAACTCTGCTTCTTGTTGCGCATCATCACTCCCATCTTCGTCACTCTTTCCTTGAGTACTTGTTTCCACCGTACCAAGTTTCTTCAGAATCCCTTCAATCAATTCCCGACAAGACGCACTCATCATCACCTGCTTGGGCATATTAGCTCTCTCTCTGTTCTCCCTTGCGCGCTGCTTCTTGTTGCGCTCCTGCGTCCTTGCCAATTTCGCCGCTTCAAACTCCTTATGAGACGCGAACTTTCTGTCCATTGTCAACGTCTTGACTTCTTGTTTCTGCTTCACTTCTTGCTCTTCCTCACCGTCACCTCCCCACAGGTCCATTTTATCCTCTCCACCCTCATTTTTATCCTGCTTCTCCTCCATTTTAGCCTTTACTTTGCTCTTCTTGCCCTTCTTCTCTTCTGGAGCATTTTTAGGCTCCCCAAGAGCCAGCCAGAGGTCCCTGTACGGGTCCGGCAGCTTGCGCTCGAAGGGACGCAAAGGCTCGACGTGTTTCAGCGCCAGTAGAGCGGCGCAGTGCTTGGCTTCGTCCATAGACTCGAACTCCTCAGCAGGACAGAAGCTCAGGTCCTTGCTGTTGTCCTTAACGTCTGGTAACACACAGCGCATGCGAAACTTGGCGGGGTCCTGGGCTTTGGCTCGAGCGTAGAAGGCGTTGCGCCGCTTCTTGGACTGGCAGAACTCCTGCAGCAGCTGCATGGGCGTGCGCTGCCACTCCTTGCACAGCACGCCCTGCCGCATCTGGTCCCCCTTGGACACACTGACCGTGCCGGCGCCGCGCTGCCGGTGGCCGGGCTGACGTTGACGTCCCATACCGATAATTGACAAATGAATATATCAAATTGGGACGTGGATGCAATTGTACTATAAATATTGGTATTGCATAATGAATACAAGTGACTTTGGGAATCTGCGTCCCGAGTGATTTACACGTTTGGAGTACGCTTTGTGTGTCATTTCGAATTTGAAATGAACACGTTAAGACGCGGCTCGCAGTTAAAAACGGATGCTGCTGCTGTTAAGACTCGAGGAGACTTGCTGCTGTCGGAGCTGAAGGTGGTGAGTGCGGAGAATGCAAGACAGTTGGAGAAACGCTTCGCCTTCCTCTGGAGCTCGGCGCACAGCTTGCTGCAGACGAACGCGACGCTGGCCAACCACATGGTGTACGCCTGTTCTTAACTGTTATGAACGTGTTTTTAACCTGTTCCTAACTGAAATCTGTGACGTGTGACAGAGCTTCGATGATACAATTGGCCCGATCGAGTCAAGCTCAGCTCCCACAGGAACTCCTGGACTATATCTGTGAACGCTGCGGGGGTCTACTAGTGCCCAGTGTGTCTGCTGGTGTGCGCGTGGTGCCACAGTCGCGCAAGTCTCCTGCCAATCGCCGTCTGGCGAGGCAGCAGCGTCGCGCTCAGCAGCAGAACGGCACTGGAGCGCCGCGGGTTGTGCGCGAGTCGCTCTCGACCATTGTCGTGCGTTGCATTATACCAGGATATTTTGTTGTTGCTGTGCAGAGCTAACGTTTATGTTTTATTCGCTTGCTGCAGCGTGTAACGTGTCACCGTTGCCAACATGCCAATGACAGAGCTGGCGCCTCTGTCGTCCACAAGACGAAGACAAAGAAACGATCGCGAGATGAAGAACAAGAAGCATCAGCTACGAAGCGCTTGAAGACTGAAGAAGCTCCTGCCACTGCTGCACCTATCGAGAAGAAAGAGGAAGCAACCAGTGTGTTTGCTTCTCCTCCCAGTCCTCCAAGAAAACTACTGGATGGGCCCAAGAAACGAAAGAAAAAGAAGAAACCAGCTCAGCCTGACGCAGCCGTGACTGCCGTCAAGAGTAGTCTCAACTCCTTCTTGCAGAGTCTCAAACCAAGTTCGCGCAAGTGATCTACCACAGGTATAAACATGCTTTTGCGGCGATCATTGATTTATTGGTTACATACGAGACGATGCCATCGAATATGAAGCAGTCAGCGAGTCTAACTGACTAAGCTGCGCTCGGAAGTTGTCATCACCGTTTTGCATGCTCCAGGATTGCATTGTCGATGGATATCGTGTGTTCGACGACATGGAGTAGCTCTTCCGCGCTGAGTCGTCTTTTTCCGCTTCCTTGTCTTCGAAAGCTGCTAACAGCTTGGGTGAAGGGCATTTCTCCATTGGTAACCCTGCTGACTCTAATTCATCTTTGATACTAACATCAATAGGGGCTGGTAGCTTAGCTGTTTGAGCCTCGCTGCACTTATCGTTGTTTTCAGTTTGTAGATCCGCGTTTGGATGCACAGGTGCGTCCTGGTTGCCAAATGTTCGTTCGCGAGAACTTCTCGCTTCAGCTTTTCGCTCTTTTGATTTCCTGGCAAGGATTTGATTTCGCTCAGTTGCCTTGAAGATCTTACCCAGAATGCTGAAGAGCTTTTCGCGTGGTGGATCCTTTTGTTCTTCCAAGATCTACAAGGCGTAGCAACAGGTTCATCGGTGAGCAAGGTCATTCGACATCCTCCACGGGAAAGCTTACGAACCCGTCGAGTATCTTGGATTGGCATTTGGACCATCACAATGGTGCGATTCTGGAGAAGTCCATCGTAAAACTGGAAGAAGCCGTCAACGGTGATGCAGTTTCCATCCCAGAACAATGCCTGCAGACTCTTATTCTTAGGCAGCACCTCGCCAAGAACTTGTGCCAGCGCGTCTCCGCACTCGTTTCCTGTGATGTCAAGCATCTGCAAGTATGAGTGGGGCCGAGCCAATGCTTGGGCTGCAGCCGTGATGATATGAGTGCCAAAGACATACGAGCCCTCACATTTCAGACACAGCTCCTTCAAACGCAATGGCTTGGTTCCTGACGTATATGGCAAAAGTGATGCAGAAACGGCTTCGCCTTCACCTGCTCCGAACCAAGCAGCTAAATGATTGATGTCTTTCTCTTGACTTCCTCCAAGTAGAAGACCCAATGCATTTGCTCCTGCCTGCTCAACCACACTCGGCTCATGAGTCGATGAGCTGTCTGCGCTAGATTTTTCTTCGAGACGTCTACGTTTGCGATGTATCTCGCGCTTGATGAAGCCATTCCCCTCGAGACTTAGTGACTCCAGGGTTTTGCACCCTCGAATTGAATGGAGCAGTAGTAATGCCTGCACCACACATGATCAACGAAGATGTGAGAAGACCTATGGTATACCCCACACAGCGAACCTACCGATTTATCGTGGAGGTGTGTATGATCCAGTCGCAGGGATGTCCGTGTAGCCCATGGAGACTCATCAAGTAGTTGCGCCAACACTTCCGCTCGGTGGCCACTCAAATCGTTATCACTTAAGTCCACCATGCAAGCCCAGTTCCGATCGGTGTTCGCGAACATTGGTGCCAAGATGTTGCGCAAGAATTGTTTGCGAAGGCCACTGGTGCGATGCACAACCTGTCCGCTGGTGCGAGAAGCTGCTGTTTGTGCCACAACAGCAGCTTCAGAGAGGGCCAACAACGTGCTTTCTTTTCGCAGTTGAGGGGTAATACGCGATGGAAGTGGCGGTAACGCTTCATTCCACGCAGGAAAAGCGTCGCAAGACTTTGAGATTTGCCCAAGATGACACCTAGGTCCTGGCTGGCCTGTGTGCGCATTTGGTTGTATGATAAATCCAGCTGGAGAAGCGAAGATTCGTGAAGCAGCGTGTTCTGCTTGAGTGCCTCTACGAAGATGTTAATATCCAGCTGCGTTCGCGATATATCAAGCCGTTGAAGCGCGAACGATCCTGTGATCCATGTAGCAAGAGCGCGGGTACCTTCATCTCCAAGATTGTTCCCTGCGACGTTGAGTTCATGTAAGGATGCAGCAAAAGGGGTGCTTGCCTTTAATGCCTCGATGATCCGGCAGCAAGATACTGTTGATAGCCCACATCGTTCAAGCTGCAGCAATTCCAGACCATTGGGGAGTAACTGGAGTATTGTTGCTAGCTCTGTGGCCATTGCAACTGTAAACCGATTGAAGGAAAAGTCCAAGCGTTTGAGCCGTAGGTCGACCTGATCCGAAGTTCTCTGAATAGTGGATTGCAAGACGACTTGCCGAAGAATGCGTAGTGATCTCACCGTAAGCTGCACGTTTGTGAGGGTAAAGCCCTCGATCGTGCAAAATGGCGACAGAAGAGCTTGAAACAGCACAGTCAAGCTAGCTAGTCCCATCGCGAGGTCAATAATGACGATATCGGTAAAACACTGCAAGAGCTCCAGTGTTCGTGCCAAAGCCTGGATTTCTTTTGCTTGGTGAGTAGTCGCAGATCGGGAGGAGAAGAGGACATCGGTGACAGACCGAGCTAGAGCGTGTAATGGAGTTGGTGGATCCTGGTGAAGACCATAACCATTTACCCCGGGAGGAAAGCCAAGGCAATATTGAAAGTCCAGACACCTGGAGGTTGTGGCACATTCTTCAAGGCGGCTTGTTACGCTGGCGCGAAAATGAACACTCAGGTCATCGCAGAAAGCATGATATGCCGTCGTTACAGCTGTGAATATGGAGTTCTGGTCCACAGAGGTACCCGCTTCAGACGATTCGTCCTGGTTATCGCGTTGTGTCTGTGGGGTATCATCGCTAACAGGGAAGAACTCACGCCAGTGGCAATCTGCAGGAAGTATGACTGGAGGAATCTGCTGCTGTGGAAAAGTGAGTCGAAGGGCATGTAGCAGGCGCTGCAGGAGGCGAACAAAATTTTCTGAATGAACACCAGGGTCAAAATGCAGGGTCGTCGACTCGCAGTTGTTCCTGTTGGCTTTTGGGGACGCAATGTCAAGTTTGATCGAGACAGTTGAAGTGGAGACTGTTGTCGATGAGCTCGCCGAACATGATCGTAGTGCAGTGAGTTTCTGAACGTGCAAGAGCTGGTATTCCCGACGGGGTATCAGTGTTTTTCCGAATGGCTTCTTACGTTTTAGCAGCCACATGCGGAGTGCTGAGATGACCACGAGCCGTGAACGAAACTTGGGCCCAGATTTATGCAGCATGACCCATTTCATCAGTAGTGGCGTGTCACTCCTTCCAGCAAACAGCTTCTCGATTGCTGCCGTGTCCTGGACACATAACTCAGCGTAACTTAACCGGTTGATTGGCCATGGTGTCGAGTCCACGGTAGTCTCCTCTTCACCACTTGCGTCAGCTGTCTCCATCGCGCACGCGATAGGAAGTTTTGGACAAACCTGATGACCGAAGCCATATATATAGCGGGAACAAGAATTCGGATAACGGACTATTCAAGGACACAAACAACATGATGCCGATCGACATACACTACGGACGACAAGCTACTTGCGTCCGAACATAGCTCCCTGGTCTTCTTTAACTTTCGTTGTTGTGGCTACACATGCCAGGAGTAGCAGCGAAGACGGTGGGTCAGCCGTTTTAGCCTGGCCGCACTTCTGGCAGCAAGTTGAGGCGTGGGAACGTGGCAAACATTTTGAAATTGGAGACCTCGTGAAGCTCGTGACCGATTTTAGCTTGCTTTCCTTGTGATTGACATGCTCGCGATGGCACTTGTTTCGTCGAGAAAGATGCAGCGTATCTACTCGGTTGTGATGCTCGGTCCGTCCGTGGCTTTTAGTGCACGTTCTCTGTATATTGTTCGTGTTCGGGAAGTGCTTTTGAAATATCGCGGAGGGAATCGCTCGAGATCGTGGCCATATCTGCGCTTGAGAGTCTTGAGGCGCTGACGCAGCGCGTTTTTCGTTTGCTTGGACTTAATCATTTGCCGTGCAAGCTGCTCCCACATGATCTGCGGACCACTCTGCTTGAACTTCAGCGCCAGCTGCACGAGTTGGTAGTCCTCATCGTCGGTGAAATCAGACATTCTTCCTACAACAGAAGAAATGCATTGTACGAGGATGGGTCAGTCGATGACAGATCAAGACCAGGGGGTTAATCTCCATCAGGGCGAAGTAAGACTATGGACGCCATGTTAGGCGTATGTGAAGCTTTTGAAGTTGAAGCTGCCATGCTTTTGGCCTTCTGATTGGCTGGTGAAAAACACTGGCCAATCCGCGTGATCTCCACTTCAACTTAGAGTGATGGTCGTAACGGCTGCTAACCAACGAGTTCTATCTACAGCTTTTTGCTCCGTTGCAACGCATAATAATGAGCGTGGCACCCCGTGCAGCACCTGCAATGACAGAGCGTTCTAGACTGCTGTTGCACCGTCAAAGTCACAGATTTGAGGACGATTTGGCAGTGGGGGCCGTGGTCATCGCTCTAGCAGACAGTCAGTCCAATGTGTACTCCCCGCGTCTGGAGACCGTCACGACGACGCTGCAGCTGCTGCAACACACCGGGAGCAGTCTTTTGTGGCAGTTCTGGCACTTAGTTGCGAGGCCGCGATGAATTTTCTGCAGAGTCAACCACCAGGCACTTTTCTCTTGGCCAAAGAAGAAGATGCGGCAATTGCAGTGTATATCAAGTTTCGACAAGCAGTACGGGTCGTGATGCTTGTGAAAGGCAAAGAGATCAAGAAGAACGAAGATACGCTTCAGTTGGGGAAGTTGAAATCGCGTGGTTCAAGGACTGAACGCGATATGTTCATGCAAACACCTGTGCATAACCTTCGGTTGGCAATGGAGTCGTACTTGTTGGTGGAGCATTGCTGGACGCACTTTCTACCGCAAGTACAAGCTATTGTGTTTGAGTTGTGCTGTGAGCCACACCTCGATGAAGAGATCAAGCTGGAGCATTGGACGCCACCAATACTGACGGAACCAGGTTCTGTAGCGTACTCGTTCGCGCTGATGCCTGAAGCGTGCGGTTTTTATATTCTTGCTGTGCCATCTACTGGCGCTGATTCGACTTTGACCAATTTTTCTACTGTTATTCAAGTCCGCCAAGTAGAGTTTGACTTTGATAAATTTGCAATCACCATGGCAGACGGAACGCTCAAGCCGGCAGCATTGTTCTTATCCACGCACTTCTCGTCCAAACGAGTCTTCGAACCAAACTTTACGTAAGTGGAGACAGTTAATTGGGAGAGTATAAGGAATTTGCTAACCCATTTGTGGCCTGATTGCCAGGTTTGCCACCATTCGGGATAACTTTTTGTCACCAGATCAAGTGATGCTCAAAGAAACATCAGTGACTGCGATACCCACTCAGCCATCTTCTCTCCATAATTGTATAGATCTCAGCTCGAACGACGAAGAATTCGCGCTGCTCAGTGCTGTTGAGACTGCATGTGGAGCAATCATGCCGCACGGGCCTCTACCAGGATCATTTGTAAGTGCGGTGCGGGATATGCACGTCTATTTTGCAGGATCAAGCACTAGTGCAACGATTCCGTCCGCCAAACCAATGCCCTGGTCAGCACAAAAAATGAAGTTGGTAGGGCGCATTATTCCCATTTTGCTCGAGCTGTTTGTCGCAACGACAGCCTTCTCAGAATCCACCGGCATGCCAAGCGATCCGGTTACTTCAGCAGCGGAATTCCACAAAAAGAGCTCCTCGCTCAATTCTCACACGCGATGCGCTTTAACTTACTCTTCCTGGCCGCACGCAGTGATGGCTCCGTAATTTGCCGGTTGGTTCATCAAATCTGCCAGCTTTTTGGAGCTCGAATTCATCCTCCAGGAGAGCTTGTGGATTTAATTCGCGATCTCGTGGCATTGTTTCCTGCGTTTTTGCGGTTGTTTCTTCAAAACCATGGCCCCGCTCTACTTTGGAAAGTAGTTCACCACTACGATCAAGGGAAGGAGACAACGACAGACGCACGAAGAAATGCCTTTAAATCTCTTCGTGCGTTGTCCAGATCGTCTGTTAACGCAATCCAGGGCAAAGGAGACCGAAAAATGTCATTATTTGGATTGAGTCGAAAACCTCCAACCAAGTCGAGGAAGTCATTGTCTCTCGCAACGGATTTGGCGACCACACCGATTCTAAGCACAAAGGCTCTGGCATTCTTCCGCCTTAGTCCATTGTCTATGCAATTAGATCTTGGAATGCAATTGCGTGAGGGACAATTCACTTGTCCAAGCGTGTGGAAAAACGACCCGGTCTTGGCTGGAATTTCGTTTTGCTCTTGCAAGCTTGTCTGTCAGAACTCAGCCAATCTTTTGCCACCCTCAAGCATATCCAACTCGGCGCCAATATGTGCACGATACAATTCAAGATCATCTTCAAAGTTGATCATGTACGAACTACTTTTACAGCTCTCTTTGCGTTTCGTGTATAGCAAGGCGTCATTTTCGAGGTGGGATCGGGATGTCGCTCTCTTACTTCGACTTGATGGTTTGCATCAGCAATTATTCAACGAAGTACAAGACCTTGTCCGCAGGCGTACAGAGGCTCAATCCAGTGCCACCAGAGAAGCACTATCCTGTGAGTTACAGGTGTTGACGACTTGCTTGTCAACTCTTTATCGTCTGGAGATCCAGCGAAGACAAGAAATGACCGCTGCTATAGGCAGTAAGAGATATTTATCCGTCGTCCATGCGTTTAAGGCGAAGATTCGCCGATTCATTGAGGGGCTAACCGAGGGAGATTTTAGCATGTCCGAACAACAAACGGAGGAACCCGAGGGGAAGGTGCGGGTCAAGCTGACAGAAATGACGGCGTCATCCTACTTACAGTACTAGAACTTTTTCGACGGATACCGAAATCATTTCTGGATGAATGGATGGTATTTTGTTTGAAAGATATTCTGCAAGCGGTGAACGAGCTGAGCAGCACAACCAATCAAACAACAGTGTCCAAGGCCAAGCAGCTGATGCACGCAAATTATGTTCAACAAATTCTTCAATTATTGACAGTGATCTTAACGCGCACAAGTGACCCCGATATCCAAACCATTCTTGTACGAGTGCTGAGTGTTGATTGCTCCTCAATCATATCGCTCCTACGGCTCGCGCTGACAGTCAAAATTGAGGGGTTAACTTGTGATTACAACGCTAACATGGCACAAGTGCACGTGCTAAAGTTTCTGACCGCATTCGTGAAACAAGATGTCGCGTTACCTGTGCGAAGCGATTGGGATATGAGGAACAGGAAGCCTTGCGATGATAGTAATATGGATGAAGATGAAGACGAAGAAGTAATTGAGCAGCTAAAGGGAGAGCTACTCATCAGGTTGATCGGATCTCGCCTAACAACTAGCGAAGGAGATCATAATGAGCAGACCTTGTGGGAATTCATGATGGAGTTGATGTTTTCCTGCAGTCCAAACAACAGAATTGACCGTGTTGCCCGCTTCAATGCGTCTCTGACCATGTTTGGCCCAGCTGCAGAGTTTCGAGATTGTACCACGTCGCTCACACTGCTTACTGCAGGCACACGAGACCATTTCTTGCTGCAAGAAGCATTCTTATTGCTGCAGGAAGCTCTTTATATTGCTCAAGATGTATGCGCTGCCATTGATTATGACCAATGCATTGCAAGCCACATGCGCCATATCGAGCAGTACAGCGATCGTGCCACTGAAAATACTAAGCTGGAGGAGCCTACACTCGTATACCGCTTAGTTGAGCTGCATCTCAGATGCTTGATTGCGCTTGCAAATCGACGATCCCAGAGTTCTGCGATTCATGAGGCATTCGGCCGTGTCAACGTGCTCTCATCGATTATGCAGCGCCTTCAGTCTCGGCATCAAGGTGTTGGGTCTACAGATGATAATAACAAGGGTGAAGTCAGTGCTGCGATGACCTTGCCACCACTGAAGCTTGTACATCAAATGAACTCTGACAGCTTCAGGACACTTAGCCGCCAACCATCTATGACAGCACTACCCTTTGCATGTATGCAGTCCACAGCTACTAGCTCTAACGGAGCTACACAATCACAACATTTCTTGGCATCTCAACGAGGTCTCCACGCTCTGGCAATTGTCCTGGTGGTATCGTTCATCATCATCGACCCGAACTTGGAAATCGATGAAAAAATATGCCCGCGTATATCTGTTTCTTGGCAAGCGCAACCGGAAAAGCACATTCCGTCTGAGTTGCTATGGACTGTGCAACGGCACTTAGCCACGGTGGCTTTGGACCAAAGATACTTTGAAGCACTGGTGATCGAGCTGGAGACGTCGCAAGTCGTTGTTTCTGTAGCGCGAATGACTGCAATTCGTACACTACTTCGACTGCTATGTCCAAAACTAATTTCCTTCGGCCCTAGTGGAAACACAACTCAATCAACTACATCTTCTGATGAAAAGGAGATTCTTGCTCGCGAATACGTGGCAAAGGGGCATTTTCGACGGTCTTTCGACAGCAATTAGCTGTGCCTGCGCCAGAACCTCTCGCTGTAAAACTTGTTGGCCACCAGAAACGAGCAGGTGAGTTGTGCCCCATAAACGGTTTGTACAATGAAGTGGCGATCCTTGCCAAACTGCGAGGGGAGCAGGCAGCCACTCAACTTATCGACTTTGGGAACTGCCACAGAGAGCAAAACTTCGAAATCGTGATGGAATATTGTCCTTGCTCCTTGGCGGAATGGAGAGCATCAGTCAAGAGATCGGAGGTATCGTTCCGTTCATGCGTATTGATGATTTTGCGGGCTTTTGAGGAGGTCTGCCACTGCCTCGTTCGCATTCATCGAGAAGGAGTATGCCATTTCGACATCAAAGGCGATAACATACTTGTCCGCTCAAATGCACATGAGTTAAGCAGCAGGTTGCTGGAAACTGGCGAGGAGCTCGAAGATGCTGTATCGAACAACAAGAACAAGAGCTGGCTGTGCTTTGCAGATTTTGGAGAATCAAAATTTGTCGACGCCGATAGGATTCCTGTACGAACGCTTACTTTTTCATCGTTTTCTTCGGGCCCAATGTCTTCTGCTACTACACGAAAGCCAGTGGAAAAATTTATTTCGATCTCTAGAACGAGAGGCACCGAAGCGATTAAGAGCCCTGAGGTCCTGAAAATTAAGGGCAGCGAGGAAGTCGACGTTAAAGTGACGCTCAAAAGCGATATCTGGTCTCTTGGATGCTTACTTTACGAGTTGATCACCCAGGAGCTTCTCTTTCAGAATGGTGAGACCTTTTCTCTCGACATCATTAACTTATTCTCTGTCTCCGTGTTGCTGATATTGTCTCTGCTTTTGTAGACGACTGGGCTGCGTTGTACTCTCACCTTGTTGTGGCTCAGGATCAGAGTGTTGTGCGCCCAGACCATAAAGACAAGATTTTCACAGCACTAAAGCCGGAACGTGACGAAGAAGAAGCACTCGTGTCGGGTATGCTAGAGCTCTGCAGTAAAATCTTGATACGGGAACCAAACCAACGGCCAACCCTGGAAGATATAATCTACCACGTTCGCCAACTAGCGAATGACGTGCACGAGTTAGGAGTGGCAGACAATGATACATCCTGTAACATCGGCCAGTGCCTCTCGGATGAGGCTACCTTGCTGCCGACCGGTCAAACTCAGCCTGGCATGAGTAATCTCTTGCAAGCCTCATATCTCAATCATCAATCGAATCAGCAGCTGAATGCTACTGCTGATGAGGAACCACATCACATTACTGTTCCAGTTCGCTTGTTCTGGAATTTTCTTCTTGCCGCTGATGTCGTTCGGGCTTTGGACAGCGGGCATGTAGCAAATAGTGAGGGGTTGGAACAGACCCGGCTACCAACGATATACTCGCCTTGGATGCATTTGAAGCGGAGCACGATAGCAATTTCACGCACTTTGTTTATGTGGGCTGGCATGAGAGCACCCGATCGAATCCTGAAGTGCAGCCTCATTTGAATTTACAATTGGGCCAGGAACTTGTCGAGGATATCGTTGAGGAAGCTCATCGAACGTGTTTGTTCCTGAATCGCCGGTTTAGTGCTGTTGGTAGCCCACATGCTAGTTCCTCGTCGTTTACTCCAGAAACCCGGTTGTTCCAACAACTGGTTCTACAGGCCCCTCAATATTTTCCGCTGCTCCAGCGTAGGCTTCGTGAAGAACCAGGCTGTGTTGTATTTACTGTTTTGAGTATGGAAACCGAGGACACCAAGGACTTGCAGAACATCTTGACTAAGATGCTGCTGTTCTTCCTTCAGAGTGCATTTACAATGACACCATTTAATGCTGTCCATTTTTTCTCGGGATTGCGCCCAGTTTTTCAATTTCCCGCATCCAGAATTTTTGCAGCACCTTTCAAGATACACGAGATGCGTTGTCGAGGACTCTCCTATCGCACACGTTGTGCAATGTCGGTGTGGTGCAATCGCGTTGGAAATAAATTTTGATGCGCTGAAAGAAGCGATTTGCAGCCAACGCTGCACCTGCATACACTCCGCCGACATAAAGTCAAATAGTGCTGGCAGGTGTCCCCGACTCCATCCATTCCCGACAAAGGACAACCCACTATCCCCTGATTTCGGTGATGACGAGTACCCGGTCGACGAGATGTTTATCCACGACGATTTTGAAGAGCAGATCGTGCTGCCCATGGAGTCGCGTTCGAAACGAGGCGATGAAGTTCCGTGGCACATCATAGACGTCATCTCCGTAAGCCGGGTGGAAGTGTCCGCTTTCCAATGGACTCCACCGGCAGCTAACGAATCAAGTCAAAATGTCGATCTTGAGACTCGAACTACTAGTAGTAGTGCTAACAAGCACCAGTCCCGAATGAGCATATTTAAGCGGAACCCCATCAAAGTCGGAGATGGCAACTCTGAACAAACTTTTCCCGGCAAAGAAATTTCCGGGCCAATTCGACCTGCATCCTCACCCCAGGAAATGCAGGACCTTCAGGACCTTCTTATCCGTGGTCTTCGTCTTCGAGGCCGGCCTGTTGATTCTTCAGACACAGCCTGGGATTTGTATGACTGCGAGTTCTGCCGATTTCCAATATGTGCACTACTCAACGGCAAAATCGCATTTCCTTTCCTCCCCAGCAACAACGACGACACTCGGTAGATTAAAATCTCCTACATAAAGTCATAGAAACACATTTGCGACTATCTTCACGAAATCATTCCCACAGCGAGCACACATAAATCTTCCCAAGACTGGCGCTTTTCAGGAAGGCAATGAAGTCGAGGGTAATGTTTGCATCCGACGCCTTCACTTTTCTTGTGTCGCTGCACTTCGATCCCAACTACAGCGCTTAAACTCACTTCTTGGGTACCACCACCTGCACTACAACGTAATAAAGCGCATCGAGACGTCAATCAAGCTCAATTGCTTAGCGAGTTTGAGTTTCGGCTGCTTGTTCTGCTCTTGAAGCTTCTCCATCTCCATCCTGTATGCTTCTATCAAGTTGTTCGCTTTTTCGTATCACCATCGCGCTTCGAACACGTACACCATTGCATTGCATCGCGCTTCCATTGGCTTGGATAATTAAATAATGAACAAAGGACTGGACAAAAATGATGGTCACTTCAACCTTCCAACTTCAACTTTAAGACCATCACTCTAGCTGATGTACACCACACCAATCCGCTCCTCGAAGGGTTGCACTCGCATAAGATGGAGATCGCTGCTGGCGGCTCGGCGCTCAGCGCATTACGAGCGTTCTCAGCGTCTCTTGGACCTCACACTGAGCGGAAGACTGGCGGCGGGTGTTGCCCTAATGTCCTGTCGTTCCCCATGACGCCTCTGTCGGCCAACGAGGAGTTCTCACACGAGATTGCCACTGGATTTCTCTTCTCCGAGGAGATGAAGATCGTTCGACAGCTGCAAAGCAAGTGCGAGGAAGGAAGAGAGCTCGTGAAGGTCATTTACTGCTCGAGAAGCTGTGCTAGGGCGTTTCCGCCTGTTGTCGTAGCAGACGAAGCCGATCCAACACGGACCAAGCAGTACTATCGTGCCATATTCACTGGTAATGACTCTATTTGTTCTTGGTTGTATGGTTCATGACTGCCTAAAAGTGTTAAATTTCGTGTATTTTGTTTGTATGGAACTGTTGTATTGAGTAGTGTTGCAGCCACAGGTAGAGAAGATCAAGCAGCTCAGTGACTTCTGCTCGCAGGCGGTGGTTTTGTTGAGCGACAACATTCAGCGCATAACTGTTCACGAGAACATGACACGTGTGATCCCTGATGTCCTGATGGACGCACTGGTGGATATCATGGATGTCATTTTGCAGCTGAACCACCTGCATGATACGAAGAGCAGTCTCCGGAACGATTTTTCTGTCTTCAAAAGGTTGGCTGATTGGTTTATGGCCGCTCAATGATATGTATGAGCGGTGGGGTAAGATAAAATTTGCAGCTAACGGGTATAGTATACTTCTGGTCGCAGGGTATTTATTAACATCAAAGATGATCTGCCGGATGCCGAATTGGTGGAAAAAGATATCGTGCGGCTGCAGGAATCAATGGGGAGCTCGTATCAAGCAAAGGATTCTATTTGGGACTCGTTACGACATAACTTAACAAACGTAAAACGGTAAGCTGGTCCGCTGGGATATCCATTAGAGTACTGGAGGCTGTAGGCTTACCTGATGGAAAATGCGTGCTACATCCAATGGCTAGATACGATCAAGTCACGTACTTGCTTCTTAAGCACTGCGTCACTCATGCAGAGAACGACACGTGTACAACACCATGTTGCATGTTCAAATTTATTCGGGTGTTATCGTACCTTCTCGTGGTTCTTGAGGGTCAGATGTGTGGAAGAAGACGGGTACACTGCCTGGAGGCGACAAGAAGATTATCGAGGCGGTACGCAATTTTTTCAAGTAGGCCCTCCTAATGCTAAGCGCTTGTTACCATTGTATCGATCGTTAAAGTTACACATTTATTGGTATTGGCAGGCTGGGAAATTTGCTGCAAAATTTCCTGTGATCCCAGTGATTCATGAAGTGAGCATCAAGCCTGTAAAATTACTGTCGGCACAGAGTGGAGGCAAAGGTGATCCTTCACTATTGAAGCAACGCGACGCATTATTCGATATCGTTGCTGTCTCTCGAGACAGCAAAATAACTTGCGAAGTCTTCCTCCCTCGATTGATTCACGCATTGAATACGGTACAGTTTTTATTTACCAAGGTTGCTAGTTCTCATTCTCCAATCTAAAAAACATCTTTGTGCAGGACACCGGTTGCGAATCCACAAAAGAACAGCACGGAGAGCTTTATGATGCGGTAGTAGATGGAATCGGCCATTTACATAAGTGGAAAAGCAGTTTTCTGCTGTTTCTGGCGTGGAAATACCAGGTATGGTAGTAAAATCTGAGCTTTTCTTTTTACGATTATGAGCAGGGGCTAAGACCAAGTTCATGTGTCTCAATGCACAACAGAACCCGAAGACCGATGATATCACGCCCGTACATAGGCCACATCTGGACTATGAGCACATCATGAAGCATAACTTCTTGGATGTGGAATGGCAGGCGATGGCAGATGTCATTTATGGAGTGAAGTCGGTGGTGCAAATCTTTCGCGACTTCCAGCAAAAAATCGCAAAATGCGTGCGCCGGGCAGTGTACTACCGGGTTCAAGCATTTGTCCAGCACACGTTGTTGCCGATATTACACCGAGCAGATAAACGCAAATTGGCATGCACTAAGCTGCTTCACGATATTCGCACGATGGTAAGCAATAGAGTAGTGCTTACTTCTTATGCCATGGTTATACGCCAACCGTGTGATGACCAAAGTTTTGGATGCTAAATTGTGGCGTCAATAGTGCGGTGATTGGGTTGATAGTGAGCTGTTAACGAGCGATTTCAAGAAAAAGCACAAAGACCGCAAATTTCCACAGATTCCAGATCGAACTGCGAGTCCTTCACTTTGCCAAGTTCAAATGCTACGGACGGCGGTCGATTCGATGTACACAAAGCGCTCCATGGGGGACCTGAATGGTAAAACCTCGTCGTCTTCAGCTTTGTTTTCGTTTAAGAAAGACCTTGACAGGTAATGTGCTTGGAACCCGCCTCCATCCAAATGGCTAATATCGATGCTTACTTTCTTGGGTGGTGTGTGACCAGCTCAGACGCCCAACAATTACGAGACTTCTATCATGAAGCAGAGGCATTCTCAGTTGTACTCAACCTAAGTACCGTGATTGATGAACTAGGCGATTTTTCCTGTGTTTGGTTTCGAGAGCTTTATCTAGAGCTGGCCAAAACTGTGCAAATCCCGCCAGAAACCTCGTTACCGTGGTTGCTCATTGAACACTGTTTAGACACTACCATGGGTGCAGAGCCTGTGCTTGCTATCTTGGACGCATACAATGATGCCGCAAATATTTCACTTAATGGGCTACGGCAGCAATGGCTATACGATGAGATCGAGGCAGAAGGGAAATTGTGCTTCGATCACCTAATGTTCCTTCTGGCAGAGCGAATATATCTACACTACAAGACCATTGAGGCACAAGATGTGTGCCGAAGAAGAAGCTGCCACAATGATCTTAATGACGGCAGTCGACAAAGTAAAGTTTCCAATACGTCCGATAAGTCCGTCCCGTTGCCAACATCTCTCGACGACGTAAGCTGTGGTGAAGACGCTGCTTCCAAATATGAATTCATTCTCGCTCAGAGGCAAATCAATATTTTCGGGCGGAGGAATAATCTTTCTTTCAACTCGGACAGCGTATCGATGCCCTCCTACGAAAAGACGTTGAAGGCTGGTTTACGAAGCTAGAAACAAGTGACGTCACCTGTTACGTTGCGTTGCGTGATCTTCAGAGAAGCTTGAAAAATCTACACGCATCGCTATCAGTCGTGATGCGAGATGATTTTGAAGACGTGGAAAAGGAAGCAAACGACGAGAGCTTGGAGTGTCTTTCAGCGAGCTCCATTTCCACCAACAATTTTATGCGGTCGCGAGTGCACGACCAGGTTTCACAACGTATCCAGACTGATCTTTGTCAGCACTTTAGCCTCAAATTTGACGAAAGGCGATTTGTTCGGATGCCGCTGCACCTGGCATTAATGATGACGGTGGGAGATCAAGCCGCACATGAGGATTGTTTGAGGAGAGTAAAACGCCATCGCTTCTCCAGGTCAAATATTCTTCGGAACAAGGTTGGCAACGTTGCAGCGGCCAGGGCTGCCGCGTACGGAGTTGTTGAGAAAACTATTACGGGTGTACATCGTGATTACTTCGGGTGAGTTCAATAATATTTATTGACTCATCAACAAGTGTGCCTAAGCCACGTTTTTGTGCTCCATGTAGAGAGCCTCACGTTGCAGCGATTTTTGAACTGCTAACCAAGCGAGAGCTCCTTGATATTGTCGACGAATGTATTAATTTTGCAACTACAAAGGTTTGTACCGTAGTCGAACGCCGTGTATTACATCTGTAGTACTGATAATGTCGTATATGATCGTCCGGCAGATTGAAGACGTGCTAGCCTTATGTATTCCAGCGTTGGGGTCCACCATTCCACCATTTCGGTTACCCCGATTCATGTATCGCACCGAAGGTCCGCACTCTAACAATTTTGTTTTGTACTGTCGGATATTAAACGTTTACACTTCTTTCACGCAGGTTGCTACGGATATTTCGAGGGGAAATTTAAGTATCTTCTCGACTCGGATGAGCTCGAAGCGCAAGTGTTTCATTGTCTCCGCGAGATTGGCAACTCGCTCATGTTCGTGTTGCTAGTTGAACAACTCATGGTACGCGAGGTGTACGTCCATACTACGGTATGGTGACAGTAGCTTGCTCACTAACTGAATCGTACCCTAAATTTGCCAAGGAATCGAAAGTGGATCAAGAGAAGTCAGTGTGCGTACCCGAATTGATCGGTAACGGTGAGCACTCGATGCAGTTATTCAAGCGTGCACTTGCGCGCATTGATGACATGCTGGTAGAGTCGGAAATTGCCAGGGAATGGGAGGCTAGCCCAGACTCGCATCCAGAGAAAATGCCGAACCCTTCTAGCTTCTACCATGTCTGGAGCGCTCTCGAGTTTCTGAGCTGCACGTGCCCACGTGTTGACACTACAGTGGATGACGAAACGCCTTTGTCATTGCGTGATATGTTCGGGGACGGAGTGCAGTTAGCGGGTTGTACACTAGTGCATCTACTTGGTCAGCGGACGCTATATGATCTTTGGAACGTCAGCCAGCACATTCTCAATGTCCGTCATCACGAGGAAGTCAAAACGGCAAGTGATTCGCAGATAGCACTCGCACTTTCCACAAAAAGAATCGACTTAAAGGCGAACCTGGAGCGCAACCAGCCGTCGGTGCACTGGGCATAGATATGGAGTACAAGACTACCCGCTTCGTCACGAACGCCCGCAAAATGCGCGATACATCTAAGCGAATATTCGATACGCTCGAGATCGCGTGGCCATCAGCCAAGAGGACGGCGACGACATTTTTGCCTCCGGCGTTCGTTCCACCTGTTAAACCATTTTCTGAATCCTAGTGGGATTGCACACAGTTGATCTTCTTGAAGCGCGATCTACGATAGACCCTGGAACCTCATCTATAAAAACTCAGTTCATTTCAGTACTTGCCGCTGTCCACTCTGACCTCATCGCTTCTCCCTTACGCAAGCCAGTATGCAGCGAACGTCACAGCCACCAGCAGACTGCCGATCAAGTACACAGTCGTGGACCAGTCTTCTATCTTCTCCGTTGCTGCAGTACTGGTAGCAGAAGAAACAGCAGTTGTTTCTCCCGCCGGCGCCAATTTCCGTAGCAACTCCTGTTCTTTTTCGCGCTGTTCCTGCAGAGTCACGAGATCAGGAAAGAGTTTTCGGAACGTAGCATTGCTGCAATTGGCTTCGAGCGACGCAGCCGCATACTTGCGCTTCTGTGCGTCCGTCGTGCTGATACTGCCCAATGTCGCTTGAGTTTCAATCTGTAAAAGCACAAGAAAAATAATCATAAAACATAAGAATCCTTCAATAATAATAATAGCATAACAGATATATTCTACGCACCATGAATGAGTAAAGACCTGTCAGGATGGAGCTCACAGACCACATAGGGTTCCATGTCTCTGGGTGGAAGTCCGACATGCTCAGACAGAGCCTCTGATTGGTCTTAAATCGGCCATTAGGAGTGATCATCATCACGGACGGAGGCTTCATAGGGTACTCAGGTGGGAACTTGAGTTTGCCGTGGTAATATCCGCCTTCGTACGGTGTGCCCTTGGTGCCAGTGATGACGTAGTGCCACTCCAGAATGTTGGTCTCCACCGGCACGGCCTGGATGTAGTCCACAGGCTTGCGCTGCATGGCCAGGTACTCCTTACGGAGGCGCTTCGTGGCCATCACGGACGCCATGATGCTTCACTTTGAAGAGTGAAGACACGTGGAAAAGTTATTGCAAATGTTTCATTAAGAAAATGACGTTAGACGACCGAAACGATTGGTCGACAAAACGTAACAGTGTTCCTTCTACGTCCACACGCTTCAACCACAGCAACTTCGAGGAGCTACGATGTTGTGGCTTCAGTTGCGGTCTGCGTCTTCTCCAACTCCACCAAGTCCGGGAACAGAGTGCGGAAATTCTTGTCCGTGCAGTTGTTCTTTAACGACGCAGCGGCGAACGCCCGTTTCTATAAAGGCAACACAATCAAGTCAAAATGCCCTTGCAACATTAGCTGTAGCAATCGTACCTCTTCCTCTGTCGTTTCAATACTTCCAGTAGTGATTTTGTCCTCCAGCTGAATCAAAATATAAAGTTAACTTAGTATTTCAGCAGATTCCAATGGAGAAATTTAATGTAGTCCCCACCATGAAGGAATAGAGCCCCGTGAGGATGGAGCCGACAGCCCAGAGCGGGTTCCACGTCTCTGGGTGGAAGTCCGACATGCTGAGGCAGATGCGGCGGTTGACGTCAAAGCGCCCGTTGGGCGTGAGCATGAGCACGGACGGAGGCTTCATGGGGTACTCGGGCGGAAACTTGAGCTTGCCATGGTAGAATCCTCCTTCATATGGCGTGCCTTCCGTTCCGGTGATCACATAGTGCCACTCCAAGATGTTCTTCTCCAGTGGGGCCGCGCGAATGTTCTCCACGGGGTTCCTCTGCAGCGCCAGGTACTCCTTCCGCAGCCGCTTGGACGCCATCGCCGTCGCCATGGTTGCCGACCCGTCCAAATACAAAAATCCCAATAAAAAAATCTGGCGGGAAACGTCAAGTCTCTTCATTGGCCAAAAGCATGTTTCTCGTTATTTTACTGGTTAAAATGAATATCAACCAATCCAGCACCTACAATTCCGTTGGTTTCCCTTTTGGCGCGCAATGCGGAGACCACCATTCAGGATTCCGCATTGTGAGACGCAGTCGACACTATGAGCTCAAGGCGTGCGGCCAGCGGCTCTCGTCGCGGCAGCTCGAGCCGCAAACAGGCGCTGGATGAGATCCGACGTATGCGCGAAGGAGGTGGCGAAGAAGAGGCCAGTTCAGGCAGCCGATTGGCGCAGTACAAGCCCCAGGAGGAGAGTATCTACAAGGCTGTGACTGAGACTGAGTATGAAGAGCTTGTGCGTCAGCGACGACAGGGACTGCCGTTTGTGGAGAACGACGACGGAGAGATGGGCTACTATGACGATGGCGAGGAGCAGTTCTTCGAGTCCGACCCGGAGGACGGCGGCGCCGGAGCCAGAGAGGACGAAGACGTGGCAGGAGGAAAGAAGCGCAGCGCTGGAGCTCTGTCTAGCTCGTACGTCCGGCGAGCCAAGAAAATGCAGCGAGCGAAGCTTGGTGCTGGAGGAGACCAGAAAATCACCAATATGTTCTTCTCGGCGTCAGCAGGGAAGAAAGCCAAGAGCAATGGAGCCCCAGGGGCCAGTCGGCCTGCAACACGAGCTAATACCAAGAAAGGTTGGTTAATGACGCTGTGTATTGGAATATAAAGCGATCGACTGAACTGTTGTGGTGTGTTTGTAGTGGATATTGATCTGGACAGTATGCTCGATGATTTGACGAGCAACCCGACGGAGTCGCGACAGACGTATGCGCGACCGGTGTCGTACTCTTCAGGATCAACGTCGTTTACGACGAGTGGCTCTAATGGTTTTAATACTTCGAGGAAAACATTTACAGCAGCTAGTAGCTCGTCGTATGCAAGGAAGGAACGCGTGAACGACGACCAGGACGATGCAGTGGATTTTGGAGATGACGCCTTTGAACCAGAGGGAGAAGTTGACGAACCCATGGAGGAAGCTAGTGCAGATGAGAATGGAGACGAGAAAGACCGTGAAATGGATGACGCTGATATCGGTGACTCAAGTGCCACGAAACAGGAGGATGAGGAGCCTGCGGCGACACCTACGCTGAGTAAACGAGAAATGATGCTTCGACGAGCTCGTGAAGCGCGTTTACAAACGTCGGAACCAACTGCGCGGGCCTTGGCAGGTCCTACAACAACCGCTGCGCCGATTGAACAGAAGCCTCCTCAACATGTGGGTTTGAGCTCCGTCCCGTCGAACGAAGTTGCTGAATGGTGGCAGGTTGCCGGCAACGATTCAGACATTGCTATGGCGGACGCTTCCCTAGCGCCGGAGACTGATGCGCCGTTAGGTGCTGCAGATTCGATCCAGTTTTATTGGATGGATGCTGTTGAAGTGCGTGAACGTCCAGGCAAAATCTATCTTATTGGCAAGATTAAGGTCTCGTCCAACCCTGAGGATCCAAACAGCCAGCCAATTTACAAGAGTTGCTGTGTTGTTGTAAATAATTTGCAGCGGTACATGTACCTTGTTCCCAAGGGTACGCCATTGAATGAACTTAGCAAGTCCGAGCAGCAAGAAGCGTGGATGCAGATGCATGAAGAAATCCACAATGTTCTCGTTCCGTCCTGCATCACCAATAAGCGCGACCAGGACGCTTTCAAGACAAAGCTGGTGGAGCGCAATTACGCTTTCGAAGAAGCCAACATTCCTCGTGGAAAGAATTTGCACCTCAAAGTGAAATATCCGGCCAGGTATCCTGCACCTCCATCGGACTTTTGCTCGCGTGGCGGAAAAACGTTCACACGCATTTGTGGAGCATTCACCCGTCCGCTTGAGAATTTCCTGCTTAAACGGAAGCTTCTAGGACCAGGATGGGTTGAGATCAAAAACGTCCGCAAGTGCACGGAAGGTGTGAGCTTTTGCAAGGTGGAGTACGAGACTTTTGACCCCAAGAATATCAGTTCCATTCAGGGTGGAATGACACCACCTCCTCTCACCGTTATGAGCCTGAGCCTCAAGAGTGTTTGCAACCCTCACTCTGGCAAACATGAAGTCATCGCGCTGTCTGCAATCACAGAAACCGGTATTAGTTCTGATGGAGCAGGCAAGGGTACGAAAGGAGTCCGTCACACAATATCGCATTTCACAGCGATTCGTCCACTGGATGAAAATGTTGGATTCCCTCAGGCATATGCCGAGGCAGTCCAGAGAGATGATCGCTTCAGCATGAAAGCGGAAAACGGAACGCGCCGTATTAATACGGATCGTTTGCGCGTGGAGATGAATGAGCGCGTGATGCTCAGTTACTTTCTTACTCGCATTCAACGTGAAGATCCGGATGTCATCGTCGGCCACAATCTACACAAATATGCATTGGAGCTGCTAATTTCGAGGATTGACAACTTTAAGTTAGGCTTTTTGTGGTCAAAGCTGACGCGACTTCGTCGTGGGCGTTTGAACCCGATGAATGTGGGCGAAGGGTGGAATGAATACCGGATGGACGATATGGTAAATGGTCGTCTCTTCTGTGATACGTACGTATCGTCCAAGGAGCTTTTACCGTCACAGAATAATTACACGCTTTCGTATCTCGTGGAGCGGTTGCTGCACAAGCAACGTTTGGATGTGGAGATGACGGAGATCCCACAGATTCTTCTAGGTGGTCCAGACAATTTCGTCAAGTTTCTTCGTCATACGCTAGATGATGCAATGTTCGTACTGCATCTCATGCACAAACTAGAAATTCTGCCGTTGTCGAAGCAGCTTGCGAATCTGTGTGGCTATCTGTGGACTCGCACACTGGAGGCAAACAAGCGTGCTGAGCGAATTGAATATCTATTGCTGCACGAGTTCAGTCGGTCGAAGAATAAATTTATTGTACCTGAGAAATTCAAGACGAGAACAGAAGCCGACAAGTCGGGTAAACGACGAGAGGCGTCCTATGCTGGTGGTATGGTTTTCGCGCCGAAGAAGGGGCTTTACGACAACTTTGTCGTGCTGCTTGATTTCATGAGTCTGTATCCGTCGATCATCCGAGTACGTATTTTTTGTGCGGTTGTGCATTGCAGCAATGACGTTGTATTTATCATCATTTGTTCGTTCATGAATTCAGGAATACAACATTTGCTTCACTACAGTTGAACGTCAGCTCAATGATGACCATGCCAACGCTCCGTCTGCGTCGAAGAAAAAGAAGAAGTCAAAGCCGATGCCTCAAATCCAAAATGATGACGTTGTGGACGATGAAGACATGGACCAAAATCTCGATAACGCGGATGCCACTGTTGATTCCGAGATTCCGGCATTACCAAGTAGCTCTAGCGAAGCAGGTATTTTGCCGGCCGTGATCAAACGCTTGTTGGAGTCTCGTAAACAGGTAAAGCAGCAGCTGAAGGTTGAACAGCAGGCAGGCAACATGGAAAAGGCAAACATGCTCGACATTCGTCAGAAGGCGATTAAGCTAACGGCAAACTCCATGTACGGTTGCTTGGGCTTCCGGTTCTCGCGGTTCTATGCCAAGCCTATTGCTGCGTTAATTACGTCAACTGGACGACAAACGCTGCAGCGTGCAAAAGAGGTAGCTGAGCAGGAATGTGGCTACGATGTGATATATGGTGACACGGATTCCATTATGGTTGATTCACGCACCGAAACGCTGGATGAAGCCAAGCGCATTGGTCGTGAAATTCAAGTGCAATGTAACAAACACTTTAAGCTGCTGGAGATCGAAGTCGACTACATTTTCAAGCGGATTCTTCTTCTGAACAAGAAGAAGTATGCAGCGTTGGTGCTAAAGGAGCGACCAAACGCCGAGCCTTCATTTGACAAGGAAGTGAAGGGTCTCGATATGGTGCGTCGAGATTGGTGTGTGATCTCCAAGGCCGTGGGTAACGAAATCCTTGACTTCATTTTGTCTGGAAACACTCGAGATGATGTGGTAGAAAGCATTCATGATCATCTTGAGCAGGTGGCGGAGCGTATGCGTTCGGGCAAGGAGCCCATTGAGCAGTACGTTATCACAAAGAGCTTGAACAAACAACCGGAACAATACCCGGACCGAGCGAAGCAATACCATGTTCAAGTCGCGCTTGCATTGCGTGCTCAGGGAAAGCCTGTTGGTGCAGGTACCCATATCCCGTACGTCATTTGTAAGGAAGAGGAGCCTGGAAGCGGACGTCGTGCCTACCATCCGGATGAAGTGAAGCGGTCTGGAGACAAACTTAATATCGATGTTGAATGGTACCTGGAATCGCAAATCCACCCACCGGTGAATCGGTTATGCGCCCACATTGAAGGAACGTCGAGCCCTCAGCTGGCGCATTGCCTAGGTCTTGATACCGCAAAGTTCTCGCACTCAGCCACCTATGAAGATAACGATGCTGGCGACGCGATTCCGAGCGTTTTACAAAGCGATGCAGACAGATTCAAGGATTGTGTGCCGTTAGAGATCACTTGCAACCATTGCAAAATTGCTACTGCATTCCCTGGTGTGTACTGCACCTCTGAAAAGACGGGTCCCTTTCAAGTGGACTGCTTTGCCCAGTTTGCAAGACCGACTTCTGGGGCTTTGATAAGGAAGGCATCTACGGAAACGTCGGTGATGACCTCCAGGCAGTGCTTTCCAATCGACTCCACCTCGCGACGCGTGAATCCACAAAGAAATATTACGAGGCTTGGACCATTTGCTCGGATGTAATGTGCAAGACGCGAACACAGAAACAATCACTTCGTGGTAACGGTAATATTTGCTCGGCCACTGGCTGCAGAGCGACGGTCAACCTTGAGTATTCCGACAGTGCGCTTTACACACAGCTCAAGTATTTCGAAGCGCTGTTTGATGTCGAGCGTGCACAGAAGAAAATCAAAGACCAACAGATGCGAGTGTCTGGTACGGCGACCAAGACGGAGCCCCCAGTGCTCTCTGAGCGTCATCGTGCAATGCTAGGCAAGCTCTTCACACAGGCAGAACAGGTACATTCGTCGTTGTCTACTGAAGTTTTTTTCACGCCTCTCACGTTCTAACCCTTGTTTGTTGCTTTAATGAAGGCTGTCCATCGCGACGACTACAACTGGGTGAAGCCCTCCATCTGGCAAACGCTGTTCACGTAAGAGCCCCTGTAAGCGCCAGTTGTGCATCAATACTTGGGAAATGTTGTAGAAATACATCGATCCGATGTGTCTTTCACTCCCGCTTTTGTAGATTTGATGTCATTGCTAGTCTGAGGTGAAGCACAATGTTCGTTCAGGTGTTCTCGGCGACAGTACGTAGTTGCACTCCGTCACTTTCAACCACGCTGGCAGCACAACGGTTCAATATCAATCGTATATACTAGTTATCTGCAATTGAAGGACTAAGCGCAGTCTGAGAAGAAAAGACACAAGTGGTTTGAAGGAAGAAGTAGCAGTGCCAAGATGTCTGCTATTCCTTCACAAGCTCCAAGACATTCTATGTATACTACACCAAATCTCAGTGCATAGCACGACCTACTGTGAGAAAGCAGCAATGGTGATGACACAGCGCGGCATTCGACGCGCTCTGGCGCTAGCGACGAAGCGCCCGCTTGGTTTTCAGACCGCTACCCACAAGGCGACGGCTGTCTCGTTCCAGACGCGCTTCTATTCAAGCGGCCCTGCCGACCCGGACTTTGTGGCGCTGCACCCCAGCGGTAAACCGCCCAAGATCACGAACTCTGCTGCGCCGACCGACCTCGACGACTTGGACGACGAAGATGGTGAGGACATGGTGGCCATTGGACCTTCGGGAGCGGAATACGGCGGCCCTACACGAGGAGGGAAGCTCAAGGAGCCCACGCGATTCGGAGACTGGGAGCGCAAGGGCCGCTGCTCCGACTTCTAGGCAGCAATTGTCCAACTTTCAACGTCCCAATCACCCACGACGCTCAAGCCAACACAGCAATACTAGTAGGCAATCACTTGATTCAATCAAAGAAAAAGCTAACTTAAAAAAGAGTGTGGACACGTCATCCGTCCACACAGCACGTGGCTCCTTCTGTCTTGCTGCCCCGTCTACTTTGACGCATTGTCCACGATCTTGCTGGCCACGGCCTTGCTCACGTCCTTGCCAATGTCTCTGGCCACGCCGCCAATGTCCGCAATGACCGCTCCGCCGTTCGTCATGGCCTCCTTCATAGCACGGTCAATACGCGACTCCTGCGACTTGAGGAACGGCGCCAAGAAGTGCATGTACAGGAACGAAGCGCCCAGCGTCGAGGGCATGAACAGCCACAGCAGGAAGCCCAGCTTGAAGGCGTAGTAGAAGGGGATCCAGTACAGCAAGAAGTCGGCAAAGACCTCCACGAGCGTGAAGCAGGCGTACACGACCCAGTACGTGAGCCACTGCACGTCGTCCCTCTTGTCGTCCGTCTCGATGGCCTTGAAGGAGCAGAAGGCAGGGTACACGAAGCCCACGAGGTTGCAGATGAGCCCCGCGCCGAAGCCCACGAGCAGCAGCAGCAGCAGCACCGCAGAGGCGCCGGCCACCAGGTACAGCTTCTCCACGCCCGTGGCGTCCTGTGCGGACTGCAGCACCGGGAACTTCTCCAGGTCCTTGGCCCACTTGTCCATGTACACTTGCACCTTCTCCATCTTTGGCTTGAGACTGGGACTTGTTCTCGCGAGCTTTTTTAGAGTGTGGTTGGTCTTGCTTGGACCGTTAGGATTTAGGATATTAGGATGGCAGTCGAAAAGATAGATGTGATTTTTGTCCGTTGAAAGATGTTGACTGGTGTGAATAGAGATTGTACTGCTGCGGAGTTAGAGGGATACAAATGCGAAGAGAGAGGTGAGGGGGAGATTGAGGGGGATAAATCTGAGTGACCACCATGTGTTTTGTTATTGTGTGGGTGAACCTATATCTATTTGCAAAGGTGTGAGTTATTTAGGTGCAGGACGTTGACAAAGTGTTGTCAATGGCAAGTCGAGCCCGTGCAGCATGTTGCCATGAGCACAAGCAGTTCATTATGCTCATCGTATGTCTAGTAGACTCGAAGACTATCGAGTTGCGCTTGGAAAAAGAACCATCGAGAAGAAATCAGATCAGATTAGAAAGGGGTGAAACTGCTCGATAACATCGTGACCGACTGGCGTCATCCTCGGTATCGACATGTGTCCACATGGACATTGACCTGTAATCTGAGATGGAACAACAGTGGGAAGTGCCCATGTGGACACATTTATCGACGCAGCCATTCAGGAAAACGCTTCATAGTCTGATTGAGTCTCTTGCGTGGAGTTCAAGCGGAGACTTAGGATTCCTCGAGGTGCTAAACATCCCACACGTGTATTGAGTGTGAGAGTTGTTGCTAACGATAGCGATTGTATTGGGAATGAAGGAAACGTACGTGTGCTTGGTCTGGATGTAGCAACGTGCATACTTACAGTGTGTGGTTTGTGGCTGCTTCCAGCTCAAACTCAATCTTTCACAACCAGACACTGGTGTACCCGATCTTCAATTCGCAGCGGTTTGCTAGCGTGTCCACATAGCATGACAAGGATGTGGACAAACATTAAGCCGACATGTTGAGGAGTAGCCAGTGTTTTCGACATTTCGTCTGGAAGTGTGCATCCAGCTTCTCGACATGCACGCTCAGAGCGTACGATGCGAAAAGAAAGTTTGCCACACGAACGAACTCAAGCAAAACTGAAAGCATTCTAGTAGGCCAATGTTCTCTTGGCCGTAGCATACATGCCGCACTTATCGACCAGCACAGACGCCTAAAACCTTACGTGCCGCTGCACGTCCAAACAACATAAAGTGTAAATAATACCATTGATGCTGGGTTTACCTTTACTAACATGTAGTGTTCGGCTCAGCACATAATTAAATCTCTAAGACTTAAGAACAATACAAAGCAAACGCTGATAGAAGAGCAGACGGACGATGCAAAACCACACTGAAAATGCCTTTAAAACACAAATTCAATCGAATACCTCGAACTTGGTTGTCAGTTGCTTCTGAAGATACGTGTTCCTGAATGGTGCTGGTTGTAGTCAAACACTGGCACACTAACCGTGATGCTGAATAATCTTTCCAACATACTGAGTCACGTTGATGCCAATGTTTTGTGTGCGGTTCTTCCCATCAACATTTCTGTAGCGTTGAACGCGGAACTCGTCGTACATGTCGGCCGAGACGATGAAGAGAAGGATGTGTGTATAACCTGAGAACACATCGGGGTCGCGGCTCGTCAAATCCGTGTAGACCTTTTTCAACTGGTTAGGTGTAATAGGATGGTTGCTGGAGACCGTCGACTGGGCGTAGATAACAAGACGATCGCTGGGCACAACTAGCACTCCATCCATTGCAGGCAAGTTCTTCGAGATTGGGATATACAGCATCAACTTGTCCTCGATTTCAGATGGAGCTTGAATGAGCCGAGATTTTGCGTTGAATGGTCCGAAGTTCTTCACGATTCCGGCATTGGTTCCGTCGAGCTGTCTCGCACAAAAGATGCTGGCGATGAGGTCTTCCAGCAGAAGGTTCTCGATTACTCGTCCTCGCCATGATTGCAGATTCGGCGCTGGAGTCTGCAGTAAATTGCGAAGTTCTTCGGCTTTCCAAATTTCATAGCGAGAGCTGACAATTGACTCCACTGTCAAGGATGCATACCCCAGATAGAACGACCTGTTGTCGCGATAGATATGGAACGCAATGTGTTGCATATCTTTATCAAGTACTCCCTTCTCGAATTGAGAGACCATCTTCTCCAGCTCGGCCAAGGTGGCTGGAATACCACACTTCACATACGTTACCAAGTCCTCATACAGCGTAACTGGTGAAAACAGGAGTCTTGGTATGCCCCCAACGAGAAGAAATCTCCGGAACCACTCCTCTTGATCGCAGGAAATAGTCTCGGCTAATTTGTGACACTCAGCTTTGGTCCATGGATTCATGTACACTTTGAGGCACCATCCCTTCACAAACTCGTTGTAATTCCTCGTGCGTGGACTAGCGAACATATACGCATGGAGATAATTAGTGTACATCACTGCGTCGCGGGATTCTCTGCCATCAAACAGGCCTTCGTATTTTTTCCCACGAAGCGGAATCTCGGATATCTCGTAGCCGTTCACGCTGTTCCAATTGAAATAATAGCTCCATTCATGAAAAAGAGGGCGATACGAAACATCCTTTCTCTCTGCCATGAACACCAGCAGCAAGAACACGCCAAAGACTGACTTGCCAATCCCAGGACTGCCGAGCACGAGAATTCTGTCGATCGATCCATCTGCGGCTAATTGTTGCTTGATAACCTCGTAAAGGTCCCAATATTCCTGTCGGATGTACAAGCCGTGCCCAAGCCTTGTACTACAGAATCTACTGGGAACTTTCAATACTGTTCCCACAGCCAGGTCAGTCTCACGATTGAGTTGCTGTCCAAGTTCGGCAATTGCGATCAGTTCCTCCGGCAGAGCTGGAGCAGTGGGCCAAATTCTCTGTCTTTTCGCTCCCGGACCTTCAACAACCATCTCTGCTTGCGACGGCCTAGCTCTGTTTCTTGAGCGATCCGGAACAACCACCAGCACGTGGATCGTCTTCCTCGTCGGAGCTCCTTTGACCAATGTGCCAATGTCTTCTAATGGGTCGATTTGTTGCCCATCCAGCAGTTCCTGCACTCGCGCTGGAATTTCTGCACTTCCGATTGAAATCACATCCGACGACAGCCACTCACTGCCCGTCTTCGCCAGGAAGAGCTGCAGTTTATCCGCATCACCTGTGATCGTCTCCGTGTTCATCTTCTTGACCTCATCCTTCAGGAGAGCCACAGTCTCCCATGGTTCGATTTGCAAAGCGGCCTTGCTCCACCCTTCTCCTTCCTTGATGATCGCGTAGTTCACCGCTACCAGCTCCATCTTTTGGAATGAGAGTGAAGGAGTTTTCGCAGCAAATGAAGCATTGCGACACAACAGTACATGCCGATGCTATATGACCAAGTCGGTCGTATACAATCAGTTGCTGGTCTAATGTAGTTGAATTTCAAAATCCCACGTCTGCAATGCGAACGATAGATAGTTCGCTACATTGAAACAACTACGAACAAAACAATGAGATCCTTCATTAAGAACTCGCGTAGTGTAAGTACTTCCCTGCCACAGCAGGAGAGCCCCAAAACCTCAATGTGTGGGTCGCGGTGAACGAAGAAGCACTTGGAAAGCAAGCTGTAGGTGTTCAAACAACCGAAGACGGCATGTTCGAGGGAATTGCAACTTGAGCAGCAGAGGCAAGCGGTACAGATAACTCTAAAACGTAAGGGCCATCACTCATTTTCTCGCCTAGAAACTTCATTCGTAATACTTAATACGGAGTGTGCAACACCGGATCATCAAACTCAGCTGAATACCTCGAAATGTATTGTCAGAACTTCAGAGACTACCTGTGAATCGATCGCTCACGGCACTGACGGCACTAGCGCCGGATGATCTTTCCAACATACTGCATCACGTTGATACCAATCTTCTTTGTGCGGTTCTTCCCATCAACATTTCTGTAGCGTTGAACGCGGAACTCGTCGTAAATGTCGTCCGAGACGATGAAGAGAAGGATGTGTGTATAACCTGAGAACACATCGGGGTCGCGGCTCGTCAAATCCGTGTAGACCTTTTTCAACTGGTTAGGTGTAATAGGATGGTTGCTGGAGACCGTCGACTGGGCGTAGATAACAAGACGATCGCTGGGCACAACTAGCACTCCATCCATTGCAGGCAAGTTCTTCGAGATTGGGATATACAGCATCAACTTGTCCTCGATTTCAGATGGAGCTTGAATGAGCCGAGATTTTGCGTTGAATGGTCCGAAGTTCTTCACGATTCCGGCATTGGTTCCGTCGAGCTGTCTCGCACAAAAGATGCTGGCGGTAAGGTCTTCCAGCAGAAGGTTTTCGCTTGCTCGTCCTCGCCCATTCGGCGCTGGAGTCCGCAACAAAGCGCGAATTTCTTCGGCTTCCCAAATATCATAGCGAGAGCAGACAATTGACTCCACTCTCAAGGACGCATAGTCCATATAAAACGATCTGTTGTCGCGATACATATGAAACGCAGCGTGTTTCATCCTGTCATCAAGTACTTCGCACTCGAATTGAGAGACCATCTTCTCCAATTCCTCGACAGTGAGTGGAATACCAGCAGCACTCACACTCTTTACCAAGTCCTCATATCGCGTGACTGATGAAAACAGGAGTCTTGGTATGCCCCCAACGAGAAGAAATCTCCGGAACCACTCCTCTTGATCGCAGGAAATCGCCTCGGCTAATCCGTGACATTCAGCTTTGGTCCATGGATTCATGTACACGCGCAAGCACCGATCCTTCACAAAGTGGTGATAGTTCTCAGTGTGCGGACTAGCGAACATATACGCGTGGAGATAATTGGCGTACATCAATGCATCGCCAGATTCTCTGCCATCAAACAGGCCTTCGTATTTCTTGCCGCGAAGCGGAATCTCGGATATCTCGTAGCCGTTCACGCTGTTCCAATTGAAATAATAGCTCCATTCATGAAAAAGAGGGCGATACGAAACATCCTTTCTCTCTGCCATGAACACCAGCAGCAAGAACACGCCAAAGACTGACTTGCCAATCCCAGGACTGCCGAGCACGAGAATTCTGTCGATCGATCCATCTGCGGCTAATTGTTGCTTGATAACCTCGTAAAGGTCCCAATATTCCTGTCGGATGTACAAGCCGTGCCCAAGCCTTGTACTACAGAATCTACTGGGAACTTTCAACACAGTTCCCACGGCCAGGCCAGTCTCACGATTGAGTTGCTGTCCAAGTTCGGCAATTGCGATCAGTTCCTCCGGCAGAGCTGGAGCAGTGGGCCAAATTCTCTGTCTTTTCGCTCCCGGACCTTCAACAACCATCTCAGTTTGCGGCGGCCTAGCTCTGCTTTCTGAGCGATCGGGAACAACCACCAGCACGTGAACTTCGTCCTCCTTCGCAGTAAAGTTTTCTCCAAATACCTCAGGGTTCTTGAGTTTCAGCGTGGTTTTCATCTGACTCCCGAAGCCGTGCGGTGCCCCATCCTGTTCAAGTGCCACACGTACCGCTTCACCCTCCGACAACCATTCTCCGCCTCGCTGCGCGAGGAAAAGTTGCAGCTTGTGTGCTTGTCCAGAACACTGCACCATTTCCGCGATGAGACCCTTCAAGGCATCGACAAACGCGCCCTCATCGATCGTGACGGAGAACACGCTTCCTTCTCCAACTACAGAGCAGAAGAGCAACATGCGCAAAGTTCTGGAATGCGAGCGAGAAAGATGGCCAACTCGGTCATATAGCATCAGTTTTCAACTTCACATCTTGTCTATCTAGCTCAATGAAGAAAGAGCATCGTAGTCTACGTCTGTAGATTATTGATTGACTATCGTAATCTACGTCTGTAGACTATTCATTCGACTTGCAATCTGAGATATGGAAAGTGTCCACGTGGACACACCAGCACAACGTTGTCAAGAATCTGTCTATTTTGGTTGCAATGTGGACGTTTTTGACTTCTATGAGCTGTCGAACGGCTGCACTGCCACGTTGGTGACCATGCCGTGACTCATGCTTTGCATGTCCGACAGGATCTCAAAAATGTTGGGCACGGCGTAGCTACGAGTCGAATCCTCGTCCTCGGCCGCATCAATACTTGGGAGCGCGATCTGGTGGTTGGCTGTGATGGCGCGGAACTTCGTCGGCAGAAAAGCTTGCGGTTTCCAAGTGAGCAGGATTTCGGTCGTGTCGACGCCATTCACGAAGAAGAAGGCGAGGTGGCCAAACACCTTTTGCAAGTCCTCAAGCAACTCGTGCACAGGGTCGAAGCCGACCATCACTGGGACTGTAGTCAGGTCCATGTTCTTGTACACTGGCGAGACGAACGGGTGCTTTTTGTCCCCTTCGACACGGATTCGCTTGGTCGGGAGATTCTCAGGTGCAAGCTCCAGTACCGCGTCGAACTCCATCTTGGAACTAGCAAACGCAGTTTTCCATCCAGAGGACGACGCACCCGACGCCAGCCAAGTCACGAGCACATCGTACGAAGCATTGGCCAACGAAATCAAGCGCTGCACGACAACCTTATCCGGAGTAAACCGTGTCCAGCTTGATAAGCAGTCCATCTCCTCGTAGTCAGCAGCGATGAACATCGCAGGGTGCGTTGCAGAGCTTGTGCTGGACGCCTCGAACCGCTTCAGAATTTCACGACGCTTGTCATCGTCCAACGAACTGTTGAGATCCACGATGAATGGCACGTTTTGCCAGTCAAAGCTTGCAACGCGTTTCAGGCATCGGAGGAAGCTGGACAGAACGGAGTGCGGAGTAGACGTGGATGCAGTCGTCACAAAAACGTCAGCAACAAGCAGTTCGATCGCTTCAATGGGCAAAACATTGCTCAAAGCCTTGTCAGCCAGCCATCGTTGGACAAGGCGAACGGTAGGACCGAACGACGTGTTCTTTGTGTGTAAGGCGTGCACAATGTTTGCGTGCTTCGCCAAATAATCCGCTTCACGTTTCACCGTCACGTACTCCGGCGAGTGCACCAATGCAAGCTTCTTCATCCCCGCTGCGCCAGTCACAACACTCAGCTCCTTCTCGCTGCGAATGATTAACCTGAACACGTAGCCACTCATGAAAACGTCCACACAGTCCTTGGCCACATCACACCGAATGTTCAGACGCGATTCTAGCTCGTGAGCAATGTGCACGTAGAACCCAGTCTTTGCATGGAGCAGAGCCTCCTTTTGGTTGGGCCAGGCAGATGAACGCTCGAACTTTAGGTGTAGCACAAGAGGCTCCAGCACAGTGTTGACATGGGCCATCGGCGCAGCATCCATCTTTTCCCCCTTCGAGTAAGCTAAGGGATGCGGCTCAACCGGGAATAAGCTTGTGTATCGGAAAGCAGGGTGAACCGGGAGCACGTCCGAAACCTTGAGTGGCAACGAATCCAATGCTCGCAGAGTCTTAGCAAAGCTGTTAAATATCACCCATAGCTTGGAAACGGAATTCATTGTGGACTCAAACGACGCGCTTGATGTACTTGCCTTCTTCAAACTCGCTGGCACTTCAACATCAAGAGCAGAATACAAAGCAGCATTGGACGTCTTAATCTGGGCTGAGGTGAGCTGCGGACAATGAGCAGGTACGATAAAGTTCACGATCGCGTCAAGAACACGGTGGCGATTTTCCGTGCTAATACCATCCCACACCACTGCTTCCACGATAGCGCCGTCCTTAAATCGACGCAGTTCTGACTTACCACGCCAAAACTGACGGAACTGAGCACTGACTGCCTTGTCCTCTGCCAGAGGACCCTTGTCAACAATTCGCCACGCGTTGTCCGAGTTGATACGAAGTCCAACCGCAACCTTGCGTCGCATTGGGATTGAATTGTTCCGCATGCTCCACTCAACAGCGTCTTCAGAGATTGGACGAACCAGGCCAACACGGTCTGTCAATGCCTTCGAAAGGATCGATTCAATTTTACGCATCCAGAAGCGCTCCAGACCCATATCATTAATCATGCGCTTCTCCTCCAAAGTGTACGCGTCGTAGTCAGCATCGTCCACAGGAGTGGGGGCCGGGAACCAGAAGTACTGGTCATATCTCGTCCAGAACTCGTTCTTCTTGATGAAAAGTGACCGGAAACCGTCCATTGAGCAGTGCTGAATGAGCTTCACGGACTCAGCAGCAGCATTCTGGAGCTCCATCCACGCACTCCGACTCACACGACCGAACAAGTTTAGACGGCCGGATGAGTCCAAGAACACCAGATCGTACGACGAACGGAAGGTCTGCATTCCCTCCGTCGTCAACACCACACCACCTTCAGCAGGTGGGAACTGCAGTGGCTCGTTCTTCAGATTATGCACAGCAATGAACTGCACCATGACCTTAAACATTTGATCCGACGGCGTCTGGGCATTGATCCGCTTCTTCTGGTACAGATACAACAGCAGCATGGACGCCAAGAAACCATTCATCGAGTCCATCATCTTGTGGAATCCACGTTGGCGCAGCCACACTTTCGCCAAAACACACGCTTCAGAGAGCTGTGGCGCCTCTTTCAGCGCCGTGTGGAGCTCTCTTGTGTGCTGCCGCATCATCATATCTTCCAGAATCGAGTTGTTGTACATCGGCGTGCTGCATTGCTTCATCTCTTCCTCCGTCATATTCGGTTCATGCCGAACATTATTCCTGGACGGAGCCAGCTTCGCTAACTTGAACAGCTCCGGCGTCACCACGGGGATCACGCGCACACAAACTTTCGTGGCTTTCAGGCCGCAGGTCGCCAAGTACTTGGCGTTCACAGTCATCATCACCACAGGTTTCTCATACTCTCCATGCCACGCTTCCAGCTTCACTGCTTCAAAAGTTCTTGACGATTCTGCAATTCCGCTGCCAAAACGCCTAGATACAAGTTGCGCTTGTCGAAATACCTGTAATTGGCAAAGTCTTTCGGCAGGAAGCACTCGTCAGGCATCTGCACTGCAATGTCCACCGTCAGCGTCCCGTATTCGGCGCTTTTACGGGATGCAAGCGCCATGTTCTGCAGGATGTAGCTGCCCACGACATCGAGTCTCGCAGGGGCCTGGAACGGCAGCACGATCTCCTTTCGCTTCACGTGATTGCGGACGCATAGGCCACGGGCCTGCAATGCGTCCTGCGTGACCTGCTGGTCCTGCAGGCCCTGGAACAGCTCCTTGACCTGAAATAACAGTTTTTGCAGCCCTGCAGACGTTTTGGCGCTGGGCTTGCGTCCTGTTGCAGCTAGGAGCTCGTCCACTTGCAGACGGAAGTAGGACGCACGGTAGGACGTGGTCGGATCGGCAGCGCGCAGGTGGCGCAGCTCGTTCTCGCTAGGCAGCGCATACTTGGACAGCGCCTTGCGCAGGTCCGTTGTCATGATTGCAACTTTTGACACTGACCGTTTGAGCCAATGAAAAGGCCGTACAGTACTGGGCGGTGCTTCGTTGTGTCCGATAAGGTACCATAATGGCTACATGTAGCCATCTGCATGTAGCCATCTTTAGCTTGAAAGGATGCATACTTGCACTTTGTTGTGTCATTTTTAGGAAACCTTGAGGACGATGGACCGACTGCGTGCTGCGTTTGACGAGGTGGTGGAGATCGTCAAGATGGCGTTGAATGGAGAGCCGAAATCCCGTGTGGAGGAACTGCTGGACCAGTATTTGCCACTGGACGAAGAAACTATTGTGTCTTTTTCGACGAAGCACCGGCAGAATGTGGCTATCCCAACGTTCGCCATGAACGACTTGGCGTCTCGTACGAATAACGTTGTGGACTGTCCGTACATCCAAATGCGGATCTGGGAAATCCTGATCGACCATCAGCACAACCCGAACATGATGAAAAAGGTGATTTTTTTGCTATGTAGATTCGTTAGAAGATGTTGACTGTTGTAAATGCTCTGCTTTGCAGGCGCTGAACTTGCTGCAATATCTGATCATCAATGGCTCACCACAAATTCTCAAGGACTGTCAACAATCCTCCAGAAGTTCGTTTCTGACGGAGCTAGCGGAAGATTACAACAAGTACGAGTACGAGCAGTACCAGTTCAGCCAGCAGTTGGACATTGGCGCGGGTGTACGCAAGACAGCAGCCGAGATCAATGCTCTGCTTCAAGACGACGAGGCTCTGTTACAAGCGCGTCAGCAGGCGGAGAAACTGCATCAGAGTTTATCTTCACGTGGCCTGCGCAACGCATATCCTGCACCAAAACTGGAAGGGCAAGGCATGTCGTTTTACAATGAAGCACGGCCTCCAGTGTATACCGACGCCTGGAGAAGCGAAGATGACATTGCATCGAGGATCGTAACACACGGACCAAGTGATGATGAAGAGGAAAGATGATACGAATTAGTATTATACACTTACTTGGTCGTTTGTGCGGTTGCTAAGGATCGAAGATACTTGATATCGTACTGATGACGAGCGAAGTTGCACTTGTCGATTTCCTTGTCAACTGTAGCGAGCATGCTCTTTTGCTGTTCATCGCTGCGCTGCTCCCCTTCAACACCAGAAAGTAAACTCTTTGCTGTCCCTAAGCTCGCAAGAGCCTTATCGTAGTTGTGGAGAGCCTGATACAATTGACCCTTGCGGAAATGGCAGACTGCATGACTGCTGTCTAGATTCAGCACCTGATCACAATGATTGAGCCCTTTCATGTAGTTGCGCTGCATCTCAAGGCAACCGCTAGCAATGTTTAAGTGGCACGAGATCTCGAGCTGCAAACATTTTTCGTTCATTCCGTTAGTAAACTAAAAGGCAGTAGTGTCAGCCGATAAACAAGTCGCTTACCTCACGAAGCACGACAGATATCGCCTTCTCATCGGATATGAACAACTCCGGTCGAGCTCTGAGTTCTTCAAGACAGCCTAGCACGACTTGGTATTTTGTAGTTGAGTAGTCGTAAAAGTTCTCGACAGCCAACACATTGGCCTCTTCAAACACCCATTGAATCCTTTCAAGAATTCCTCGGAGCGTGGGTCCGCCAATATATGTTGACACAGCACATTTGATCGAGCTCTTATCTGATTGGAATCGAAACACACCCAACACGTTCATTAGACACGATTCTTGGCAAAGCCAAGCACAGATAGACTGGTGGTACCGCTCAAAGCGTCACCCTCTGTCAGTAGCATCGTTTTCACTCGCTCTAGAGCTTTCTTTCCGATTTCGTGGTCAGAATCCTGTTCAAAACAAAACAGACTCTGTTACAATAACTCCCTAGATCGTACTGCCGACCCCAAACAAATAGCATACCAAACTGACGACACGGTTGAAATGCAGCATCGCTAGCAGCGGAGCATTCATCCGTTCGAACGCTTCTCCTCTCTTGATCCAGCCAACAAGATGCACCTCATCTCGCACAAGCACCTCCTTGAACGCCTCAGCAGCTGCTGCGAGTCGTCCTTCCTCAAATTCACACATACCGATCCCCAAATACACATCTTTGTAAAACATCTTGATGATCGCCACCAAATCGTTCGCTTTCGGCAGCGTTTCTCCAGCCTTCCTCGTCTTCTTGTCATCATGAGAACATCCGTCTCCACAAGAATGCCCTTCTCTCTCTTGTCTACACCCTCCACGCTTGGTATCCAGTTGGTTCTCAGCTGTAGCCTCGTTCTCCTTCTGCTCCTCAGCTTTTAACAACTCTGGCGAGAGCTCCTCCAGCTTTTTAGTAGCAATTAAAGCTAAATCAAAGCAACTTTTAGCAGTTTTCCAGTCCTTCTGCCCTTCTTTTGCCCTGATAATAGCGTCTCCGAGGCGTCGGTTCTTCATGATCTGCTGCAGTAATTTCTGCTTTGTAGACGCCAGAACCGCCTCATTCTGCAGCCTTTTAGCCTTCTCTTCTTCATCTGCAGCTTTTGCAACACTATTTTGGTCTTTATTAGCAAGTTTTCGCCCTCTTTGGGTCTTTTTCTTGGCCTTTATAGCTGCCACAGCCGCTCGAGCCGCCAAGACTTCGGCCGATTGCTGCGCTGCTTCGACTGCTTCCGTCTCGACGCTCTCCTTGGCTCTCGTCTGCTTCAGTTGCTGCCTCTCCTGGTCCTCACGTCGCGCAGCTTCGTCCACGCGCTCCAGCTCCTTCTCCACGTCGAACTTGGCCCATGCAGCATACGAAGAGCTGCTCATCTTGATCTTGTGCTTCTAAAATACGATTTTAAAGTTGCGGTAGTGTTTTTCGATCTGATATGACCTGGGAATAGCTTTATGATAGATATGACGTTTGAGGCGACAGTGAATTTTTCGGTGAGCTTGCCTTTCTGACAGCAAAAAAGTGTACATGCCTGTGGCAGCAATATTTGGCGACTATGATCGTGCATCGAAGCGCTCTGTTGTCGCTCGTCACTAAAGCTTCCTTGTGTTTAATTACTGTAGTTGCTTCGTGCCGCTTCTTCTGCTGCACTACGATTGGAAATTCCATGCTGTAGCTGATCCGTCAACTATTTTTTGTGCGAGCGCGTGCCGACCGCGTGCATGTTCATGGGGAGCTTCTCCACAAACTGCTGTTGCAGTGCTGCGGCGTTCTGATCGCGATATGAAAAGCAATCGTAGTTGGTGAGAATTTACGATTTAATGGAGGGAATCTATAGTTTAATGCCGCGACTATCGGCGGCACTAGCTCACATTGAGCTTGGCCTCAAGTTCTAAGTGACCGCCTCTGCGGGCAATGGGGACCCAAAGTACTAGAGAGCCGCCTCCGGTACCAGGCAAACCCATGACACCCGGACGCCAACGGTCCAGATACAACGTCTTGCCGCCTAGAGCCTTGACGGTAGACTTCCACGTTGCTTTTCCGCCCGCAGGGACATCCACTTCGGCAACCTTGTCACCGCCGGACATGATATTTACTGTCACGTCTTTGGTGTCGGTGCTTGAAAAGTTGATGAGGACTTTGCCGTCACCTTTCTTCTTCCAAGAAATCGAACTGCCTGTAAAAGCCTTTTTGATCATGTTCAAGCCCAGTGTAGCAGGCTCAGTTCCGTCATCGATCTCGCCCATGAATTGCGTGGCGCCGCAAATTCTTTGGAGATACTCGGCAAGCAAAGTTGACAGATTCGTCACATCCAGCATACTAACGGAGAGGGTGGTGAGGCCGGTATCGATCCACTTGAAAGCTTTCTCTTTCGCAGCAATCGACGTGCCGTTGTTGCTTTTCCCGCTCTTGATCAAGTCGTTGATGATCACCCCAAACGTTTTGCGCAACACTTCGCGCGTCTTGTAGGCCGTTTCTACATTGGACTCCTTGATGAGCTGGTCCATGCAGTTGTTCGTGACTGTGGCGATATCGTACAGCATAAAGTCCGACTCGCTGATCTTCAAACGGAGTTTGTCATCAGTGATAGCGGGGTTCTCAGCTCTGTATTCATTCACCATTTGCCAAGTACGGTCCGTCAATGACTTCATGTCATCGCCACAACTCGAGTTGGACTGCATCGCTGTCTTTAAACTCGAGATCTCGCCCTCAGTGATCTCCTCGGCAGCCTCCGTGAAATTCGCTCCCTTGAGGAAGGCTTTGAATTTGTCTACGCTGGAGATAATGTCATCTTCGTTGGCCAGAATCTGCAACAACATCCATTGAGAAGTGGCCATCACAATTTGTGAAATTCGAAGCGGACTAGGCACCGGTTTCCCCATGCACGTGTAGATAGCGATCGGCATGTCGGTCACCACGAGATTCGTCTGGTACAGCATGAGCAAGAGTTTTTCCTGCGTAGTCTGCGGATCTTCCGACTTGACGTTGCGAACGTACCTGAGGATACCTCTTGACACTGTCAGTACAGTCCTGGCACATGCTGCAGCCCTCGTGAGTTTCCTTCCCATCTTTTCAAACTCAGCGAAAATACCGGCAGTGGCGACACTAACAATTGTCAGTGCGACAGCAGAAATCTTGCTGGCGATTTCGAGCGCGCAGTCGTCATTTTGTCGGATACATTCCATGCCACACTCGACGGGGAATTCCAGAGGGCATTCCGTCCAACAGGTATTGGTCAGTTCGTTGCGGTCGTAGTTGGTCGGGCAGGTGTCCATGATATGAGCTTCGCGATAGCAGGCTTTGTTGTCCATGGGGAGACTCCACGTCCCAACCCAGTTGGGATACGTCGACGTGACTGTGCTCGTGGCAGTGACAGCATTCGCCAAATTCTCGGCCATCGTCGAAGTATCATCACTTGAAGAGCTCTCCGAGGATTCTGGGGAATAGCCTGAAGCTGCGTCGTCGTCATAGCTGTCTGAGGCCTCCGAGTTGGAACCCGGAGCTGAGTCACTGTCATGTTCCCGGACGATGACTTTTGCACTGGCAACGCTGGCGACCGCTAGCAAGAGGATCGACACGAGCTTTAACCAAACCATCTTGACAACTTGAACAGTTCGACCTGTTGTGGAAGAGAAGTAAGACCGACCAAAGAAAACGAAGAGTGGCCGGTTTGCTGCTACCGACCGGTTCGCTGGATGCCGAGCGCGACGAGAAGGATCGTCGACGTTCCATCAGGTAATGGCGCACGGATCGAAAGAGAGGCTGGGCATGTAAGGTTTTGTGTTGCTCTTCCCGCTGTGCTGGAGTGGAACATCAGCATCTGCACTATGTACTTCATAGGATACTTTAAGGGTCCCTTTTTCTCGGTCAGGGTGAGTGTCAGCACAGCGCTACAATCGCATCCCAAATCTTTTACATCGTGTGGCGAAAATATTGTTCGGAAGTACTACAGTAAATGTTTAAGGACACCAGTCTTTAGCTTTCATGACAGCTCGACTGCTTTTAGTCATTGTTGTTGCTGTCTTGGAAATCGTTTAACAGCACTTTTATACTGTTAAACGACGGCGTACCGGTAGATCCATGTTGTCGTTCGTAGTTTTAATCTCCACAACCCATCCCCAACGAGACAGTCGAAACTTCAGGTTGCATAGTTGTAGTTGAACCTAGTTGTAGTTGAACCTCCGCGAGCACAGAACCGTACGACCCCAAAAAATAACATATTAAACTGACAACGCGGTTGAAAATGCAGCACCGCTAGCAGTGGAGCATCCATCCGTTCAAACGTTTCTCCTCGCTTGATCCAGCTAATCTGATGCACTTCATTTGCCAGAATTGCTCGGCCGATTGCTGCGCTGCTTCGACTGCTTCCGTCTCGACGCTCTCCTTGGCTCTCGTCTGCTTCAGTTGCTGCCTCTCCTGGTCCTCACGTCGCGCAGCTTCGTCCACGCGCTCCAGCTCCTTCTCCACGTCGAACTTGGCCCATGCAGCATACGAAGAGCTGCTCATCTTGATCTTGTGCTTCTAAAATACGATTTTAAAGTTGCGGTAGTGTTTTTCGATCTGATATGACCTGGGAATAGCTTTATGATAGATATGACGTTTGAGGCGACAGTGAATTTTTCGGTGAGCTTGCCTTTCTGACAGCAAAAAAGTGTACATGCCTGTGGCAGCAATATTTGGCGACTATGATCGTGCATCGAAGCGCTCTGTTGTCGCTCGTCACTAAAGCTTCCTTGTGTTTAATTACTGTAGTTGCTTCGTGCCGCTTCTTCTGCTGCACTACGATTGGAAATTCCATGCTGTAGCTGATCCGTCAACTATTTTTTTGTGCGAGCGCGTGCCGACCGCGTGCATGTTCATGGGGAGCTTCTCCACAAACTGCTGTTGCAGTGCTGCGGCGTTCTGATCGCGATATGAAAAGCAATCGTAGTTGGTGGGTGGACCTTAAGGTCTTTGCACCAGTACATACGTGCTCCGAGCACGTATGTAGTACGGGAGACTGCTCGCTCTTCTACGTAGATCTCTGTTTGGGACATTTACCAAAGACACGTCGATCGTTGCGCCCATATACTCTTGTTAAACTGCATGCACGGTAACCAAAATGGCTGGGTCCTATTTCGTGGATGGCAAAGGCTGCGTTAGTGTTCGTGGAGTCAGCGCTCGCTTCGAGATCTGCATTCGACAATTTTTCATCCACGAAAGTCGCCACAATCCTTGGTGCTGCATTGGAATCATGCTCTGTACGCCAAGTCAAAGATTTCACCAGCACCGGCAGTCATCTCTGGCCCTGCTTTGTCTCCATGATGATGCTCCATCCATGGTAATCGGGCGTTTGATGACGCCGCAATTGGATATTTTTGGTGATTACTGTCTCGAGACGTGCTGTGCCGCTTGGTCCGTTGTTAGCCGATATGTAGAAATCCTCAGGTGGGCACGCCAGCGAAAAAGTAAAGTAGTTAATCCTAAGAAGTCATCCTCGGATGAGTCACCCTCAAGACTTCTACGGTGTAGTGGCGACATGTCATGTCGTTACGACGCCCGAAACATCTCTCGGTGTGTCCTCGAAGCCCTTTCTGACCAAAAAGTGTACCTGTGGTAGCGTCGCCGTCGTCCTGCGACAGCCTCGTTATCGTGCATCAAAGCGTTGCGCGACGCCGCAGACGCTGTCGCTAAAATTTTGCCACGCTTTGTACGGTAGAACCAGACTGTGGACCATAATCATATTTTTCGTGGGGTGCAGCTTCTGCTAAAAAAATCTGGGCTTCACGATTGCCAGTCGTGACTGCGACACGAGAGCGTGCCACCTTGTTCACGGCCACTCCGACGGTGCAAAGTTAGTAGTTAGCTTGGGATGTGAAATCCATGAGTTTGTACAATTTCTAACCGCACAGCGCTTCTAGTTATCATTCGCGGCTAGATGCTTCGGTCCGATCCGCAGCTCGATGTCGTCGTCGGATGCTGACACAATTTTGATGAGTTTTAACCACCACATTCCCTTCTGCAGATACTACAGGCGATATGGTACGACCACGACAATGCAGGCATGCGTGACTGCGACATCATCCCGACGGATCCTCAAGGACTCTTCTGTGCTAGTCGTTTGACCTCGTATGTTAAACGAGATAGTATACATGTACTATAGTAGCAAACGATCCTGCTTGCTCACGTTGCAGATGACAGTAAATTTTTAATGGATCAGAAAGACAATATTGTACGTACTCGACTCTGCGTTTGAAGTAAAAGCTCTTTCATTGAATTGTTGTGAAGATTCTGGTCCTCTGGCTTTCACAGGTGTCGAGTTGCGTGCATTGTTGTGGTTCGTGCGAAATTTTAAGTTAACAATGCCCCATCACTGGGATTGATTACGTGGTACTCTTTTACTTGAGAACTAATCATCGAATTTGATCCAATATATTGGATACTGTAGAGGGATCTACCGAATCGGATACAGTACTCTACCTGTTGCTAGCGTATTGCTGTGGAATATGAACGGTGGTCTGCAGCTAAGAAGAGAAGTCCATTCGACAGAGCCTGACAATAGTATGTAGAGAGGCATTCTCGCAATACCATTTTGAAAGTGTATGAAAAATTGTACTGATGGCTCAGAAGAAGCTGAAACCACTACCATAAAGGTTTTCTAGAGAGAACATGGACTACGCAGCATTGAATGAACAGCATCGGTGTGATATCCCTAAGACTTACAGCTTAATCTGCCACAAGCCAACAGAATCCTGCACCTTAGTTTCGGCTGACCCCAACCAACCACATCTTTACTAAGAAAAGATCCATCGAGATATCTTAAATTTTGCATTTCCATCAAGCTTTGACTGCTGTCTGTACCTAATTCATGCCACTGCAAACGGCAAGCGAGCAAGGCAGTCTTCGCTGGCGTGTATCATTACTGGCCAGCATGCATCCACTATTTTCCAGAAATGAATGGCGTTGGATGCTTGCCAAGCGCAGAGAAATGAGGCGGGCCGTGCGCGACAGCTACAAACGACAGAGCGCGTCCAGTGTCTATCTATTGTGGACAGACGCTCCTTACCACTGCACGATGTTGCCGATGCTACGACGATAATACAGCAGCAGTGATTGAAGCTGTTGTGTTCCCTCGCTTGGAGTGAAACCTCACATGATGGGACGTATCTACGTGCACAGCTTGTGACGGGCTCCCTCCTTGCCAAATGCCATTTCTCCCGACGTTAAATGGTACACGCACCAACAGCTCTAAACTGTTATCTTTGTGATCGATCCTTGCACACCATCCAAATTTTGTCTGCACCTTGCATCGTCCACCAGATCCACACGACAACCAATTCTCGTGTATCCAAGACCAAGGTACTGCACGAACGTTGAGCAACGCGTATCCCTCAGTCTGATCGAAGGGAAAATTCTGGTGGTACGGCCCATTCATCGTGACGTGCAAAACGAGCCCACTGTGCGATGTGCGGCAACGTGGCCCATAGCGACGGAAGGCCAAGGATGCGCTTTTATAGTCGTCTGCTAGTCGTCCACAGCATGTTTAGACGAGTTGCAGATTGAAAGTTTAACTGTGTCTTGCCGAATTCTCCGGTTAGAGAAATTCCACCACCAGGAACTTCAACTACGATCTGGAGTCGCGCGTTGTGCGCAAGTCGAACTCTCATGACAGGATCGGGCACATGTAAGAAACGACTGTTGCAACATACCGGCTGTTGTGGCCATGGACAGCGAAAATGCAGCCACCTTTGACCGCTCAGGGATGGTGTGCACAGCAACCCAGTCCGATCATTTTTTGCCAGCAAGTTTTCACATGTCAATGCAGTGCTTGACGTCTGCAAGACACATCAGATGGACCGAAGTACTGTAGATTACACCGACTCCTTTAGTAGATAAAAGAACACACTCGTATACTCTAAAAGAGCAAGTGTCAACAAAAGATGCCAATTTGTTTTCAGAGAACCACACAGAGTTCCGCGACAAAGGAGAGAACGTACGTGCTTGTGCCAAGTTGGCAACGACGCGGGTTAGGCCGCAACACTTGTTGACATGACACTAGTTCCTTGAAGTCGTACTATTTTTCAAACAGCACGAACCTGCAGCCTCAAAGAACGATAGAAACAACAGTAACAGCATGCAACACACGCCATGAAACAACGGTATCATTCCATCCTTGAGAGACAGAAAAGTATTCCGCCACCTCTGACGACTATAGTGGTCGCAAAACGACGCAGCTGCAAAGCTTTAGTTTCAAAAAGCTAAGATTTCTGCATTACGATCAGCTAAAGTTGTTTGGAACAAACTATAGTTGGCTCCCATCATCCGAGATTACAGACACGTACTTTAGTTGATTGTTTGGCTCTCCATCTTCTTTTTATGAAGCACCAATCCGCAAAGTATCCATGCACCGGTTCTACGATCGCCAAAAATGCTGTTGTTTGTATGCGAGCTGACATGGCTTGCTTCTAGCACGATGCTTCAGAAACTGCTTCAAGACTTCAAGTTGGCGGTGCGATATCGCACCGAATGGCCTATTCTTGCCTGCTTCAAGCAGCGGCAATCACAACCCCACCTCTATAAACCATGTCTTTCGACACCACTGCAGGCCTATCGAAGTACAAAGGACAACAGCTTTCTCAAATCACTCAACAGCGTTCATATGTAGGCGATAAACGCTACGTCTTGCATCTTTATCAAGTTTGGCCATACCATTCCCATTCCTCTATCAAGTTTCTGAGAAGTTCCGTGCGCCGGTGCACGAAGTTCGTTGTTTCGTTAACTCCCCAAGCAGCATTTGCGTTGCAACGTTACCGATCCCGAAACCACTCCCGCCAGTGCTTGTACGGTCTGCGTGGCCAATAGAGGGACAACCAACGATAGAAGTGCAACATCGACTGGTCCTGTCGCCGTAGCTTCTCAATTTCCTTAGCCAAATGGCAGTCAAAAAATCGCCGAAGGTGATCATCCAAGTGATCTCGACCAACCCCTTCCCATCACCGGACGGTCTCCAAACAATTTGTTGGCACAATGTCTGTTCCTCATTTTTCATTTTGCAGTCTCCGTTGCACACGGTCTTTTTGCATTCAAGCTTTTTCACACATAAGACTGCATGACGCGACCGAGAATAGCAGCTTTCGCACTGCTGCTCCTGGTCATCAGCTTCGCCAGTACATCGGCGTTTGACTGGACCTTCTGGAACGATGACGACGACTCGGATGCCGGATCTAAGACTGCAGCGCCAGGATCCAACGCCGTGACCAATGGCGAATTCAACTTGACAGGCAAAACGATATCTCCCGAAGTCAAGAAGATGGCGCCGTCGCTTTTCGCCTCGGAAGACGGATCCGCAGCGGCGAGCAAGGAAACCGCGCCGGCTACACCAACCGCTTCATCAAGATCATCATCCGGGGCTTCCGATGTCGATACCTCGGCATCGGGTTCTTTCGTCGATGCGTCGTCGGGTTCGCTTTCGGGACTGGTGTTGGCCAACCCGACCGACGCCAAGAGCACGATCAAATCGACGTACCGCAACTGGGTGGGCCCTCAAGGTGTGGCGCCGGACTCTGCGTGCTACCGCGAGGCTCACATCATGGACACCTGTCCGTCGAATTTCAACCGCCACAAACTCACGGGCACATGCTGGACGGAGTGTCCGATTGAATATCCGATTGAATGTGGCCTCGAGTGCATCCGACAGGGCGATGACTGCGGCCTGGAAGTATTCTGGAAGACCACTGCCGTCGTCTCGACAGCGATGGGAGGTGCTGCTGTTGCGCTTGCATTGGAGCTCGTGAAGAAGGCCCGTTGGATCCGAACAGTGTTGGAATGCGGCATGATGATGATCGGTGTTGTCCGTGCCATTATTCGTTTTGTCCGTGGTGTCAAGATCACGGACCCGCAGATAACACGCACCCGAATTCTCGACATGCTCTACCAGACCAACAATGTGGTGACGGACTTGCCCATGGCGATTTACATGTGCAAAGGTATAGATGTCCCGCAGTGGCTCGATATCTCCGGTCGAGTGCTTGTTACTTTCCAGTGGATCCTGATCAATGTCGTTGCGTATGACGACGAAATCCTGTCGGGTTGGGACAGGTTCAAGGCCTTCCTGAAGGGCGCCAACTTCACGGAGGCAGCCGAGAGCATTAACGACACTGAGATCGCTACGCTCAAGGACGCCTTGAAGTCCAACTCAACATGCGGTTACGACATGCGCGCGCTTACGGACCGCGCTTGGTTGACGGTTGGCCAGTACAGGAAAGACAACCCGGGCATCACGGAAGACGAACTGCGCATTAAGATGTCCGAGTCGCAGCTCGTGACGACTGACATTGCCACGGTGACGAACAACTGCATGGACCAACTGATCGCTGAGTCCAACGAAGCTACCGCATACAAGACTCGCGATTCTCTCCGTAAATCGTACGCAGTCATCATCAACGAACTGATCACCACGGGCAAGAGCAACAACGCCACGCAAATGAAGAGAAACGAGATGATCTACAAGACATTCGATAGGGTCTTCATCTCGATCGCCGTCACTGGGTTCGATTTGACGGGTCTTACCGGTCTGTTTGCTGAGTATCTGCAGACAATCTGCGGCCCGACACAGTTCATCGGTGAAATCGATGACGGTACGGACAAAGCGACGCTAGGAATGAACATCGTCCAAGACGCTTTCAACGGCAGCACGATGTCCTGGACGAAGGAGGGCGACGGTGAAGTGGTCATCAATTTCACCAGCAAAGACACCAAGGACGTGACAGTGAACATCATGTCCGGCGGCACCAAAATCGCTGAGGTGGAGGTCGAAAAGGGCGGCACCGCCAAGTGGACGTCAACAGTGAAAGCATTAGCTGGCAAGACGCTGTACTTAGATCGGTGGCGGCCAGGATTCCTGGGTCTCCCAGGCACAGGAGGGGGTTCGCTGCTTATATGGATCCCACACGCATCTCAAGGAGGTCACTTAGACCTCGCAGCGCAGCTAAACGTGAGCTAGTTTTGAACAATAGTAGAATAGTGTCCAGTGAAATAACAAATTAAATGGGAATATCTTACAAGTAGCATTCTAACTTCGAGGTGAGGAAAGCATGTTTGCTAGAGTAGAGTGTCATAGCTTTAAGCCTTGATAGCGATGTCAAAACAAATAGCAAACATGGGCGTTGCCAAGCCGCCTAACACGAGCTTCGTAATTGCCGGCAGTCAATGCTTCGGGATGTAGGCTTAGCTGGTAACTAGCACATGCTACGACATTTAAAGTCACGATGGGGTAAGGTGCGTTAAGATGCTTCCACCCCAAACCATACCTACTGGTAGGCTTTTCCACTTGCATTTCTTGCATTTCATGCTCGAATGCCAAACAATCAAGTACACATCCAAGACTTCCAGCCCAGCAGTTCTCGCCCCCACATGGCAGAACCTCATGGCAGCATTACTCAACCGTACTGGTTTCAAAGAGTTACTCGAAGGCTTCGCTACCAAGAATGCGCCAGAGAATCAAGCTCAAACTTTTGACAATTATGTCGCCACCAAACAGTCTGCCTTACGCCTGCGTGTCAGTAACTTGCGCTAAATTGTTCATGGTGATGTCACGAAGGGCTCGATGAGTTATTACCACGTAAGCGGATATTGTTGTGTTCATTTGAATTGGTAGTGCCACGAAGTTTACGTGTTTGAAACACTGTTTGTATTAGTTGACTTAACTCCACTTATACTTGTTGTTCGTTAGCGCAGTTCTGGTACGAGTGTAGCAGCTCCCAGCGCATTGACTGCCGTGAACGTGTACTATACCGGTAGATGAAAAACCACTAAGTGCTGTCGATACGGCTTTAGTAACTTTGTGCCGATAGAGAGAATTGTTACAGAGTTCTCACGTGGATAACTACCGGTAGAGGATATGCAAACGCCATGCCGTACATGTAGTTTTTCTAGCTGCAATGCTGTAACGTTCAGCCGCGTACTACGTTCATTCTGGAGCGCCAAGTGCTTTCGTAGAAGAAGCAGTGTCATTGCTTTAACTGCCAAAATTTACGCATGGGTCATGGTGTTGGGTGGAGCGCTATCGTGGCTACATCATGAGATTGGGTCTGAAGTCTCAACAACATGATTGGACGTGCGAGTGCAAACGCAGACGCAATGCGCAGAGAATGTAATGTTGAATTGGTGCACGCCGGCTCGACTCGAGTGACTTTCGGCGGTCACTGATTGCCGATCAGAGCGTTCGTTGATCTCGGTGTCGCTGGGCACAAACAACATCTATGTGTCGGAGATCAGATCCGATGTGTTGATCCAACAAGCCGACACCAGACTCAGCGTCCGATGAAAACGTAGCTTGAAGGATCTGTCGCCATGTTTTTCGTGAGTTCTTCCAATGTTAATTATTGTATCTCGCGTGCTGCATGGAGTCCATTTCTCTAGGAGGGCTCCATGATTCACTAGTAGCGTCCGCCAATATAACGAAGCACACGTTACTGCAGCGCTACAGAGCTAATAAGCAAAAGTCCGTGGTCGCTGCGTGCTGTCGTCCAGTCGACTTGAATGCCGACAGAAGTGCCATCACATGCATGGTACCGAGCAAATTACAACGAATCCACGCGCCAAGCTGTAAACATCACGCATCGTTTACAATTGCCCAACAGTCCGTAGTTAATCCTGCGGAAGTTGAGTCAATACCGATGGCAAGACGGCTCTTGGAACACGTTCACAATACAATTCATGGTTAATACATGACCGTGGTTGCCAACAAGTAAGTACATGTACGGCAATGCCGACAAGGTTAGGATCGAGCGATGGTAACGACGGTGATCCTGGTGCACACGAAATAATGTCGCAGCTCACGTGCGGCGCGTTGACGCGTCTAACAACAAATTTTATTTCGCTTCACGATCAGATGGCGGACAAGCTCGATGAATACTTACGACGACACGGCACAACGTGCATTTCCATCAGAACTTTGTTGAGCAAGCAACGCGCCTCGCAGCCACCAATTGCTTCCTCCCAGCTGCAGGCAACCAAAATTTGCCTTGAAGAGCGAGCGGCGACACCGTGCCGTCGACACTTGGTCAATGACGAACCCACCTCTCGCTGCTGTATCGCTTTTTTGCATGTCAATTGATCCCTACTGATCGGGGATTGTGCGACCAGCAACACTCACATTCTTGCGTTGAAATTTCAGCCGCTCCGTATGCTGCGCATGCACCGAAAACACTTCGTCGACGACTTTTCTGCGGAACAAGTGCATGACGAGCGGGATACACATCGCCATGAAACATGTGTGAGTATAGAAGTTATCTACTGAGCATGCCAAAAAATATGGTAGTGTCCGCTTGGAATGCACAGGTAGAGACGAAAGCAAAAACTAGCTTGTGGTGGGTCATCGATCTTGGTTGTCGCGTTAGCATGCATTGCTTATTTTTGAGCTGCCGTTTTCCAGGCCGACCAAGAAAAGAGCGTCCACTAGTGCACTAGTTAGTGCTCGCATGGTGTGGAGGTTGGTTAATTGATTGGCGATAGGCGAGCTTCAGCTGCCACGAGCATGGGCAAAGCCAAACCTGTTGGTGTGTCCAAACGAGCTGCTGCTGTTTCGAGTCAAGTTGAAGCAATTGTCGATGATCCCAAGACCCATGTCGACACTGGGAACGCGAAACGGGTGGTGAGTTCTGCTACGATATCGGTTGTCTTTGTGAGGACCCATGCTGATGTTGCTGCGTCCTTAGGTTCGACGAGATGTGACCGTCGTAGCTGCTCTCCACACTGCCATCGCCGAAGTTCATGCGCACGCACTCGACCCTATTGATCCAGACGAAGCCGATCGAATTGTACGTCCTTCCAGTATTGTCTGTTAAATGCATGGCATACTGACCACGCCGCTCTTGCTCTTAGTTTTCTTACGCGGTAAAGGTTACGTCGATCGGATACTTTTGCCGATACTTTGGAGTGGCGAGCATGTTCTTGAAGATGGCGACCTCACCTTCGACTGTGGCCCCGAACCGGTGGCCCCATCGACTGACCGCCACGCGTCCAAACTCATTCGCAAGAGAACTAAAAGACGGAAACCGAGCTACAACGTCGCAGTGAAAGCCTCGATAAAGGGCAGTTATGCGCCATCAAGAGCGTCGTCACGGACAGAGTCGAAATTCGGCGGATCACGCTTAGAGGGATCGCGAATGTCGATATCGGTTCGCGGTGGTGTCCCCACCTCAAGAATGTCCAGATCCTCAGTAATGTACAACAGGGATGACCCTGAGTCGTTCATGAACTTGCCATGGACTGGACGCCAACAAACATCAAATGGCACGAGCAGCAACAATTCGCCGTGGCAATACGGCGAAGCTTCGTACAGGAAGTCTTCAGTGGCAGGTACACCACGAAAGGCGGTGGACTTTCTGGAGATTGAGCGGCGAGCGGATATCGAACGGGACTTGAGCACGCGTGAATCAATGCGGCGCTCAGCGGATGATGCCAGTCGAAAAGCAGACGTGCGACTGAAATTGCGCTCTCTAGCTGACCCGACAATCTCGCTTGAAAAGGAAGAGGCCATGGCCATTCTGGATGCCCGTCGTTCATATTCTCGTCAAGGAACCCGTGGCAAAACTCCAGGAATGACATTGCCGGTGTTAGCCCCACTTACTAGCAAACATGGCGGCCAGGAACCTTCTGTTGCTATAGATGACGAAGTCCCGACTTTCAGAACTGAAGACTATGATGGCCTCTCCTCCGATGTCGTCTTGCTCGGCAAACGCGGCGAGCTATTAGTCGGTGAAAACTGCTTTGTCGTTGCGCAGAAGCTCCGCCAAGAGCTTTTGCTCGACCTGCAAACCCGAGGTGTGATTCAGCCGCGCATTCAAGTAGTTCCTACCCAACAGCAGGACGATGAGAACGCCGACAAGGCATCAAACTCAAGCTCCAAGATACAACGCTCTCGCTCACCCATGGGGAAATTAGCTGCTCCAATTTCTCCGACGCCAAAGACTATGTCCACAACTAAGGTTTTTGAAGACCAGATAGGGTCGTTCGAGTCTTCACCGGGTCTTGAGCTGGCTTTACAATCGACTCCACTCGTAGAAGGCGTCGTGCTGAAGCTTAATGGAGCACCAGTATCACCACCGAATACTTCAAAGAGCTTACCGAGGAGATTGTCAGCTATGCCGTCCACCCCCGACAGAGTGCAGAACACCAATCCGGAGACCGTACTTGACACCTCGATAAAAACTCCCGACCTCAGTAAATCTACGTTAATGCTGTCGAATGAGCCCATACTTCAGTCACAACAAGTTATTCAAGCTGACATCCTAGCGTCAAGTCATTCGAGCCCTCAGATATCCAAGCTCTCTGGCGCTGGGAGCCCAAAGCATATCGTAAGTATGGTCATTTGGCTACTGCACTATACCTCGCCATCGATACTAAAGGCTGGATTCATGTTATGGCAGTACAATGGAGAAAAGTACCCGCAAAGCGTGCGGATACGGACCCCAGCATGCCCGAATCGCACGTCACGGAAGACAAGCACTCACAGTAACTTGCACGACGTACCATTCCAAGACAATATGCACTCTCTTCACGAGGTTTGTTTGGCTTGCAATTCGATTTGTTGTTGATGCCAGACATCTCATAAAAGTTTGGCTTTTGCAGCAGCAGATTCTAGCAAGTAAACTGCCGAGTGCGAAGTACTTGCGTGAATTCCCAAAGCAGGCCCCAGGGCACATTCAGTTTTTGGATCTGCGTCGCGAGAGACTGACTGGACATTACCCACTCCGTCTTCAGGATTCGCTTCTTTCGGGTCCCCAACTATCCAGCGCAAGCGATGACTATGAGTTTGAGCAGATAAACGTAGCTTCACCACTGAGAATTTTGCCATAGGCTCAAAATGATCCGGCAGAACAAGCTTGACTGGATATCCCGTTGCGTGCCGAAGATTACTGCTTTTTGGACACAGCGTTCAAGAAGCGGGGGCAGCGGATGCTTTTGAACGCACGCCAACCACGTGTCTTATCGACAGTCAAGAAAGGTATTAAGAGAGAAAGAGCAATGATCTGCAGTCCATCGACCAAACGTGGTGGTCACATCTACCATGCACTTATGAACTGCCAAGCGATCGGGAAGTGGGTCCTAACCTTCTGGGTTAGCCTTTCGGAGATGCTGGCGCACTGATACACGTCAGCCAGTCTGTACGTGATCTTCGGCAGCTTGGAAATATGAGGGGCTTCCTGTTGCGATCTGTCTTTACGCCTCCCAAATGAAAAACTTATAGGTCTTTTGCTACTTATGTGATGGCCTGCAAATTGGTAAGTGCTCGTACTTCCAAGAGAGACCAAAGAAAACCATCAAGCATGTGATCCCATCAATCAGAGTCGATTCCATTCTGACAGACAGGAGCATTTCAAATTCTGCGCCTTGAGGAAAGATGGAGCTGGTAGCGGTGAACTACGCGATCATCAAGGAAGGAGAAAGGTGGAGCAAGGCCGCTTTGCAAATCGAACCGTGGGAGACTGTGGCTCTCCTGAAGGATGAGGTCAAGAAGATGAACACGGAGACGATCACAGGTGATGCGAATAAACTGCAGCTCTTCCTGGCGAAGACGGGCAGTGAGTGGCTGTCGTCGGATGTGATTTCAATCGGAAGTGCAGAAATTCCAGTGCGAGTGCAGGAACTGCTGGATGGGCAACAAATCGACCCATTAGAAGACATTGGCACATTGGTCAAAGGAGCTCCGACGAGGAAGACGATCCACGTGCTGGTGGTTGTTCCGGATCGCTCAAGAAAAAGAGCTAGGCCGTCGCAAGCAGAGATGGTTGTTGAAGGTCCGGGAGCGAAAAGACAGAGAATTTGGCCCCCTGCTCCAGCTCTGCCGGAGGAACTGATTGCAATTGCCGAGTTTGGACAAGGACTCAATCGTGAGACTGACCTGGCTGTGGGAACAGTATTGGACGTTCCCAGTAGATTCTGTAGTACAAGGCTTGGGCACGGCTTGTACATCCGACAGGAGTATTGGGATCTGTATGACATGATCGTGCGAGAAATGGCGGCAAATGGATCGATACGCAGAATTCTTGTGGTTGGCAGTTCTGGGATTGGCAAGTCAGTGTTTGGCGTGTTCTTGCTGCTGGTGTTCATGGCAGAGAGAAAGGATGTTTCCTATCGCCCTCTTTTACATGAATGGAGCTACTATTTCAATTGGAACAGCGAGAACGGCTACGAGATATCCGAGATCCCGCTTCGTGGAAAAAATACGAGGGTCTGTTTGATGGCAACGAGTCCGACGGAGCTTTGGACGATATTTCTTTTCTTCATGCATACGTGTTCGCTAGTCCACGCACTACGAACTACAATGAGTTCAAGAAGGAAAGCTGCTTTAAAGTGTACATGAATCCATGGACTAAAGGCGATTGTCGGAGTTTCGTTGACACGATTGGATTCGAGGACGAGGACGAGTGGTATGGTCGATTCAATCTCGTGGGGGCAAGCCGAGATTTCTGTTTTCATCACTGATACCATTTGACGAATTGCTACGACGTGTGGAAGCTTATATTCCGCCCACTATCGACGATTTCAACCACTTGGTTTGGCTTTTCAAGGGGAATTAGTCGATGATGAGGCGGTGCATTTTATATTCAGCTTATATCGCAACGACGATATGCCCGAACACCCTCATTTGATTTATTCGTCGTTAGCCGTGGAGATCATCATCTGCAATCGCTATAACATTGGAGGTCAGCGTCAGCAATCGCTATAACATTCGCATATAAGGCGATGAAGCTCAGTAAGGGAATCAATACATTGTATACAACCTTCGCTCTGTCCTCAGCGACAGTCAGGATTAGTGACTTGTTGAGGAATGCTGCGACTTCCAGCTCGACATCCGACGTGAAAAGAATGCATAAACCGCCCAAAAGAGAAAACCCGAAGCACGACCCGATTGCTATCACGAAGCTTGCCACAGCCGCAGGAGTTGACCTGCAGACCCCTACAAGCGCATTCGATCAACGAAAATGGTTAGCCGACAACGTGAAAATTCACTTCGAAGACGAAGACCCACCAAAATTCCGCATAGAATGCTGACAACAGCCACGACACAGCTCAATATGAGTATAGTGCTGTGAAGAGATGTCATCGCGTACAAAATAGAGAACGACAGTGCTCGCAAGTTCGAGTAGCAGTAGTAAAGCGCTACTGCATCTTGTTTTACTGCTGAAAATTGGTGGCGCCACTGACTCATGCACCATAAGCGGCAGAGCTGAAGCGCGAGATTCATTCCCCATGGTGATGCAGCAGTACGTGGAAGTGGTTCCAACTGAGAATGAAGCATTTCTGGTGACCACTTCAAGCGTTTCGTTGCTGCTACATTGTCCTGCATGGCGTCCGTTAGTTTCGCTTTTCCAAAGTCTCTGCGTGGCATCGCTAATTGCTCAAAGAATTCACCACCGTGACCTACATGTCGGATTAGTACATTGAAAACTTCTACAACCTCGTCCTCGCATTGATATGCAGCCCGATAGTATTCATACTAGTTTTCATGATCGTCAGCATGCGTGTCCGACGAAGGTTTATCGGTGCTGCAGGAGAAAACCGCAAGGATTCAGACACACCCGAGGTCGCGATGATTAAGGCACACACGCGGGTCGTTCGACTGCTGTCAGTCGTTGGCATTTTGCTTCAGGTGATGCTTCTTTTGCGCGTCACAAGACTTGCGTCGCTAGGTTCATCATACTCACTAACGCTCGTCCGGCCAGTGATCAATATTTGCGTGTTTGTGCTCGGGTTCATGACCAACACACATGCTGCGTTCCGCTTGGTCTATCTACTACTTCTTGGCCAAGTCACGGTACTGGACACAGTCGCAGAGGTGTATTTTGCAATGGGCATCAACTGCATGCAGCTAGAAGGTTTGCAGTGCGGTAGCAGCACTTTGTCGCTATCACTGAGCGATCTCAAGTTTCTGAAAAGACGAAAGCTAGCGAGCATGTTTCTCGACCCGTGGGTCGCGTCGGAAGTGGCCTACCTGTGTGTGGCAATCGGCTTCTGCTCATCGCGATACTCGGTTAGGAAGCTCTCCTTATCACGACCACGTTCAACCTTCGAGCGGCGCTTCTGGCACATTCCCTGAATTTGGCACCTCGATCAGCAGACAAACGATCCCGAGCAAGTGCACATTACGCAATGTTTCTTCTTCAAAATCCATGGAGACGACCTTCACGTCGCCGAACAATTGATGACATTCATTGACGACTGTTGCGATTCCATCTTGTTGGAAGTCACCGACGCCGACGGGACTTCGGCCAAGGGCTAACGGACTTAATGGATGCTGCGACGAGGCCGGTTGCGTGCCGTCTTTGGGGATGTTGGACCAAATGTCCTCGTGCTCCAGAGCCCTCAGACTTCATACGTGTTGATTCCCAGCTCAGTCTGAAATCTGCAAAGCAGAGAGAGCAGTTAGGTGAAGAGTGCAGAGCTAGGATCATTCAACAAGTTGTGTGTGTTTGCATTAAACCCACCGTCTTGGATCTTGCTCGAGCTGACGGAACTCGTGGGCACTCGAAGGATTTGCTGCGCAACAACGACATTCATTGATTGCCCGTAAGTGCCGAGTCTTGCATTGACACACATTGGTCTCAGCTTATGGCTTATCTATCAAAATATACTATGTAGTTACATAGTATATTTTTGCCATGTAAAATATTATTAAATTGTCACATCGGATATGCCCTCGCTGACTCCTGTCCTGTGCCTCGGCGCGCTCGTCCGCGCGGCGCTCTACGCGCTGCCGTCCGTCCACGAGACGCTGTCGACGCGTCCGGAGCTCGTGACTGCCGTGTCCTCTCTCCGTCGCGTGCAGGAGGGCGTGTACCTCTTCCAGGCCACGGGCTCTCCCTACTCCGGCGACATCTTCCACCAGCCCCCGCTGCTCTTCGCGCTGCTGTATCCGCTGCTGGAATTGGTTCCTGCATTTTTAAAATATTTTTCAACATGTGCAGTGTTTATTCTGGTGGATCTCCTCATTGCAGTGGGGCTTGCTCGCCTCTGCCGTCGTACTCTGCAGCTGGAAGAAGGGAAAGAGCCTAAAGCTCAAGACAAGACCATTTGGCTCAGTCAAATTCCGGTTTCGCCGCTGTTCCAGCCCAAAAATCTGCCCATTACGGCGGCTTTTGGGTAAGATTTTCGTTATGTATTTTATATTTGTTGCAGAATTATTTAGGATTTACTAACTTTGTTTTGTTCTGGGATAGATACCTGATGAATCCTTATTCATTGGCGTCGAGTATCGCTATGTCGACGGTGTCTTTCACGCACTTGGCAGTGTTGTACAGTTTGGTGTTTGCAGCGGAACGTACGTGTTTTTCTTCTTGTTGTTGTAGTTGTTGAACATTTACATTTCTTTCTATTACCTTTTGTTTTTTGCAGGTGCACTTGTCGCTTCGATGTTGTGTGTGGCTGTCGGCACGTACCTGTCGGTGTATCCGTTCTTTCTGATGGTGCCAATTGTACTTCTACTGCGCGACTCAAAGGTGAACAAGCAGAGGCTGTGTTTCTTTAGTGGTGAGACTGTTTAACGTACCTTGTGCTTTGGTTTTAGGTGGGGACAAGTACTACTGATCGAAAACAAACTGGTGTAGCAGGAAAGTCGGTGCTGCAATTAGCGGTAGGCTGTCTAGTAACGCTATGCGCTTGGTTGAGCCTCTTGCTTTACTTGTCGTGGAGTTTGAGCAGAGACTGGGGATTCCTCGAGGTATTAAATATCCTACATGCATATTGACTGTGAGAGTGTTTCTAACGATATTGCTTGTCTATCGTGTACTTGGAATGAAGGAAACATACGTGTGGGTGGCCAAGTATTCGGATTTAACCCTAATGTGGGGATCTTCTGGTATTTCTTCATGGAGATATTCGACCGATTCATCCCGTACTTCCTCTTTGTGCTGCACCTCCACCCGTGCATCTATGTTGTTCCGATTTACCTCCGCATGGCGTCAGTTTACCACTTGCTCTTAAAACAGCACTATTAAATACTGACAGTTTTGTATTGTTGCGATTTCTCCAGACATCGACCACAAGCCTACGCGTGTGCTCTGATCGGCATTTTCTCACTCTTCCAAGCATATCCTTCGTTTGGCGACTTCGGTTTTTCCTCTCCATGCTGGCGCTACACCCAAAGACAATAATGAGTACGTGTCGTGCTCCTAGCAGTTTTAGTTGTTTAGCTTTCACATGTTAACGCTGTTATGCTTGTCGTTACTGATGTCACCACAGCAATCGAGAATCGATTTGTCTACGTGCTTGGTCTGGGTGTAGCAACGTGCATGCTGCCAGTGATGTGGTTTTTGTGGCTGTTCCCAGCCTCAGGCAACGCAAACTTCTTTTACAACCAAACGCTGGTCTACCAGATCTTCAATTCGCAGATCATCACAGCGTTTGTTAGCGCGTCCATGAAGCGTGATAAGGATGTGGACAAATATCGAGCGGACGTCTTGAAAGAGACTGAAGTGACAAAGGAAAGCAAATAGATGTGTCCTTGAGATGGAAAAGCTTGCGGCTTCGTGTTTATTGTGTGCAAGTGGACGTGGTGATCAACTACACACATGGAACGCACTGTTGGATCCCTCGATTTAACTACGAAGTTCCAAGTTGTGATTTCAAGGCTGGCTGTTCACTTGCAATGTTTTCTGAAGCAAATTCAGTAGATATTCCAGAGCAACCGATATTGGGGCCATTCACTGGACGCAGCATCTTACTTGAAGCCCTACTGCATGAACACATTGCTTGGTGATACACCTGCTGAACGAAGTATGTAGAACGCTCCTTGTTTATTTGTTTTCGTGATCCTGTTCAAAGTAATTCACATCATTTGTTGTCTGTTCACAATTTATAGCAGAATTTCATAGTCTACTTTGTCAAATCCGCCTAGCTCACATTGAGCTGCGCCTCAACTTCGAGGTGTCCTCCTTGACGTGCAATCGGTACCCAAAGAACTAGCGATCCACCTCCTGTACCAGGAAGCCCCAAGAAACCTGGACGCCAACGATCCAAGTACAGCGTCTTGCCACCTAGTGCCGTAATGTTCGACGACCATGATGCTGTTCCTCCTGCGGCTACGTCCACTGAATCGATCTTGTCACCACCAGACATGATGTTTACAGTCACATCTTCCGTGTCTTTGCTAGTGAAGTTGACGATGACTTTACCGTCACCTTTCTTCTTCCAAGAGCTCGTGCTGTTTTTGAAGGCATCTTTGAGCGCATTCAAACCGAGAGTGGCGTCTTCTGTCCCATCGTCGATCTCACCCATGAACTGCGTCGGGCCACAGATCGTTTGGATGAATTCAGCAAGCAAAGTCGACAGGTCCGTTGGCTCCAAACAAGTGACGGACATGAAAGTGAGACCGTTGTCAATCCACTTGTAAGCAGCCTCCTTGGCTTCGAGAGAAGTGCCATTGTCACTCTTTTCACTCGTGATGAGGTCGTTAATGATGACACCGAACGTCTTGCGTAGTTTTTCACGAGTGGCGTAAGCGGTTGTTTCGGTGGACTCGGCTGTCATCTCGTCCATGCAGTTGTTGGTCACCGTGGGGATGTCGTACAGCACCAAGTCAGACGCGCTGATCTTCAGCCGAAGGTCGGCATCGCTGATGTCTGGGTCCTCCGCTCTGTATTCGTTCACCACTTGCCACGTGCGATCAAGCATCGACTTCATGTCAGCACCACAGGTATTATTCTGCTGCATGGCCGTCTCAAGGTTCGAGATCTCGCCCTCGGTAATCTCCTCGGCAGCCTCGGTGAAGTTAACTCCCTTCAAGAACGCTTTGAACTTCTCCCAACTCGAGATGATATCGTCGTCATGACCCAAGATCTGCAGAAGAAGGAACTGAGACGTAGCCAACAGACCTTGAGTCATACGAAGGTTTGGCGGCACATCCTTACCCATACAGGCATAGATGGCGATTGGAATGTCAGTCACGACATTGTTCGTCTGGTAGAGCAACAGCAGAAGCTTCTCCTGTGACGTCTGAGGGTCTTGAGTCATTTGGTTGCGAGTGAAACGGATGATGCCTCGGATCACAGTGAGCATCGAGTTCGTGCATCGTACAGCTCTCGTGACGGTCTTGCCCAGCTTCGCCAGTTCGCCAAACACACCGAATGTGGCCATACTCAGGGCCGACATCGCCACAGCCGTCGTCTTGGCGAGAATCTCACGCTTGCAATCGTTGTTCTGCTGGATGCACGACATCCCGCACTCCACAGGATACGTGAGCGGACACTCCGTCCAGCAGGTGTTGGTCAGTTCATTGCGGTCGTAATTGGCCGGACAGGTGTCCATGATGTGTGCTTCGCGGTAACAGGCCGAGTCCGGTGAAAGACTCCAAGGACCGACCCAGTTGCGGCGCGTCGATGTGACCGTGCTCGTGGCCGTCGCAGGTGTGGCCAAATTGTCTGCCATCGTGTCGATGTCGAGCGAGGACGACCCCGACACGAGGGCCAAGCTACTAGAGCCTGATAAACTTGAACCGGGTGCAGATGTCTCGTCATCCGTGACTTCCGATGACGAAAAGCTTGGGGCGTCGGTAGTTGAAGATGAGCCCGAGGAATTGCTGAGCATTTTGCTCACCATGTCGAGGTAGGAGGAACCGAGCACTTCGGGCGATAGCGTTGAAGTACCAGCCGACGAGGAATCGGAACCCGATACGGAATCGTCGTCATCGTCCCAAAAGGTCCAGTCGAAGCCTTGGGTCCCGGTGGTCTTGGCAGCGATCGCCAACAGAACGAGAACTACTCTCGACCGCACCATCTTGATTAGTAGTTGAGAAGGGAGCGCGTGTGAAGTCCACGCTGCAAAAAGCAGAATGGGTTTGTTTGGATATTACCGGAGACTCGGTGACAACTAATTGGCGAGATATACTGCTGCTTCGTCCACGGGTCTGTCGATGGCCCATCACCGATGGATGCATTGTGCAAGCAATCGAGCCGGTATCTACAGTCGGCCAACGTGGCCAGGGCAAAAACAATGTTGAAAGGGGATGAGATCCGCACAAGAGCAATGTGTTGCTCGTTACGACCACCTTCGTCTGGTTTTAACAGTGCGGACTCTCTGAAAACGCCCCACAATCTCGGATGCGATCCCATCGTGCAATAGAGTACACCAGACATTTTAGTCGCAGGCCGTGGTTTTTGCCGACATACCGATAGCTTATCACCAGATGAGCAGAACATCTGCGATTTCAGCAATCTGCACTATCGATGTCCTCAAACAGTTTGTCTCGGCAGTTTACAAGCACATCCGATCAGCTAAGATCGACGGAACCCGACAGGACCTCCCTATAACATCAAGTAAATCAATTTTCCGGTTGCTTCGCAATATTGGGCCGATGGACTTTACTGTTTCTTACTGTAGCTGTTGCCTCGTTGCTCTACCTTCGGGCGTTTGTAGAAACTCTAGATCTAATGAACTCATTGATTCACGCGAGCGCCTTTTGATCTCGATCATTCGTGCGGGAACAACAGGTCAGACAGGTGCGAGAGCAATCATGGCTGTACCGCGACTACCCGTAACTCACCGTCCGTATATCGGAATTGGTGCAGCAATTCCTGGACAAAAACGTTGGGGCAAATGCCTGTTAAATCGTCCATGGCCTCCTGTTGTCCGAAGCTGAAGAACAACCAGTGGTTGTTGCTCACTTAGCAGTGTATGGCATCGCCAATGACCGTGATTGCTCAAACTCGTTCACAATGTTGTGCGGGATCAGCCACTTTGTCGCAGTATTGCTGTGGTAGCAACCAATTTATGGGGCAACGTGTTTAATCGGAAGATCACGGTCGAGATCTGCTTCGTGGCCCCGTCACAAGTTGCAGGCTGACGCGGTCGACGTCAAGAGGTGCATTGGCCACAGTGAATACACGTAGTCTTGCTGTATCTCACTTGTAGCGGTCGGGTGCTCGTAGTTCAGTTTCACGCCAAGCAATACCGTCGTGCTTGCAGAGGTAAATCTGTTTAAAAGTCAGGTATATGTTTCGGGACGCTCTCACTTTTATAAGCAAGTGTTTTTGCAGCACTGGTGCGTATATAGGAGAGGAAAGAGAGGAAATAATCGTTCCTGAATTCATTGTCCAGCTCCCCGAGCTCTCGCCGTGGGACTCTTCATTCACTCAGCTTCTTCATCTTTTGCTATCAATGATGAGGATTTGTACAGTCAGAACCGTCGTGTCCGATCCGAGTAGCACATTGTTGCTTGAAGTTGCAGTCACTTATCATGTTAAGCCCGGATAGTACAGTGCAACCACATCCCCCTGCCGCGCGCGCGGATTCCAGACCACTTGAAGTGCCACTGAAGATCCGTTGCGATTTTGTCCATAGACTCTTCAATCACATCGAATCGACCGTCTAGCGGTACTACTAACGAGTTCGTGACTTGATGCACGGACAACTTCATCGTAAGACCCAGTGTGGCGAAAGTGTGAGGCCGTACCTCATCACACACTGCTCTCTTCACAAGAACCACCAGGCTTCGCGACGATATAGTAGGTCGTGCCGAAGTGGAAGCGACGCACAGTCTCCACTTCCAGCCCGGCCTGCTCGACCATCGCCAGGATGTCTCGGTTCCAGTGGCAGCCCCACTTCTGCGCGTGCAAGTCCGCGAACTTGTCCAGCACACTGGCCAGCCACCGGTAGCTGCTCTGTCCGTGCTCCAGCAGCAAGATGCGGCCGCCGTCTTTGCTGCAGACCCGCTGCATCTCCTTCAGCGCCTGCACCGAGTCGTCCATGCTGCAGAGGCCGAACGTGTCCACCACCGTGTCGAAGTGTCCATCTGAGAAGGACAAGTCTGTGGCTCGCATGACCTGAAGATCGCAGCTCTGGATCTGATCCCGCCGCTTGCCCGCCGCCTGTTGCAGCATCCCCGAGCTCAAGTCTGTGAGTGTGAGCTGCGTCGCCTTCGGGTACAGTCCCAGATTGCGTCCGGTGCCCGCAGCCACTTCCAGCACGTTGCCCCTGGCGTTCCGCAGCAGCAACCGCCGCAGGAGCGAGATGCCCGAGAGTCGCTCGTCCCAGTCCAAGTCTCTGTCGTAGGCGGAGGCGTTGGCGTCGAACACTCGCAGCCGCTCGAGGTCCGTCATGGGGGCAGCGACGGCCGCCGACCGCTTTGCAGGGTCGTACAGCGTCACGAACGTGGCGAACGTCACGCCCGCGTAGATGGCGACGCCGCCGAGGAGCACCCCGGCCGCTTCCAGAGCCCTGCCATTTCGATCGGGTGGGTGGTCTAAGAGCGATTGAACTTGGATTGAGTATGCACCTGCTTTAAGAGTGGAGACGATAGCTTGATCCAATCAGTGAAGAGCGAAGGTTAAGAGAGTCGCTCTTAAAATATCATAGCTTTATATAGTTCCGACTGTATACATATAGCTACGACTGTATACCTATAAAAACGATTGGAGTGTATCACAATTATTATATATTACGATATCGTAGTCGACAATATCGCTGAAAGAAGGCTGAACTACAGTACATCTAGGATGTCTCTATTTGGTAGTACTTTATAACGTAGATGTTCCGGCTGCCTCTATCTATCACTCGACGGTCTGCTCCAAGTTGCGGCAGAACTGCACAGGTTTACTCTATAACAACCACATTCAACTCACGTTGAGCTGAGCTTCAATTTCGAGATGGCCACCTTGCCGTGCAATCGGCACCCAAAGCAAAAGTGAACCACCTCCTGTGCCAGGAAGTCCCAAGAAACCTGGCCGCCAGCGGTCCAGGTACAGGGTCTTTCCAGCCAACTTCTTGACGGTGGACGTCCACGTGGCCGTGCCACCTGCCTTGACGTCGACCGAGTCAATCTTGTCACCGCCAGACATGATGTTCACAGTCACGTCTTTCGTATCCTTGCTAGTAAAGTTGACGATAACTTTACCGTCGCCCTTCTTAGTCCACGAGCTCTTGCTTCCCTTGAAAGCTTTCTTTAGCGCATTCAAACCCAGCGTGGCATCATCCGTTCCATCGTCGATCTCACCCATGAATTGCGTGGGGCCACAGATCGTTTGGATAAACTCGGCAAGCAGAGTCGACAGATCTGTGGGCTCTAAAGAGAGATAGACAGCAAAGTAAGACTGTTGTCAATCCACCTGTAAGCCTGCTCCTTCGCTTCGATCGAAGTGCCATTGTCACTCTTCCCTCTCGTGATGAGATCATTGATGATCACTCCAAACGTCTTGCGTAGTTTTTCACGAGTGGAGTACGCGGTTGTTTCGGTGGACTCAGCTGTCATCTCGTCCATGCAGTTGTTGGTCACCGTGGGGATATCGTACAATACCGTATCGGACTCACTGATTTTCAGGCGAAGGTCGGCATCGCTGATGTCTGGGTTTTCTGCTCTGTACTCACCAACCATTTGCCACGTGCGATCAAGCATCGACTTCATGTCAGATCCGCAAGTGGTGTTCTTCTCCATCGCCGTCTTGAGGTTCGAGATCTCGCCCTCGGTGATCTCCTCAGCAGCTTCAGTAAAGTTGATGCCCTTCAAGAACGCCTTGAACTTCTCCCAGCTAGTGATGATATCATCGTCGTGGGATAAAATCTGTAAAAGAATATACTGCGCAGAACCCATGAGAGCTTTCGTCATACGAAGGTTCGGTGGGACTGGGATCCCCATGCACGCGTAGATGGCAATGGGCAGATCTGTCACCACGTTGTTCGTCTGGTAGAGCAGCAGCAGAAGCTTCTCCTGCGATGTCTGTGGGTCTTGAGTCATTTGGTTACGCGTGAACCGAACAACTGCTCTTGTAATTGTCATCATCGAATTTGCGCATCGTACAGCTCTCGAAACAGTCTTGCCCACTTTGGAGAATTCACCAAAGACACCGGCAGTTGCCATACTTAGTGTTGCCATTGCCACAGCGGATGCTTTGGCAATCACTTCACGCTTGCAGTCATTGTTCTGTTGAATGCACGACATACCGCACTCCACCGGATACGTGATCGGGCATTCCGTCCAGCAAGTGTTCGTCAGGTTATTGCGGTCGTAGTTGGACGGACAGGTGTCCATGATGTGAGCCTCACGATAACAGGCGGAATCCGACGATTGTTTCCAAGGACCCACCCAATTGCGACGAGTTGATACGACTGTGCTCTTGGCTGTCACGGGTGTGGCCAAATTGTCTGCCATCGTCGCAATGTCCAGCGAAGGTGATCCCGACACAGAGTCGTCTGAATCATCATCCGATGTCTCGTCGTCCGAATCATCGTCTGATGGTTTATCGGAGGACCCCTTTACGACCGAGTTGACCGCGTCGAGGTATGAAGAGCCGAGGGTCTCAGGCGAGAGCGTTGACTCGACTGACGCAGACCCGGTCGGGGAATCGGCTGAATCATCATCGTCGTCCCAAAAGTCCAATCGATGCCCCGTGTGCCGGTGATGTTGACAGCGATCGCGAACAATGCGAAGACCACCTTTGACCGAACCATCTAGTAGTTTTAGTAGACGACACGAAAGTTGAAGAGGGGCTGGAGGGCGAGTGAGGCCCACGCCGCAAAATGAAGAATGAGCTCCTTTCACTACTTGGCGCGTTTGAGGCGGTCACACCAATGTACGCTCGCAATCAATCGAGCCGGTCGTCTGCCATTGCCAGGATAAAATAAAAATGCCCGGGAGGGGATGAGAGCAGCACAAGATCGGGAGTGGTGATGCTCAAGCGATCGCTTGACTCGATTCCTTCACTTTTCGTTGTAGTGGTTTACCCATCGCAACGTTTCTGGCAGTACCGCATGCGTTCCCATCGTTTAACTCTTTATTTTCAATACAAATGGCACGAGTTTTCAATCTTCAACAGTTTTTCAGCACGTAGCGGCTCGTCTCTATTATTCTACCACCGGTATTCAACGACCAGATGGGCGGCACCGAATGAAAGAGCACAGGTGGTTGTCCACACATGCTTGTGCGAGATTAAAAATCTCGGCAGCATGGCGTTTCTTACAAGGAATTACCCTATTCGTAGGGCTAACATTTTATGACTATTTCCATACGGGGAGCAACCGCATGGAGCTGCGGTTATCTCTGACCACCATTTCACTGGTGAAAGCAAGCACACATACTACTTCGCTAATATCTGCTCACAAATGTACGTGAAGGGGAGCGTCGTAGATCAGACTACATGTACCTCACGTCTTGGTGAGGTAGTAAAGGTCGGAAGGATGCGCAGGTGAACACTGCATACCGTGAATGCCTCACCAAGAGGAAGATGATGAGCTATCGTCCATATCGTTCTACAGCCTCTCGAAAGTCCCGAGACAACATCTTCCAATATCGGGTAACTAAAAACGCACTGTTTATATGACTTTTGGCAACCTCCGTGCTTACAATGAGGTTTGTGATGCTAAGACTTGTTCAAACACACATACGAAGGCACCACGGCCCGCTGTTTTTGCTAAAAGTTTTGCTGTACGACTTGATGATTTCCAGTGCAACTGTTGCTTTGCAAGTTGCATTACTTGGGAAAACAAAAGATTAAAGAGCGATTGCTTGAAGTACCGTGCAGCAATGCCATTGTCGAGCCCACGACAGTATGCACAAGCTGAGAGCCAAGGTCGCATTTCTTTTTACAGTTCACGTGCGTGGGGTCTACTGGTATCCAATATCGCAATCAGTGATGGACCATCACAGCATTTTGCCACGCTGTCGGTGCCGCAGCCGATTAGACGCCACACCGTCGAACCGCCACTGTGGCATCCAATCTTTTGAGGCGATGTGCTCGATCTGAGGATTACCATTGAGATTTGTTCACGGTCCCGTCACAAGCTTCAATGCCCTTTTCAATGCCCGTTTGCGACTGACGCGCCTGGCGTCAATCAAGAGTTCGTCTGCGGATTGGCCACATGGAGTCGTGAGTACGTAACCTAGGCGCATTACGTCCTATCAAAGTGATAGGATGGTTGCTACACATTACTGTACGTCGCAGTACAAGTATCATGTGGAAATATGGTGTTGGTCTCTCGTTTGTTTATACTGTAGAGGTCGATAGACTCGCCGATGCTTCACCTGCCATCCTTTAGGCAAAATTTAGCGCAACCAAAGTGATTTTTCAAATACTGGTCCAGGTACGACATGCCTGCACGGTTGGCTGGTCGTCGTTCCGACGTTCCCACTTTGATGAGTCCTGGTGGCAATGCAATTAATGAAATGCACTTAGGGTTAAGGCTAGTCATACGATATTGAAGTTGACAACTTCGTCGGGAAACCAGCTAACGAATTCGTATGATCAAAACTCATTAAATGATAACCACTACGTGCTATGGCATTCGGGGCACAAAACTCTAGATGAATTAATCAGTAGGAAGTACATTCCCCGCATAAGGTGTATCCTTCGTTAGAAATGCAATCTGTGTTGTTTGTATTACGACTAGAAAGCACTTCAGAAATACTGGACTTCCTTTTAGTGTTGCATTTATACTTTATTTCTTCAAGCAATCCCGATAGCGATAGTTTTTAAAAAAACTGGCTCCGTAGTAAGTAAGATATGTTCGTGAACGCCATGTTTGGCAGTGACAAGATTGACTCGGTCGACGTCAAGGCAGGTGGCACGGCCACGTGGACGTCCACCGTCAAGAAGTTGGCTGGAAAGACCCTGTACCTGGACCGCTGGCGGCCAGGTTTCTTGGGACTTCCTGGCACAGGAGGTGGTTCACTTTTGCTTTGGGTGCCGATTGCACGGCAAGGTGGCCATCTCGAAATTGAAGCTCAGCTCAACGTGAGTTGAATGTGGTTGTTATAGAGTAAACCTGTGCAGTTCTGCCGCAACTTGGAGCAGACCGTCGAGTGATAGATAGAGGCAGCCGGAACATCTACGTTATAAAGTACTACCAAATAGAGACATCCTAGATGTACTGTAGTTCAGCCTTCTTTCAGCGATATTGTCGACTACGATATCGTAATATATAATAATTGTGATACACTCCAATCGTTTTTATAGGTATACAGTCGTAGCTATATGTATACAGTCGGAACTATATAAAGCTATGATATTTTAAGAGCGACTCTCTTAACCTTCGCTCTTCACTGATTGGATCAAGCTATCGTCTCCACTCTTAAAGCAGGTGCATACTCAATCCAAGTTCAATCGCTCTTAGACCACCCACCCGATCGAAATGGCAGGGCTCTGGAAGCGGCCGGGGTGCTCCTCGGCGGCGTCGCCATCTACGCGGGCGTGACGTTCGCCACGTTCGTGACGCTGTACGACCCTGCAAAGCGGTCGGCGGCCGTCGCTGCCCCCATGACGGACCTCGAGCGGCTGCGAGTGTTCGACGCCAACGCCTCCGCCTACGACAGAGACTTGGACTGGGACGAGCGACTCTCGGGCATCTCGCTCCTGCGGCGGTTGCTGCTGCGGAACGCCAGGGGCAACGTGCTGGAAGTGGCTGCGGGCACCGGACGCAATCTGGGACTGTACCCGAAGGCGACGCAGCTCACACTCACAGACTTGAGCTCGGGGATGCTGCAACAGGCGGCGGGCAAGCGGCGGGATCAGATCCAGAGCTGCGATCTTCAGGTCATGCGAGCCACAGACTTGTCCTTCTCAGATGGACACTTCGACACGGTGGTGGACACGTTCGGCCTCTGCAGCATGGACGACTCGGTGCAGGCGCTGAAGGAGATGCAGCGGGTCTGCAGCAAAGACGGCGGCCGCATCTTGCTGCTGGAGCACGGACAGAGCAGCTACCGGTGGCTGGCCAGTGTGCTGGACAAGTTCGCGGACTTGCACGCGCAGAAGTGGGGCTGCCACTGGAACCGAGACATCCTGGCGATGGTCGAGCAGGCCGGGCTGGAAGTGGAGACTGTGCGTCGCTTCCACTTCGGCACGACCTACTATATCGTCGCGAAGCCTGGTGGTTCTTGTGAAGAGAGCAGTGTGTGAAGGGAGATAGAGGGGAGACAATGTACAGTTGCTTTGGACTGGAAAGGTTTACTGTAGTCGTCGCCGACAACCACGTCGGAAATGCTGAACTTGCACATTGTCCTTGTGATCCTTGAAGGATTCCTTGGGATAGATAGGTACAAGTTGTCGAACGCACGAAAGTTTTGGAGCATTTATTGCATGCCTATACGGTATGTACATGTAGAAGGGAGCCTGTTTGCGGACGACCATCATCACACGTTCTGATCTGCTGCAAACCATCAAATCGGGTCGGCAAGATGCGCAGCAGACTGCGGTTGAACAGCGTGACCATGCCTAGTACTATAGCTCCTTCATCCTCGCCAAAGGACCGCAAATCCTTAAACTGTGTAGTCTCCCGCAGCCAAAATTTCTTCGTGACTTCTGTCGTTTTGTCCGCGCTGTTTCTTGACCCCAGACAAAACCTGGGAATCCCAGCCTTCTGCCCCTGCTGCTTGATGACTCCAAGACACTTTGGCAAGTTCTATTGTTTGGTCTCTTCTGATGTCGTGCAGCCCGATCATCGATACTGCCATGTCCTACGCAGCCTAGCTGCATACATGCAGAGTGCACTCGAGTTCCTAACCGTGGGGTCATGATCTTAAAACTACAGGTAACCCCAGGTGTCTTAAATGCAGGAAAGTGTTGCTGAAGTTCAGCTTTCGACCCTGAACCTCGTCACATTTTCTTTCTGTCATGTTGGCGAGCACTCGCACCTTTCTCATCGGCGCATCTACTTGTATAAACAACTTCAGAATTCTCGGAATCGAATCCTCCACTGCTTGCAGGCAAAGTTTAGACGACACACAAAGGCATTTCGTAGACAACACATGCGTTTACTTCGTACTTTATAGTGTGCTCCGGCTTGGATGCTGCATCGAGGCCGTGTAAAGTCTACAATCACTGCTCAGAATTCGTAGCAGATTTCAAAGTCTACCTATAACCAAACTAACTATCCAGGCACTTAGCTCTCATTGAGCTGCGCCTCAACTTCCAGGTGACCGCCTTGGCGCGCAATCGGCACCCAGAGCACCAGCGAACCACCTCCGGTGCCAGGAAGTCCCAAGAAACCCGGACGCCAACGGTCCAGATACATAGTCTTGCCAGCAAGTTTCTTGACGGTCGACGTCCAAGTGGCAGTACCGCCTGCCTCAACATCCACCTCGCCAACCTTGTCGCCGCCAGAATAAATGTTCACGGTCACATCCTCTTTGTCCTTGCTCGTGAAGTTGAGGATGACTTTACCGTCGCCTTTCTTCTTCCAAGAGCTCTTGCTACCCTTGAAGGCCTTCTTGAGAGGGTTCAGACCCAGCGTGGCGTCTTCAGTGCCATCGTCGATCTCACCCATGAACTGCGTCGGACCGCAAATGGTCTGCAGATATTCGGCAAACAGAGTCGACAGATCGGTGGGCTCCAAGGTCGTGATAGACATCAAGGTGAGCACGTTGTCAGCCCACTTGTAAGCTTGCTCCTTGGCTTCGATCGAAGTGCCGTTGTCACTCTTTCCTTTCTTGATCAGGTCGTTGATGATGACACCGAAAGTCATGCGCAATCTCTCACGGGTGGTGTACGCAGTCGTCTCTGTGGTCTCAGATGACAACTGGTCCATGCAGTTGTTGGTCACCGTCGGGATGTCGTACAGCACCGTGTCGGACTCACTGACCTTCAGGCGAAGCTCGGCATCGCTGATGTCCGGGTTTTCAGCCCGGAACTGACCGATCATTTGGTACGTGCGATCAAGCATCGACTTCATGTCGGACCCGCACGTGGAGTTCTGCTTCATTGCCGTCTCAAGGTTCTTGATCTCGCCCTCGGTGATTTCCTCTGCAGCTTCCGTGAAGTTAGCTCCCTTCAAGAACGCCTTGAATTCATCCCAGCTCGAGAGAATGTTCTCCTTGTGACCCATAATTTGCGAAAGCAGGAAGTTGGACACTGTAACGAGACCCTGCGTCATACGAAGGTTGGGGGCACATCCTTGCCACTGCACGCGTAGATGGCGATCGGAATATCCGTCACCACGGTGTTCGAGTGATAGAGCAGCAGCAGGAGCTTGTCCTGAGGAAGCTCAGGCTCTTGAATCGCCATGTTACGAGTGAAACGGATGACACCACGGATCACAGTAAGCATCGAGTTTGTGCATCGTACAGCTCTCGTGACACCCTTGCCCAGCTTGGCCAGTTCACCGAACAGACCCATCGACGCCATACTTAGCGCCGACATCGCGACAGCAGTAATCTTGGCGAGAGTTTCTCGCGTGCAGTCATTGCCCTGTTGGATGCACTGCATGCCGCACTCGACCGGATAGGTGAGTGGGCACTCCGTCCAGCAAGTGTTTGTCGCTTCATTGCGGTCGTAGTTGACCGGGCATGTGTCCATGATGTGTGCTTCGCGGTAGCAGCCCGAGTCCGCTGAGAGTTTCCACGGACCGACCCAATTGCGGTGCGTCGAGACGATTGTGTTGGTGGCAGTGGCAGGTGTGGCCAAGTTGTCGACCATCGTGTCAAGGTCGAAAGTTGGCACGGAAGATGAGCTTGAACCGGGTGCAGATGTGTCGTCGTCGGTATCGTCCGAGGATGAGGAACTTGGTGCTTCCGACGCCGAACCCGAGTCGGAATCCGATGAGTTGTCGAACATTTTGTTTACCATGTCGATATATGACCCCCGAGCTCTTCCGGTGAAAGAGTTGCCGTCGCTGCAGAACCGGAATCCGCTGTTGAATCGTCGTCGTCGTTCCAGAAGGTCCAGTCGATGCCTTGTGTCCCGGTGGTGCTGATAGCGATGGCCATCAGAGCGAGGACCACTCTCCTTGACCGACCCATCTTGTGTAGCGTGGAAGGAAAACTTGGGAGTGGAGCGCTTGGGACCCGCGCTGCAAAAAGCAGAATGAGTTGGCAATTCCATTTGAAACTTAGCAGACCCCAACATCAACCGGGAGCTGCCCAGGACATGTGGTGGGGAGATTTGCGGAGAAGGTGATGGGGTGGTTGTAGCTGAAGAAAATCGAGCCGGTCATCTACAGACTGTCACTGCCAGGATTAACAAACTATGCCAAAGACGAGGACGGAAGCTGCACAAGACCGAACAGCAAGTTACGATCGCCGATGCAGCATACAATCCTGCACATGTACGCTTGTGCAGTTGATGTTGATGTCGCAGTGTCTCGTGTCACGACTACGATCTCGTCCGCATTTTCAGCATCAACCCTTTTCAGTAGCTTGTGGGGGATAAGAGTCTCATCTCAAGACAGTCTCGTTGCAAGCGAATGCGAAATTGGAACGGCTACAAAACTAACACTGGTACCTTCGTCAAATACCGCCGGTGTGCTTGGTGTCGATAGCTTACCATGACGTTGACATCTTGGGTAGCTAAAGGACTTCTTGCCCCTAGCACTGGGGTGGGGACCGTGTTGTCGAATGTCCATCAGTCGATTACTACGAGTATAGTGCGACTGTGGCCACAACTGGCGAGAAATGCGACGCCGAATTTCACCAAGAGAATGCTGCGTTAGAAACACTTCTTTTACACCACGTGCTAGAGGGTATAGAAAGCAAATTTGCAGGTGGTGATTTGCTTGCTCAGTCACTTGGGAGCGCAGCATTCCAAGTGATCCCAGAATGAACTATTGTTTTGTAGCGTTGCCATATATTTTCGTCTAAACTTCTGCTTTTGTTGAGATTTATCAAAAACCGGGTTTGCAGAACTATGATATTCTATGTAGTTGCCATTTGTTAAGACAGAAACAATGATGTCGTTGTATCAGCAAACAACGAGAGCACAACAAAAGATAGCTTTTTACAGCTTCTAAGGCACAAGTGATCGTACATGCCTTTCTGCTGAGTATAGTTTCGAACTATGTATTCTTTTACTTGGTATTATACCTTTACAGTAGGTAAAGCTTTAAAGACTTCAATGTGCAAACCTTGAAGCCTTCAATTGCAAAAGTCTAAGCAATGGTTGTCTGTGTTCACATCTCAAGTTGGATCCTGAATATTTTCTGTCCCGCAGATTCGTACCCAGGAAATTGCAGGAAGACGTCTCGAACGGTAGTAACACATGAGTTCACGACATTTGGCGTCTTAAGACCACGGCGTCATCGACTCAGATTCACCAATCAGACGTGCAAACTAAATTACGAGCAGTGCGTCACAACACAAACGAATCACCAGCGACTAAATTGTCGCGGTTGTCCATGACTTTAGTGCAGTGTACATTGTATCCAAGCAAAATTTACGCTGGCCGTGGTAACTTGTACATGTACAGGTACCGGATGTGTATGCAAACAGTAAAAAGTCTTGTTAATCTCCACATGGGATCAGTTTCCGTTTGTCTCATTCCATGCACGTTTCCAGAGACCGAGATCCTTTAGACGAAAATAAAACTTTCGTAAAAGATTAATCTGCAAAGCAGAACGTACTACGAATGCACTGTAGTACTTCGGAGTACCTCGCATCTTGGTCTTCCTCTCATGCTCGTGGGAAAAAGAGGTCGGAAAGACGTCGTGTACTATGCAAGCAAAGATGAAAACCAAGGAAAGCGATGCCAGAGATATAAGTCTATGGAATGCTGGTACAATTAACTTTTTTATACATGAATTTAATTTAACTTACATTTACAGTGTGTCTGTAAGTGTACAGCTTTTTTCGGTAGCACATCTGGTTGGTTCCATCCGATCCTTCAGAATATTCTGTGCTACACTGCAAGGCAAAGAAAGGAGCAAGCGGCAGCGTGACTGCTGGTAAACGTCAATGTCGAATGTTCTGCACTCACTATGCTGTGGTTGCATCTTGAATGGCTACCAATGGTTGCAATCTTCGCTGTAGTTCTTGCATGGTACCGTAGCCAACTTGCGCGAGTGCTCAAACTCTATCACAGGTCGTTACAGTCGCGCCGGAGCAATACCGAGTTTTTGCTCCATCTAGAGAGCGCCTTCGAGATCTGTTGCAGCAAGCGTCACTACTGTCTGACGCGCCCAGCGTCAATAGGCGAAGTGGCCGCATCACCGGTACAGGAATGTTAGTAATAAACACTAGCATTTCAAAACACACCGATATCTTCGTATGTACCTCTTGGGAGCTGCTACATCGACATTGGCAATGTGTCCACAGTAAACTTTGTGGCTGAATGTCGGTCTGTTGGGGATCACGCCCGTTAAGATAGTCGAGAAATACTTACTAGACACAAACATAAGTTTCCGGGCGATTTGGCGGACAAAACACTATGTGCCGGTTGCAGTTGTGTCTGTATTTTTCGTCCGCACGACAATTGTACTTTGCTTTTGTATCGACATGCTCGTCCGTATTTCCAAATCAAATGGCTGTTCTTGAAGTACAATATTGAAGTGTTCAAAGCGCGTGGGCGATTAGTTGAACCACATCGCTTTAACTGCAACAGACAGGCCCAAAGGCAGAAGGCCCAAAAAATGTTGACAGCAGCAGCAATCACGGCTTGCTAGAAACCAATCTGTGAAGCGTATCCGTGCATGCACCTCGTCCATTGTTGGCCCAGATTAAAGTTTTCACGGATCGAAAGAAGCGTGCCCATGCATCAGTTTTGTATATGTAGGTACATACGGTGCTGTCAGGAAGGCGTGGGGGGCGGACCGTTGCTCAGACCAGTGGCGAAGATGCTTTTGCCCATCGATTTTAATCAACATGTATATGTAGCCTGGTCCGGTGTTTGTAAACACACACACTTCGACGTTGCGCACCATCTGCGACTCGAAGCCTGCGAGTGCAGTAACGAGAGGAATGCCTCATGTTAACGTTGCTCACGTGAAGGGCCCAATCGCGAGGACACTGGGATCAGATCGGTTTCTATTAGGGTCTGACCGACTACGACGGGGAAATTGAGTAGTAGTTCTTCTCTAGGCTGGAGTAAATATACTACTGTATTACATGTATCTCTCTAGCTGGCATGCTGCTACGACAACAATTTTTACGCTGATGGATTCATCTATCTTGATGGAATGGACATTTATGATCGGCATTCTTGCTCATCTTTGTCGTGCACTTGTACTTACTCCATGCCCAAGTAACGATGGAAATGCATCGTGACGAGGTGGAAAACTTGTTATTTTATGACACGGCCATGCATAAGACACATCTATACTTGTACATGATAACGCACGGGAAGCTAGCTGACATTAAGCTTCGCAGTGAGCTCCAGGTGTCCGCCTTGGGACGCCAGCGGCACCCAAAGCACCAGCGACCCACCGCCTGTGCCAGGTAGACCCAAGAAATCTGCTCGCCAGCGGTCCAAGTACAAGGTCTTTCCTCCCAGTGCTGTGGTGTTTGATGTCCAGGTCGCTGTTCCACCGGCAGAAACGTCTACCTCGTCGATCTTGGTACCCCCGGACTTAATGTTTACCGTGACGTCTTTCGTGTCGGTGCTGGAGAATTTGATGATGACTTGGCCATCGCCGATTCTGGTCCAGGAGCTGGAGCTACCATTGAAAGCGTCGCTAATAGTGTGCAAACCCAACGTGGAGTCATCGGTCCCGTCATCGATCTCGCCCATGAACTGCGAGGGCCCACAGACCGTCTGCACATATTCGGCGAGCAAGGTCGAGATATCCAACTGGTCGAATCCGCTGGTCGACAAGATCGTGAGACCCTTATCGACAACTTGGTAAGCGTCGTATTTCGCTTGAAGGGTGGTGCCGTTGTTGCTCGAGCCCTTCGTGATGAGGTCGTTAATGATCACTCCGAAGGTCTTTCGCAGTGTTTCCCGCGTCTTGTAGGCAGTTGCTTCGGTGGACTGTGAACTCATCAGCTCCATGCAGTTATTTGTCACCGTGGCAATGTCGTACAACACGAGATCGGAGTTGCTCATCTTTAAGCGGATTTCGTCCTTCGAGATGTCGGGATTCTCCTCTCGATACTGGGCGACCATCATCCACGTGCGATCTGTCAGAGACTTCAAGTCAGCTCCGCAAGTCGAGTTGGACTTCATAGCCGTCTCAAGTGAGGAAATATCGGTCGAATTCAATGCTGACGTGTCTTCAGTGAAGTTGGCTCCGTCCAGAAATGCTTTGAATTTGTCCCAGCTTGAAACGATGCTGTCGTCGTGGGCCAGAATCTGCATAAGGATGTACTGGGAGGTTGCCAGCACATATTTCGAAGTAAAGAGGCTCTCGGGGACAGTTTTTCCCAGGCAATTTAAGATGGCGATGGGAATATCTGTCACCACGTTGTTGGTCTGGTATAATATCGCCATGATTTTGTCTTGTGAAGCTTGTGGGTCCGAAGTCTTGATATTGCGGACGTACCTGATGAGAGCCCTCACCACGGTGAGCATCGAGTTGGCGCATTTCACTGCTCTCTTAATGCCTTTCGCCATATCCTCCAGCTTGCCGAAGATGCCCATACTTGCAGCGTCGAGAGCAGTGACAGCGATGACACCGATCTTTGTGAGAACTTCAAGAGTGCAGTCATCGCTCTCCCGGATGCATTCCATGCCGCACTCGACGGGATATCCAAGTGGGCACTCCGCCCAGCAAGTATCTGTGGCGTTATTGCGGTGGTAATTCGTCGGGCACGTGCTCATGATATGTGCCTCGCGATAACACGCACTGTCCTGGGAGATGGTCCACGGCCCCACCCAGTTACGGTAAGTCGAGGTGACAGTGCTTTTGGCCGTGATAGGCGTCGCCATCCCTTTGGTGGTCGGAATCAAGGCTGTATTGAGAGACGAATAGCTTGATCCTGTCTGGACAACCTGAGAGCTCGCCGATGTGTCAGTCGCCACTGAAGCGGAAGAAGTAGTCGCTGAACCGGTTGATGAAGATCCTGACATTGATGTCTGCACGTTTGGCGCTGAAGTTGATGATATCGGAGTCTCTGATGCACGCGACGCTGCTTCCGATGAATCGTCATCATCGTCCCAGAATGAAAGATCAAAACCTGCTGCTGTTGTGATGCTGGAAACTATAAGCAGCAGCGCAAAAGCTGGTTTAAAATGAAACATCTCGGAACTCGGTGGATCAGCAGCGCTCGGCCAGAAGGCTGCGCGGCGAAATTATAAATGAGAGTTGTTGTTGGTAGTCCGTGGGAAGCTATGTTCTTGTTTTGGAGAACATCCAATCAAACCAAGCAGCTCATTTTGTATCGATAGGCTTATAAACACATCTGTGCAGGATGCAAAGAAGATCAACCTGATCAAGGCAACCATGCACATAATGATCATTGCACGTGTTGCAGTTCTGTGGATCGTCTCACATTTCACAATTCGAGCAGGCTTGTCCTCGTTAAAGAGAAGGAGATAGGTGTGCTAGGACGTTTGGACGCTGTCGATAACGACAGCCCGCCGTACTGCGAAGAATTGCTAGCAGGCTAACTCACTTTGCTATTAGTTATCTCAACTTGCATAAATACGCATTGCGTGCCAATGATTCACTTTTTGCCCAGCCAGCAATACAACGCAAATCTGACCATTGTTTCAATGAAAGCGACAACGCTGAATGAATACTACCTGGAAGGTTCCAACCAGGTAGGTTGCAACATGGATTCTTTTTGATGTGAAAGCGCACGATGGAGAAGGGAAACATATGGCGAGTGGCTGAAGATCACATTAAAACTTTCCCCATTCGCCTCAACTTTTTCGTGGCTTCTTCATCGATCTGCCCGACGACTGGCAAATAAATCTGGAATAAGCTACGAGTGAAGCTGCAAACTGTTTTGTACTGCCATTGCGTAGGCGAAAAGATTCGTGCGACTAGGCAAAGACCTCACGATCCGTGACTTCATATGATACGCACTGCTTTCTAGTTGAAGAATACATTTTACTGTACCTGCACCTCGCTACTTACCAAGAGCGGGCTGAGCGATAATGCATGAGGGAAGTCTGTCTGTATCGGTATGGAACGTCTGCGGTGTAAGCCGCACCTCTTGAACTCACTTCCGCTCAATGTTGAGTTGGAATTTTAGCAGACAACACGCCAGGGATCGGCAGCTCGAGCAGTGGCATGAAATGGTCAGCTGTGTTCATTGAACACAACACATTATGAGTGCGCTGCCACAAGATAATTTCCGTACGTACACGTCATGTACCACTGCGAGTGACTGGCATTGGGTCCACCAAGCCTGGCTGCAACTACGATCGCACGCAAACTCGTCCACACAACTTTGCGCGATCGTCGTGCACTTCAACATTCAACACTGTGGATAAAGTGTAGCCACAATCTATCTGCCAGATGCTGCGAGGATTGCTTTTCAGGATGTGTTCGTTGCACACTCGATGCGGTCCGTCTCAAGTCTTGACACGAGCGATGTCAGCGACAGCCCATTGGTCGAAGTGGAAAATGCAATGCGGACGTTGCGATCTTGCATCTACTCAATGAGTAGTACTCATACAATCCATACTTGTCCAGCTAAACGATTACCGTGTTTTGCATGGCTTGTATGGCGAGCCACACTCACTATTGTAGTGTTCGTAGTGCAGAACCCTCCGCAGAGTTCGTCTGCACTCGGTGTTGAAGTTAAACCCCGCAGGAAGCCGGCGTGTCCATGTGAAGAGAGTCGGTATACCTGTGCAGCACATCGCTGTACAAATGATGCACAGTGTTGACGAGCGTGCCATCGCAATCATTAAAAATGCTGTGTTCGTACAGCTCCTTTTCAGGACCCAAGCAGTGTACAAGTACTTTGGCTCATCTGCGGACATTTGCTGCAGAAAAACCAGTGCCGCAGTCACCAAGACGTGTTGTGTCCACGACAGTTCGCCCATTCTCAACTTGCGCAAACGGACGTCTTGTCCACGTCTTACTAGATGTGCTACCGCCAGGACAGTTGTAGCCTGTACATTAGAACTCTTTCGCTACCTGTACTAGTCCAGTCTCGACATTGTTGCGATCGAGGTACTATTGTGCTAAGTCAGCACAATAAAAAGAGTTTGCTAGACTGTTCGGGCTTCATTTGCGTAGTCGGCTGAAATTTCACTAATAGTTATTGTGCTGTACCACACATTGAATGTGGTGTTCAACTTTTCGTTTCCTCTCTACCTGCTGTTCAGACACGAAAATTGCATTCAGGATAGAAGTTTGGGATCGGATCGTTGTGCTGTTGTTCGTCGATGAGCTCTGTGCCGGGTACTACGGCAATGTGCAAGATGCAGAGTGTGTGCAGATACTTGGAACTTCAATGTACTCGTAGCATATACTTACAAGAAGAAGGAACCACTTCGGTGGTCATCCGTAAAAATTGGAACGATACTTACAAGAAGAAACTGCACAAAAATGTATTAACATTAGTAGCAAAACTTCACACTTCAAAGTGCAGCGATTAATCCTTCCATCACCTTCATTTGAAAACGAACGCGTACGGATGGTATTGTAGAAGCAAATAACTGAGGCACAATCCAACCAAGAAAGAGTTCTCTGCGCGTGGTCACAACTTTAAGCTCGCACGTATCATCGCATTCAACGATTTTCTGACGTACAGCATATTTGCATTACATGTAGTTGCACCGATACCCGTGGCATACCAAAAAGACAAGTGCAGTCCACCTCGCCGAATTTTTCGTGGCTACAAGTTGTCGCCACTATTGCCATCGACCTCTCCCTTTCCTTGACGAATTATTTGCCATGAATCACGAGGCGACTAAGCCACGATGGATTGGGCTTAGTCTGCTTCCTCATTCTTCGTTTTGGGTCGCCAGCACCACTTGAGTCACATCTTCCGTAAATTAATCGCTCCAACGTACTGCTTAGCCTCCAAGATGGCCCGGTCCAAGACAATGTTTGCTCTCGTGACAGTAATCGCCAGCGTGGCCAGCACGAAAGGGTTTGATTGGACTTTTTGGGATGACGATGACGACTCGAGCTCTTCTTCATCAATCGATCCGGCGACTGTTTCTCCTGTGGCTCAAACCGATGGGGGCGGATACTCGTCACTTGCCACAGGGACTGATGAATCCTCAGTCGTTCAACAGACAGAGTCATCATCGCTCGATACAGCGGCGTCCACAAAGTACACAATGGCCACAACTGTCACCGCCAAAAGCACCATCATGTCCACTTACCGCAACTGGGTTGGCCCATGGAGCATCTCTTCAGATTCCGCGTGCTACCGTGAAGCGCACATCATGGACATGTGCCCAACCAACTTCGACCGCAACGATGCCACCGGTACTTGCTGGGCGCAGTGCCCGATCGAGTATCCTGTTCAGTGTGGCATGGAATGCATCCGACAGGATGACGACTGCACGCTCGAGATCATCAACAAGGTTTCTGTCGTTGCCGTGTCCATTTTGAGTACGGCCACCGCCGGCATCTTTGGCAAGCTGGAAGCAGTGGCCAAGGGCCTGAAAACTGCCGTCAAATGCGCCAACTCAATGATAGGTGTCGTAAGAGCCATCATCCGATATGTTCGCAACATCAAGACATCCGACCCCCAAACTTCACAGGATAAGCTGCTGGCCTTGCTGTACCAGACAAACAACGTGGTCACCGACTTGCCACTTGCCATTTACGCTTGCATGGGCAAGGATGCGCCTGCAGCTCTCTCCTTGTCCCAGCAGGTGCTTTCCACTGCTCAGTGGGTCCTCATGCAAGTTTTAGCTTACGACGACGAGATCGTTTCGAGCTGGGACAAGTTTGTCGCGTTTCTGAAGGGCGCCAACTTCACAGCTGACACCAGCGAGATCAATGACACCGAGATCGCAACGCTCACTGATGCACTGAAGTCCAACTCGACCTGTGGCTACGATCTTCAGTCTCTGACAGACCGCACATGGATGACTGTAGCTCAGTTGAAAACGGAGAGGCCCGACATCACCGAAGATGAACTGCGCTTGGAGATCTCGAACTCGGCGCTCGTTGTGTCCGACATTGCTACCGTGACCAACAATTGTATGGAGCAGTTGACTCAGGAATCCGACCTTCCCACCGCCTACAGCACACGCCACCAACTCCGTAAAACCTTTGGCGTCATCATCGACGACCTCATTTCGACTGGAACAAGCGACAATGGCTCTTCGTTGACCGCAGAGGAGTATGCGTACAAGATCGTCGATAAGGGTCTCACAACGATCGCTGTCACAGGTCTCGACCCCACAGACCTCTCCACACTGCTGGCAGAGTACGTGCAAACCATCTGCGGTCCTTCTCAATACCTTGGAGAAGTTGACGATGGCACGGATGATGCTACGCTGGGAATGAACGCCCTGGAGGAAGCTTTCAACGGCAGCTCAAGTTCCTGGGCGAGGGTGGGCGACGGCCAAGTCATCATCAACTTCTCTAGCACTGACACGGACGACGTGACTGTGAACATTTACTCCGGCGGTGAGCAGGTCGACCAGGTGGACGTTTCTGCCGGCGGGACTGCAACGTGGACGTCGAATGTCACGGCGCTGGGCGGCAAAACGTTGTACCTGGATCGCTGGCGTCCAGGCTTCCTCGGGCTTCCTGGGACTGGCGGCGGCTCGCTGGTGCTTTGGGTGCCCAAGGCGTCCGAAGGTGGTCACTTGGAGCTCAACGCACAGCTTAACGTGAGCTGAAACGACTGTGTAGTTTGTTGGTGTAAGTCTTGAAAATAAACAAATAATACGAGTTGCTGCGTCGCGCTTGAATATCCTCTGTCGTCTCTGCTCAGTTCACGCAGAGAGAAGGAGTTCTTGGTCGTTATGAAGACAACTTTTCTTGCATCCATACCGTCGGGCTGTGCTCGGCATCCACCTTGCCGATGCTCCTCAGCTGGATCATAGCACACGGGGCTGCAGTAGCACAATAATGAACACCAAAAAGTGATAGCACGTGTCAAAGACTTCACCTCGTCCGAGCCTTGGAGCAGCATGGGCGTGTCCAGAGCAGCCGACAGAGCTTTGGACAGCGCGCGCAAAGCGGCGGGGATGTCCACACCTGTCTTGGGGACGTCGCTGGACACTTGTGCACGAACGGCATCTTCAGAGCAGTCAAAAGCGCAGGTCAATAGATCACCTCCAAGGCCTACAGCGGCTCGAGCAATGCTTTCAACACCATCATGGCTCGAGGTGATGGAGAATGCACCTGCTGATGTCTCCTTGCCGACACGCCACTCTTCCCACTCAACGGCCATCTCGAAGACTCAATGTGTCGGCTGAGCATAGCCCATGGCGTGTCGAAAGCCGACACTGTCCAGCTCCCTCGGCACAGGAACAACTCTTCCACCCACGCCATAGCGCTCGGTTTCCAAGCTCCACATCTTCTGTCCGAACGAGGAAGGCGCAGCATATCAGGACGGTATGGGGGCGTCCCTGAAGACGCAGATCTATGGCCGGATCAAGCGCCAGACCTCGCTCCAGACCTCAGTTTACATCAGTTTAATACATGAATTTATAGTATGAGTGGTTGGCTCATATAACGCTCTTAGAACGCTCTTAGCTATTAAATTTTAAGAGCGTTCCAAGAGCGTTATATGACATAAGTATGCATACGATTAATTAGTGTATAATAACTATATAAAGTATATAACGAGCAATCATATACAACATATCACATTACAACCCATCTGTACGCTCGCGGACCATTTGAGCACCTAGACTGGTCAGTACTCAGTAAGTTGACATTCCTATCTTTCGAGCGCTTGAGAGTATAGATCATACATGATTCATGGTAGCAAGTTTTCCGTCGTACGTAAAGTCCACATGTCTGTGGTAGTAGCAGTAAAACAGAGCGTTGCGTGGAATATCATCGTTCTTGTAAGATCTCTTCTGCTGAAGCATGCGTTTGCAAACGCTCAAGTAAACATACGGCGGGACGGTAACTGATAGATTTCGTACATTATATGAACCAACGATACAAACACGTCAGCTCTTTATCGTCAGTAATGCCCAATCCACGGACGTAGGCACTTTTGCCAATCCAGTCTGTGAAGAGCTGTGTTGCCATCTCGTGCTCCGCTTGGCTAACTTTCTCGACTGTTTAGCTGGCGAAAGAAGTTGCGCACTTAAAGATCGCTTTGACGCTTGCGCCTGCTTTACCGTCTTGGTAGCGCCACTACGGGGTCATATGCCGCGTAGTTTTGCTAGTACCGTAGGATGTTTTTGCTTGCGAAGGCTGGAACTGCTCCCCGATTGGTAACCAATGTATCTTTACTTTAAGACCATAGGCTACTGTTGCGTCTGAAGATGATCACTACTTCTTTCCAGCCGAGGAGCTCCTCGCTTGAAGCCACGATTCGGGCTTGTCGCACCATCTGACGAGCCTAAAGCATGGATATAACTGCGTATCGCCCCAGGATCGAAACCTGCGATGTGCATCGTGGGTGCACTAACAAAATCCACACGACAGCTATTCCGAGCGCGAGATCGAGTCCTGATGGAGTTGCTGACGGTGGGCACTACATAGATCTTGCTGATCAGATCGCGACTTCTACAAGCGGATGAAGATTGTTTTTATCGTAACTGTTTGGCGAGACTACGTGCAAGAGACTTTTCTAATGCAAACAAATACGATGGAAAATCTGCATCCGTTTGGATACCCATGGACTATGATTATTAAGGCTGTGATAGTTGATTGTCCGATTGTGCAGAGAAGCATATGGCACTATACGCTTGACAACCCGTCCTAGATTTACGTGGAAATTTGTCCTGTCAGTCGAACGGTTGGACAGTTTTGCCCTGTACCTGAGCCAGTGCAGTCTCGAACGATGGGGTGGTCCGGCATTGCGCTAGACAAACCTGGGAAGCCATAATCTTGCCATTTAGTTTTCCCTCTGTGTGCAATCGCTTTAGAACATAGCAACTGTGTCATACGCTTTTACCTTTCATGGTGCTACTTTACCTTTCAAATGGGAGAATGTTTGCTTCAGCAGCCTGGCCAGCCAGCTCCAGACACTGGAGCGGATCCATTCTGCACTGACTTGCGTCGTTGACTCGTTGACCGACAAACGGTGACAAACCATACCATGCGTCTTCAGCATCGACACGTTCGTGAACTCCTGCGTACAATCTCCGGTCTGACCGACGACAGTAGCTACAGTGAGGTTCGCGACGCAGTCTGCGCTGCTTACAAGTTCTTTGCTCTGCGGCGTAATACGAAGCACATGGGTTCTCGAAAGATGCAATCACAATCGACTGGCAGGATTGGCGACGAGCAGATGTTGGAACAAAAAATAGTACTGGTCAAGATATTTGCGCAGCGGATAGCCTGTTCCCAGAACGTGCAAAAGCACACTATCGGGTTTGCTACTCGCTAGTAAGACTGCCGCACAAAAGAACTAGTGATGCTCGAAAGCGATCACGCGCTGCTTGCTGATCTGAGCGAGCTGCTGTTTGCCATTGCGGTTGCTCAGGAGCGAATTTTCGCTTCGTCGTATATCATCACGCACAAGGCTATTGTGAGTTATCTGATAAAGGCGGCTCAACGCGGAGTGACTGTCCAAGCTTTTACTGACTTGAAACAAGACGAAACAAATGGGCTTAGTGACTCAAAGCGTTTGGAGAAGATGATGAACAACGACATTCCAGTATGGACAACTACTGTAGCATCCAAGCTCCATCTCAAAGCGATGTCTGTGAACGGTGTGTCGCTATCCACAGGATCTGCGAACATGACAGCGTCAACACCGCGCTACAAAGTGGTGGCGACCCCGGGTTGTTTATGAATTATTGACAGTAGCGCTAGGAAAGACTTTAAAAATATGACACAGAAGGCTAAGGTATATAAACTACACAGGTCTAGAGAAACCTGAACGGAGACAGCATCGTTCGCGATATCGCCCTAGGATCGAAACCCACGATATGCATCGTGGGTGCGCTGCTTTAGTTGAAGTCCAATGTAACCTAGAGCCAATAAAGTGTGTTCCTGCAGGTCGCCCTGCATGTAGACGCTGCTGAGACGTGGACCATCTACACATTTATGTCCGCCTGACGCAGCGTAGCCGACGAGTATGGCTATGGACGATGTGTACAAGATCCTTAGGTCCAAAAACCAAGATCGGCCATTCAAGATTCCTACCCACAACACAGGCATTCGGTACATGCAATATGGGCAAGAGGTTGTGAACGGAGGTAAATTTGTCTGCATCATTGAGACGGCGCCTCAAGGCTTCTTGTCAGAGACAGATGAGTGCTTCTTTCTGCTAACCAACTCCACGTTCGCCATCAAGAACCTTTTCCAGTGGATTTACGGCTTTACTCATTCCGATCGGATCTCTATCATACGGCACCCTGGCCATGCCCTCTTCACTGACAGGGGGTAGGGGTGGGGTGGGGGCATTCAATGATTGCTCGAACCCAAAATTTAAGAAGACACGCTGCATGGAACAAAGACAGGTCTAGTTTTCTAGAGACCCCCTCCACAGTGGCGATGGAGGAAAGTGATTCAGCAAAATAAAGACAGGGATCAAGCAAAATCAAAAGAGAACCCCAGTAAAATGTTGTAGTACGCAGAAACTGCGTACTATAATACTTTACTAGACGATAATCGAGATGTATAAATGTTTTTGTTGTTGGCCACAATGCACATTTAGTTTCTGAAAGTCAAACAACTAGATAAATTATGAAGTAAAGCTGAATATTAATACAGGAAAAGATTGGTATTCAAAAACATAATGTCATGTACCTGTATCGCAGGTACTAAAGAAGGGCTCGGGTGTTAACGCCAGGAACATGAGCACCACAGAACACTTCGAACGTTATCATAACAACGAGTCCGCAGTTGTAGCTGTCTTTTTAAATCCAAGATCCTCCTGACACGGTCGGATGTGGTATCGAAGGTCATCTTTGATTGGTAGCAACGGTGTTACCATGGCTGCAACTGTTCTACCACTTCCTACGTAGCTAGAGCACGTCGTATCATAGATCAAATCCTCTCATCTCGCCAGGTTGATTATGACGCTACACCAATGAACACCGTTGCAGCTGATTGGGACAAGTACAAACTCGTCTGACAATCCATAAAAGGAGCTCGCGAGTTTTATTTCGCAGCATTAGTGAACAAAACGACCACAGTACTGAAATGAGTTGGCTCTATAAAGACCACGCCACTTCTAAAGCCAGAGCTTTTCTTCAACAGCATATTTGAGTATAATCGAATAATAATCCTCTTGTCGCGAGATCGAGCAGTTCAATCTAAAAACCAAATTGCAATACACGCAAAAACCTTGTTAAATTTCAGCACATAATGTTAACATATGAGGCATAGCTTGTCAGAAAAAATGACAGGTTCTTCAACTTCTTGTTAAAGCCACAATTATGATCAATGAGGAATTATGAATGCAGTTCTGTACTAAGAAAATTCAATTAGGGACTTGTTAGCAGAGTGCAATTGCTTCACAGACGAATAGTAGAGGATGGCAGAATGCCCTCGATTTCAAGAGCGATTTCTCCCAGCCACTTTCCATTTTGCTTGCAGAGTACCCACTTTTTTACACAGTCTAATCACCACTCACGTCACATGCAGAAAACTGCCTCAAGCAATCATACCTCTCTGAGGGGTACTTTTGCCATGATGTATGCAGTAACCTTGTCTCTTAAACGTTGAAGTTGCTTGAAGCGCTAACACAGCGCGGCGGATTCGTAAGTAGGAGTTTTGGCTCACATAATTTCATACTTAGTTGAACATTATCTGACCCGTCATTTCTAATTTCGGTTACATGGTTCACCAGGTGTAGCACCAATTTCTCCACCACTTGAATCTTCATCATTGCCCTTTGAAATGTCACTCTCTGTATTCGAAATTGCATAGCCGCGGCCCGAAATTTCGACACCAATCTCTACTCGAAACCCAGTTTTCGTAGCACGAAAATTTGAATGCCTAGTTTGACATACCACCGCTTCCATTAGAATTATGATCGCAACCATTAGAAATGCCATTTGTGACATGCACAGGGACATCGACGCCGTCAGCAACGGCTTTAGTGCTCTTCAAAATTTCATCAGTCCCAAGACAGCCATCGCCACTGTCCACATCGTCGCCATTAGAAATATCAACACTAGCTTCCGTACCAGCGCCAATGCCGATAAAAACGTCACCACTGTCGTTAGATATATCAGCACCACTTTCTGAATCAGAAATGTTTTGCGACATACTTGTGGAAGTCCTGCGGGTCAAGAATCGTCTGGCCCAGGTTGTCTGAGTGTCTTCTTTCTCCAGCGCAAATTCGGGAATTCGGCGGCAGGTCCGTAGCAGTAACTGCTACTCGTCCATGCAAACTGATTGAGTAAAACAATAGAATAGCCAATTCATATGCTTCTGCCGCCCCACGCCCTTCCTTCGATAACTTTGCAACATCACGAGTCTCTTGGACAAAACTCAGATTGGGGTCCGATAACTCACGTCGCCATCTTAAAAACGTGTCTCTCGCATCTCGAAGCTCCTTATGTAAGGATGACACTGACGACGAGCTTGTCGTGCTCGCCGCCAGGAATGATTGCATCGAACGACGACGACAAGCACACCACCATTGAAGAAGAACCTGCATTTCAATGCAGCCTTCAAGTTGGTGTAGCGCCTTTGGGCACTACACTACAAGCAACTATGTTGCACATCGATGTATTCAAGTTAAAGTGGCTCAACCAATCAGAGTCCACTTCCTGTCACAAGAAGAGACTCCAAGACATTCATTGTTTTTATTTCCGTTAACATTATCAATCTCACTGTTACTTTTACCGTAAAACACAAACATCCAATCCTACAGGCATCGCGGTCTTCTCTCTTTTTGCGACCACCAAGCTCCCTCTACACTATTCGTCCAACGCGCCAAGTTACTCTCCATCTTTGACCAAGCCCTGACTGCTTAGATGCCTGTGTAGGTGTCCAGACCTTACTATTTTTCCAGACATGTAGTTCTTGATCCTGTCGGCCACTGTAGTTTGTGTGGATGCACGCTTCATGTTAGTGACAGATTGGCTGGGGGATACTGAACGCGTGACAGAGAATAGCTGAGACGACTACATACGATCTTAGATTCGGGCTTACTTGGGGATGGAATCAGGTGTACTCTTGGTTAATCGACAATGCATCTGATATCATCATCAGTAGTCTGCAACTTGACGACTGCCTTACAACTACGAGTGCATATTCTCTTGCGCGTGTGCCGCATTAACATCGGATACGATGACCAAGAACCAATCGTTGATGTTGTGAGGCTTAACGGGTTTGTGATAAGGGAACAGCAGGTAATAGGTGCTGAAGCGAGGCAGCTGTCTTAATGTATTCATTTCGCAATCGGCTTAAACTGAACTAAGAACATATATCAACATATACTGCTCATGAACCCTTCCGTTACCAGAAAACTGTGCAGAAACCGTCTACTTTTCGTCGAAACTTACGACTTCTTCTATATACTGAGGTTTGCATGATTGGGTACTGTCCACGTCAGGATACGTCGGGTTCGAGGTATACCTTTTGAAGGTTTCCCGAGTCAATGTCATCAATGTTACGACATTGATGTCTCCAAGGCGACGAACAACACTGTCACTTACGACTTCTAAAGAATTCAAACTTCCCGCACACGAAACATCTGCAAAAATGCAAATCATTCAGTGTAAAAAGTGAACAGAATGCAAACATAATTAGAGCATGCACCAATGAAATTGAAGATCCATCTTAGTGCAATCAAACTGTAGCCTCCTTTTCTTCTTCGTTTCCTCCATCTCTGCGATCATTGTCTTGGATGTGAAGTAGCTCATGGCGCGTAGGATTTCGGGATCCGACCTTACCAGAACGACGCAACACGATGCGCTTGCCTAAAGCCTCCGGGATTGACGCTCCACTATCAAAGTTTTCGTGCCAGATTTGGTAGCAGGTTTTAGGCAGACCAGCGTAAATTCGACGCGACTTGGGGCAAAGGAAGCACTTCGCATTTGCCAGAGAGCAGTCTTCACAATAGTATGTGGTCTGGAATGACTCCTTACGGTCACCGCGGAGGAGGGCGCAGCCTTTACACGATCGCTGACGGCGTTTTTGAGTCCCAGACACGGTAACCCAGTCATCAAATTGAACGTGAGCGTGCCGCTGGTGAAGGTGTCATAGCTGTCGGCTCCACGAAGTCGTCGGGTTTGAGCTGCAGAAGCTGTTTGTGGAGGATGAGGTACCACTCGTCGCTTGATGAGTCTGCTTGTACGTAAGTTAAGCGGTAACCAACGCGATGTCTAAAAGCCCCATGAAGAGAGATTTGTAATGTTTCTGGAACTGAAATGATGTTTGGATCGAGTACGACTGGAGGCGGAGTTGATCGTGAACATCAACTCTGCCCATCCAGCGTTGGTAGTCACTCACGAGTTTTGGGCATGAAATTGTAGACGAACCAACTCCCTTGATGTTCCAGTGAACAGCTTCTTCAGCCATTGTCGGGCCAGTAGCAAGATAGTGCACAGGCTTGCGGTCCCACCACTGGCAAGCCACCATGGATGGGACAGCCATTGCACATGTAAATGTGAATGATCCACGCTCGATTGACCGTGGTCGAGTTTGACGGCGCTCAATAACTTGCTGATCATAACCCACACGGTTAATCATGATAGTCCCTATGACGTAGATAGACATTGAAAGGAGCTGGATAGCTAGTGCCACGGACAAGTAGAACCGATCAATCACGGCCAGCCGAAAACCCTGTGGCCGTTCGCCAAGAACGACCTTCATGTTGCGGATCACCGCAGCAGCGCCAGTCTTGTTGTTAAATGCATGTCGATCAGTATCTGCCGCCTCGCTTTTGCTGACATACACCTTGAAACTACAGAGAGCAAGTTACGACATAGCAGATAGAACAGTGGTCATTTCGCTGTAAGTTATGACATAGTGGTTATAATACGACGTACCGATGACAGTACGCACTAATCGAGTCGCACACCATAAACAACTTTGTCCCGTAGCGATGCGGTTTGTCCGGCATGAACATTCGTGTGGTGTTGCGCTTCGACGTCACAGGAAGAACGCCCACATCAAATGCGAACTTGCTAGCAAGTGACCAACCGGGCAGGAATTGCGACTGCAAACCGTTCACAACCTGGCGTAGTTTCCAAAGCTTGTCCCGATCCCGTGGAGCCTCATTGTTCACAAAATGAAGGTCTCTCAGGATAGATGTGCAGCGGTTTCGAGCCATGTACTTGCCAAAGTCGCCGGCGGGGATTCCGCCATCGTCGGTCATCGACCAGTGTCTGGAAAATCGGCGCGCCATTGGGTTCAACATACTTGCCACAAGCAACCCGATGACGTGCAGGATCTCATGTGTTTCGTACTTTGGCTCAGCACGCAATCTCCGCTCGATTTGCTTGACACTCTCCAGCATTGGTACTCCACGTTTTCACTGCTTTGCTCGAATTCGTTTGTCTCTTGATTTCACTTTCTGCTTCTTGTAGCGATTAGTCTCCTTTGCAATGTGCACCCACAACGACCTTGGTACGAAGTAGAACAACAACATCATTGGCGAATCAGCCATGTCCTGGAGCTCACGTATAGGTGTTGCTACATCTGATGACAGTTGCGGGTATTCGTCTTGCCCCGTTTCAAACTGATCTGACGGAGAGCTCCACTTCATAGTGCGAAGTGTTTTCATGTCAATGGCGTCAAGGGCCAGGTTCCCCCTCCCCCAATGATTGAATGAATGCATGGTCCAAACCGGCATCTGCTTCATCAGACTCGGTGGTATCATTCGGGAACTCGCGCCGCACGACAGCTTCATCTCCACAGTTATCGCTGTCTTCACTGCCACTCGAACCGACGGTGTAACGGGGTTACATGAAGGTGGCCAGTAAGGTGGGAACACATCGTTCGGATAAGATATCCATATCCCTCCTCGAAGAGATATTGGTACTTGGTACCCTCGGATTACCTTAAGTCAGTACTGATGTCAGTACATGGGCGCAACGCCATTCATTTGTGCATGACTAGAACTAAGTATACAATAGTTAGCTCTATACGTTTAGGAAAAGAGATTTAGACAGATAAAAAAACATTCAATTCAGTTCGCATTTAGCAAGTTAATTAAGAAGTGGTTTCAACTACTTTAATTAACTAAGGTAGTCCAAAGAGTCAGTTTTGGACTGTGAAGTATTGTTATACTTGGTTCTTGTATAAGAACGTACAGTCGTCGGAACTCCGACTGATAGACGGACGTCTTAGACTCAAGGAATTGCCCCCTCTTCCTCTGTGCCAAGCACTTGCTACGCAGCCCCGCTGCAGACGGACTCATACCCTTCTGACAAATCACCATCCATCATGACGTTAACGTCGTCGGCGGTCTCCAAGACGCCAGCATTCTCAGTAACACGATCACCTTCCTCCATACTTGCACTGTCATCATCGCTGGTGTCGCTAAGACCGTCGTCTGAGTCGCCATTAGACTCAATCCTCGACGATAGACGCTTGGGCGCACCAACATCCAACTCTCTGTTTGCCGGCTTCTCAATGGACTCGTCGTCTGATGCAAACATGTGCTCTTTAGTGTTTGTAGAAAGCATGATATTGGTGTCAATTTGAGAAGCTCTCACAACGTCATCTGCGCCGTGGTCTTCAAAACTTTTCACCTCCAATTCGCATTCGGTGCTACCGCCACTACTGTCCACCGAGAGGCTGGACTCAATCACAAATGCCACGACTGCATACTCGCCTGTCATCCACCGTGTTTATTAGACTTCAATAGCTGTCTTCAGCTAAAAAGATGCACACGTACCAACAAACGACTCTCCACTTGGCGAGAAATACGTCCACTCGTTTGCGAGTCCAGATGGCCGCTTAGAAGTCCATCCAGCAGCAAGGAGTTGGCGCCAGAGGTGCTTGAAGTCAACCGCGCGCACGGCGTCTGCGATCACGGACTGTCTGGAGCTTGCACTCGATCGAATTCTTGCCATTCTGGCAAATTCTGAAATGACCTTGTGCTGCCTTCACCACTCATTGATACAGAGCTCACTCATCATCTGAGCGCTGCACATAAACCCATTCTTACCCTTTTTCTGTTGCTTCCCGGTTTGACCTCGTTCAACTTATATTTTTCACTTTGAAAAACTGATTTGGTTTCAGTATGATGTCCACATTTTTCGAGCCATTTCTATATAAAAGCTCGTTCTACGTCGTAAGTTACGACTTTTGCCCTTTGTAAGTCGTAACTTACGACATTGGTAACGGAGGGGTTAATTGAAACCGTGTAGCCTGTGGTCAAAATATCTGCTAATGTAGGAGTGCCAGAATATTAAGAGAGCTTGCAGCGAGTGCAGGCCGTCCACGTTGCTCTGGTGAAGACAACGCGAAGAGCACAGGCTCTGTTCCGTCAGTACCAAGTTCGGTAAGTGGTAGCATTGAATATTGTCTTGGAGAAGACACCTGGGTATGGTGAATTCTGGATAAATGACGGATACCATGCATATCCGAACAAGTACGATAGCGGACTTATTCGAGCAGCATAGTAAAGACAAGTGATTTTGCTCCGCAACTTTGTTAGCAAATTTAGCCAATCAAAGAAAATGATTACTTTGAAAGCATACCTAGCGTGATTGCATTGACCTGACAATGCCATACGCAGTATCTCCAGACTCGTCTGCCTGTATCTTCAAAGATGTCAATGCTGTGATGCAGCATCTCTACCTAGACTCGTCTGCCTTTATCTCCAAACGGCGCTACGCATTTACTAGTGAAGTGTATGGGGTCGTACGGCGTTGTGCATCTACCGTACTAGTGCCAGGTGTATGGAGATCGTACGACGTTGCACTGCAGTATCTGCAGACATTCGGTTTGTCCACGTCTTCCACTTCGCATAGGAGGATGGCTTGACTACATGGCAGAGGCAGCAATGCAAGCACTAAAGAACGAGTTTCTTAGTTCCAATCAGTTGAATAGTAGTACAGTCCCCAACAGTATCTCACACGGTATTGTTTTACTAGTATGCAAAACTAGTTACTGTAGTCGCGGTGGAATGCCGGATTCGGCTGGAAAGAAGCACAGTAGCCACTAGTTGGGGTCACGTGCACTGGAATTCTTTGTAGCGCCGTACGGGGAAAGATGTACGACTCTACTCCGTCTGTCTGGGACGTGATGATAGAAAGCTCGATCTGTGCCGCGTTTTGATCGTGATGTCGAAGTGCTCCCCATCTTGCCAATGAACAAAGAGCACCGAGGTCAATACTCGGGCTACGCATAAATACGTCCAAAGTTCGTCGCGTTCTCAAAAGACATCGTGACACGTTTATCTTGAGGCCACGAAGGAGATGAATAGGAGCACGGAAGTTCGTGTAAAGCAGTTCTGGCGGCGTCGCCCACTGCAATGCATGTATCCTCTGCTTTTAATAAAAAGTAGACACGCGAAAGACAGACACGACATCGCGGAATGCGCCATGTCAAAATGTCAAGGGCGAGTCAACTTGCAGCGTTTTTGGCACTTAGTCACACCAGCTGGCATACCTCTTCATCTTGGAGATGTCCTCCATACATGTAAAGGTAACAGCGTCGCGCCGTCGGCTCGCCGCATTGCGTGGACTAGACTGTTGGTGATGGACCATCGCCTTCACGATGATAGACACTCGTCGTCTATCCACCTGCATGCACAAGTGCAATGCATTTTGTGCATGTACTCGATCGATAGAGTTCTCCACACGTTGACCGTTTTCAAAGCGGCAAAACAAACCTCATTCATTTTTTTCCTGCGTCGCTGCAACTCGACCATTGCCTGTTGCAATTACCAGAGCGTCTTCTGCATGACTCTGACAAAAGCGACCCTCCTTCTCCTTTTGAGCACGATTATCGGTACTGCCGCCATTCAAGGACGAACAATCGTAGTAGACAACCAAGATGATCCCAACGCTACAAACGCACCCTCGGTGGATGAATCGGCTCCATTTGACTCGGACGACGGGCCGGCTTCAGTCGACACTGCGGCCATGGCGGAGAACATGGCCACACCTGCCACCGCCATCAGCACGATCACGTCAGACTACCCTAACTGGGTCGGGCCTTGGAGTCTCCCCTTTGATACATCCTGCTACCGCGAGGCGTACGTCATGGACACATGTCCGTCCAACTTCGACCGCAACGAGTTGACCAACACGTGCTGGACGGAATGCCCCTGGAGTTCCCCGTCGAGTGCGGCATGGAATGTATCCGACAAAACAGTGACTGCGCGCTCGAAGTCGCCAGCAAGGTCTCTGCTGTCGCACTGGCAGTCGTCAGCGTGGCCACCGCCGGTATCTTCGCTCAGTTCGAGAAGCTTGGGAGAAAGCTCACGAGGGCCGCCAAGTGCGCAGACACACTGCTGACCGTCATCAGGGGTGTCATCAGGTACGTCCGCAACGTCAAGACAGAAGACCCGCAGACGACGCAGCAACAACTCTTGCTCATGCTATACCAGACCAACAACGTCGTGACCGACATCCCCATCGCCATCTACACGTGCATGGGGAAGCCGGTGCCCACTCCACTTCGAGTCTCGCAAGTCGTCATGGCCACTTCGCAGTGGATGCTGTTGCAGATCTTGACGTACGAAGACGACATCATCTCGAGCGTCGATCGCTTCAAGGCCTTCATGAAGGGCGCCAACTTCACAGAGGCCGCCGAGGAGATCACGAAGGGCGAAATCGAGTCTCTGCAGACAGCGATGCAGTCCACGTCGAGTTGTGGCGCTGACATGAAGTCACTTACGGACCGCACCTGGCAAATGGTGAACGAGTACAGAGCAGATGACCCTTCCATCACCGACGACGACCTCCGCTTGAAGATCAGCGAGTCCGACCTTGTGAAGTACGACATCGCCACAGTCACGAACAACTGCATGACCCAGCTCGTCAAGGAGTCCAATGAAGACACGGCGTACAAGACGCGTGAAATCTTGCGCAAGACGTTCGGGGTGATCATCAACGACCTGATTAAAACCGGCACAAGCGACAACGGCAAGTCGCTGAAAGCCAAAGAGACGGCGTACAAGTGGATCGACAACGGCCTCTCCACCATCTCCGCCAGTATGTTGGATATCACGAATCTGTCGACGCTGCTTTCTGAATACATTCAGACCATTTGTGGGCCAACGCAGTTCATGGGCGAGGTCGACGATGGGACAGAGCCGGCGACGCTCGGTTTGAACACCATCAAGAAGGCTTTCAAGGGGAGCTCGAGTTCTTGGAAGAAGAAGGGTGACGGCAAAGTCATCATCAACTTCTCGAGCTCCGACACGAAAGACGTGACGGTGAATGTCATGTCTGGTGGCGACAAGGTCGCTGAGGTGGATGTCGCGGCGGGCGGGAACGTCACGTGGAAGTCTACCGTCAAGGTGCTGGGAGGCAAGACGTTGTACCTTGATCGGTGGCGTCCGGGCGTTCTGGGTCTTCCTGGTATGGGAGGTGGTTCGTTGGTGTTGTGGGTTCCTATTGCTCGGCAAGGTGGTCATTTAGAGATTGACGCCAAGTTGAATGTGAGTTAAAATTAGACGTAAATGAACTGTTCAAGCGTAAGAGTGCTACTGCCTTAACAAATAAAAAGATTGTTTCATGAAGGAAGTTCTTTGTAGGAGAGGTATGCCAACACTCCTAAGGTTCACAAGGTTTGTGCACTCTTATATAGCAGAAGCTCTATTCCAGTACAGGTGACTTTATACTGGTGGCGTATGCTCTTGTTTACGACCTTAATGGCGATCTTCCGAGAGGGTGATCTGCGTCGCAAATTTGTGCCCACTTCAAGAAGGAGATTTGAGCTGTGTCAAATCCGTTCGCCGAAAAACTCCACGTGTTCCGGCTCATAGATGGTACGAGAGAGGATACACGAGCTGCCACGGGCAACTCAAACTTTCGTATTGATGGAGTTCAGCTTTACAACCAGTTGTCACGCCATGGAACAACAGGAGATGTTTGGAGCACCTGTCTCGTGTGCTGATCTCACTTCGTATCCTTGCTCGCCAGCGCCAGCCTGAGTGAATTAACTCCTGCTTTTACGGCACGGCGAGTTTACTACGTGTTTAACAACACGTCAACGGCTTTCCAGTTTATGTTTCCCAGCTGTTGAGAGGGACATGGGAGTACAGTGTATGGGCAAGTACCTTGTTAGCATGTAAACAAAAGAGGCCAAAGCTCCGAAGCAGCACAGCTTTGGCCTCTACATTCCAATGAGACGCGAAATCGGACGCGTTGTTTGGATAAATGGAGTAGGCACTCAATCGCACCAACACAATTGTGCCAACGAACGCGCGAGGAACAGCAGATCGCTGGAAGCGAAACTGGGCTCACGTGCAACGCCGTACGCGCTTGGTGCAGCGCCGTACGTACGGAAGAAAACAAGTTCATGGCTTCTTGCGGACTTCTGGGGCTGCTACACTGCTAGCATTCATTGCATTCCATGGTTCGTTGGCAACAATCTCCATTAGAGCAGCGTGTGACGTTCTCTGCGGCACCGTTTACCGGTGGTGTGCAAGCGGCATAGCTATGTAACCTGAAGTTGTGATTATAGTGGCATCGCTGTAATCAGTTTGGCTTAGTCGAATCGCCTCTCAGATACTGGTATGTACAACGAACACCTTCGATCGTAGGCTAAAGATCATCACGCACGTCGTGAGGATATCGCTGGGCAACCGGTATAGTTAAAATATGGTAGCGTGCGTCGATCATCCATCACCGACGGATCGGCGCGCAAAATCTCGGATGGTCAGCCAGAAATGGTGCGAGTGCAAGCGATTTGGGGGACGGTTGTGGTGCTATGCTGATGAGGGCCGTTTACTGGATGCAGTACCCAGCAGATATCGGGGCTGGATTTTTTCTGCTTCGATATGCCTTTGGGAAAGCATACAAACCTTCAGACATACACCATCTTGTTAAATCTGTGCGGCACTTCCTGCTGATGGAACGCCGACGATCCTTCTTCTTCACGAACTGACGCCCGAAGAGGAGCACTCGTTAGCAGCCAATGAGCCAACATGGAAGTGATGTCACTCTTCATTTTCTTTCGTCGTCCTCACTCAAGCTCATTTCTCATTGTTCCAGGTGCGCGGCACCACAAGCCTCAAGATGGCTCCGTCCAAAGCGATCCTCCTTCTCCTTTTGAGCACGATTATCGGTACTGCCGCCATTCAAGGACGAACAATCGTAGTAGACAACCAAGATGATCCCAACGCTACAAACGCACCCTCGGTGGATGAATCGGCTCCATTTGACTCGGACGACGGGCCGGCTTCAGTCGACACTGCGGCCATGGCGGAGAACATGGCCACACCTGCCACCGCCATCAGCACGATCACGTCAGACTACCCTAACTGGGTCGGGCCTTGAGTCTCCCCTTTGATACATCCTGCTACCGCGAGGCGTACGTCATGGACACATGTCCGTCCAACTTCGACCGCAACGAGTTGACCAACACGTGCTGGACGGAATGCCCCTGGAGTTCCCCGTCGAGTGCGGCATGGAATGTATCCGACAAAACAGTGACTGCGCGCTCGAAGTCGCCAGCAAGGTCTCTGCTGTCGCACTGGCAGTCGTCAGCGTGGCCACCGCCGGTATCTTCGCTCAGTTCGAGAAGCTTGGGAGAAAGCTCACGAGGGCCGCCAAGTGCGCAGACACACTGCTGACCGTCATCAGGGGTGTCATCAGGTACGTCCGCAACGTCAAGACAGAAGACCCGCAGACGACGCAGCAACAACTCTTGCTCATGCTATACCAGACCAACAACGTCGTGACCGACATCCCCATCGCCATCTACACGTGCATGGGGAAGCCGGTGCCCACTCCACTTCGAGTCTCGCAAGTCGTCATGGCCACTTCGCAGTGGATGCTGTTGCAGATCTTGACGTACGAAGACGACATCATCTCGAGCGTCGATCGCTTCAAGGCCTTCATGAAGGGCGCCAACTTCACAGAGGCCGCCGAGGAGATCACGAAGGGCGAAATCGAGTCTCTGCAGACAGCGATGCAGTCCACGTCGAGTTGTGGCGCTGACATGAAGTCACTTACGGACCGCACCTGGCAAATGGTGAACGAGTACAGAGCAGATGACCCTTCCATCACCGACGACGACCTCCGCTTGAAGATCAGCGAGTCCGACCTTGTGAAGTACGACATCGCCACAGTCACGAACAACTGCATGACCCAGCTCGTCAAGGAGTCCAATGAAGACACGGCGTACAAGACGCGTGAAATCTTGCGCAAGACGTTCGGGGTGATCATCAACGACCTGATTAAAACCGGCACAAGCGACAACGGCAAGTCGCTGAAAGCCAAAGAGACGGCGTACAAGTGGATCGACAACGGCCTCTCCACCATCTCCGCCAGTATGTTGGATATCACGAATCTGTCGACGCTGCTTTCTGAATACATTCAGACCATTTGTGGGCCAACGCAGTTCATGGGCGAGGTCGACGATGGGACAGAGCCGGCGACGCTCGGTTTGAACACCATCAAGAAGGCTTTCAAGGGGAGCTCGAGTTCTTGGAAGAAGAAGGGTGACGGCAAAGTCATCATCAACTTCTCGAGCTCCGACACGAAAGACGTGACGGTGAATGTCATGTCTGGTGGCGACAAGGTCGCTGAGGTGGATGTCGCGGCGGGCGGGAACGTCACGTGGAAGTCTACCGTCAAGGTGCTGGGAGGCAAGACGTTGTACCTTGATCGGTGGCGTCCGGGCGTTCTGGGTCTTCCTGGTATGGGAGGTGGTTCGTTGGTGTTGTGGGTTCCTATTGCTCGGCAAGGTGGTCATTTAGAGATTGATGCAAAGTTGAATGTGAGTTAGCATTACAGTTAGAATGTAACCAATAAGAAAATCTGTACAAGTGCATTAATACAACACGTAAAGAAATCTAATCGACAGTACCTGTTGAGTCGCTCATTTGATCATTCGAACTGTCCAGCAGTTGTTGTAATACACTCCATGATAAACTTGAGTCCAAGAAGCAACAGAGGACTTGACAAACCACGTACCAGATAACCACGTTGAATCCCTTCCTCAGCCAGTCAAGCTGCAGAATGTCCAATCCTCTTATGCTGTCCTCTTATGCTGTCCGATTCAAGTTATCACCGTCGTAGACTAGAGTCAGCACTTTCAACACGGTCTTCAACGTGAGCTTCACTTTCCAGCAGTACCTCGACAGCAACACGAGAGACCCTCACTTCAAGTGACCCACGGCAATATGATGAGAGTGTTGTTGCCGCCTCCATTTTGGCCAATGATCGATCGGAACTACCCCTCTGTATGGCTTGAGCCACCAGCTAGAAGAGCGATGGGTAGTTCGTTCCCCACGCGAGCCAATCGACGAATGAACATCAAACATGCGAAAATTATAAGCAGAGGCTCTACTCGCTCAAATATTGGGTTCATCCTCTTCGATGGACGTTAAATTCAATGATTGATGTTGATACATATAGATATGTTGTCAAATTCCAGACGGCGACTTCTATTGATGAGCATTTCGGTCGATTTACGACTTTATGGAGGAGAATCTATGGTTTAATGTCGCGACGATCAGCAGCACTAGCTCACATTGAGCTTGGCCTCAAGCTCAAGCGGCCGCCGTTGCGGGCAATGGGGACCCAAAGTACTAGAGAACCGCCTCCGGTACCAGGCAAACCCATGACACCCGGACGCCAACGGTCCAGATACAACGTCTTGCCGCCTAGAGCCTTGACGGTAGACTTCCACGTTGCTTTTCCGCCCGCAGGGACATCCACTTCGGCAACCTTGTCACCGCCGGACATGATATTTACTGTCACGTCTTTGGTGTCGGTGCTTGAAAAGTTGATGAGGACTTTGCCGTCACCTTTCTTCTTCCAAGAAATCGAGCTGCCTGTAAAAGCCTTTTTGATCATGTTCAAGCCCAGTGTAGCAGGCTCAGTTCCGTCATCGATCTCGCCCATGAATTGCGTGGCGCCGCAAATTCTTTGGAGATACTCGGCAAGCAAAGTTGACAGATTCGTCACATCCAGCATACTAACGGAGAGGGTGGTGAGGCCGGTATCGATCCACTTTAAAGCTTTCTCTTTCGCAGCAATCGACGTGCCGTTGTTGCTGCTCCCGCTCTTGATCAAGTCGTTGATGATCACCCCAAACGTTTTGCGCAACACTTCGCGCGTCTTGTAGGCCGTTTCTACATTGGACTCCTTGATGAGCTGGTCCATGCAGTTGTTCGTGACTGTGGCGATATCGTACAGCATAAAGTCCGACTCGCTGATCTTCAAACGGAGTTCGTCATCAGTGATAGCGGGGTTCTCAGCTCTGTACTCATTCACCATTTGCCAAGTACGGTCCGTCAATGACTTCATGTCATCGCCACAACTCGAGTTGGACTGCATCGCTGTCTTTAAATTCGAGATCTCGCCCTCAGTGATCTCCTCGGCGGCCTCCGTGAAATTCGCTCCCTTGAGGAAGGCCTTGAACTTGTCTACGCTGGAGATAATGTCATCTTCGTTGGCCAAAATCTGCAACAACATCCATTGGGAAGTGGCCATCACAATTTGTGACATCCGAAGCGGACTAGGCACCGGCTTCCCCATGCACGTGTAGATGGCGATCGGTATGTCGGTCACCACGTGGTTCGTCTGGTACAGCATCAGCAAAAGCTTGTCCCGCGTAGTCTGCGGATCTTCCGACTTGACGTTGCGAACGTACCTGAGGATACCTCTTGACACTGTCAGTACAGTCCTGGCACATGCTGCAGCCCTCGTGAGTTTCCTTCCCATCTTTTCAAACTCAGCGAAAATACCGGCAGTGGCGACACTGACAATTGCCAGTGCGACAGCAGAAACCTTGCTGGTGATTTCGAGCGCACAGTCGTCGTTTTGCCGGATACATTCCATGCCACACTCGACGGGAATTCCAGAGGACATTCCGTCCAACAGGTATTGGTCAGTTCGTTGCGGTCGTAGTTGGTCGGGCAGGTGTCCATGATATGAGCTTCGCGATAGCAGGCTTTGTTGTCCATGGGGAGACTCCACGTCCCAACCCAGTTGGGATACGTCGACGTGACTGTGCTCGTGGCAGTGACAGCAGTAGCCAAATTCTCGGCCATCGTCGAAGTATTGATCGATTCGTCACTTGAGGAGCTCTCTGCGGATTCCCAGGAGTCTGAAGTTGAGTCGTCGTCATAGCTGTCTGAAGCCTCCGAGTTGGAACCCGGAGCTGAATCACTGCCATGCTCCCGGACGATGACTTTTGCACTGGCAACACTGGCGACCGCTAGCAAGAGGATCGACACGAGCTTTAACCGAACCATGACAATGTGACCAGTTGGAGCTGCTGCCGAAGGGAGCCGAGTCGAAGTGAGACCAACTGAAGAAAACGAAGAGTGGCGGGTTTGCGGCTACCGACCGGTTCGCTGGGTGCCGAGCGCGCCGAGAAGGATCGACGACGTTCCATCAGGTAATGGCGCACGGATCGAAAGAGAAGCTGGGCGTGTAAAGTTTTGTATTGCCCTTCCCGCTGTGCTGGAGCGGAACAACAGCATCTGCTGCAACCCGCACTATGTGCTTGGTAGGATACTTGAGGGTCCCTTTTTCCCGGTCACTCTGACCAGGGCGACATTGCGGCCTCACCCTTTCAGTGAGGGGAGTGTCAGCACAGCGCTACAATCGCATCCCAAATCCTTTACACCGTCTGTCTAAGTACTTGTTCGGAAGAAGTAAATTAAATGTTCGAGGACACCAGTCTTTTAGCTTTCACGACAGCTCGACAGCATTTAGGCAAAATCGTTCTGCAACACTTCTGTAAAGTAGAACGAACTCCTACCTACTGTAACATTCGTAGTTTTAATCTTGGCAGCTCATCTCCAACCAAACAGTCAAAACTTCAGATGGACCTCCACAAACACAGCACAGTACGCCGCCAACCGCAGATGCCGTTGCCAGTGACTCGCTAGACATGGGTGCGAGCCTTCATGGATAGCTAATTCGTCCATCTCCTCCGTAGTCCAACTATTCCTCCATCGCATGTGGACAGCTTGATCATACTGTACGACTGGTGAGTTTTTTTGCAACCCGTTCGGTCTTTCAACGACGAAAGCGCGAAGCGCTATCCTTCGGCTTATACGCACTAGAGTAGTCACCGCATGTACACTGCATTTTCGGAGTTGTCAATGTTTTCAAATATTTCGTCTTTGGCGAAGTCTCTATCTACATAAGTTCTTTGTAAAACAATGGTGGGCCTTCAATTCGAGCTTACTCAGGCAATCCGCGTGCGCTTTATGTGTGGCTTCGGTGCATAACTCTGCAAGAAAACAGGCATCGATCGGCGACAGCCGTCTCTCTCGTGGCATCGCCGTCGGTGGACAATTCACGTGGTCATTCAATCGATACAGGCAACGCATCGTACACTGTTGTCGATTCCCACAATGTTTCCTGTGCTTCGTGATGTTATTCTCTCAGGGTTGAAAAAGCCTGAAGAATAACAACGAAATCTGCCGTAGTGTACATGTAAAACAAAGATACATGTAGAGAACTCTAGGATATGTTCCGCCGGAGATGGGTTTCGTTCTCACACATGGTTTGAGCGCACCATACCTAGCACCAATGTCTCTTTGTAGCTTTTTTCTCGCACCTTGAAGCACGCCCATCCTCTCCCGTCGGGATCTTCAGGCAGGCTGGGTACAGCCTAACAGACTCGGTTAGAGTCTCACTGAAGACAACACTGTCATTTACCCGGCTGAATGTTTGATATGAGCCCTATATACGAGCCCACAGCCTTAAGCTAATTTATCCACTATTGACTCGGTATCCGTTTGGGTGGACCACAACCTGGTCACTTTGGGGACACATTGTCCGGATATCATTATCCGTATCCCCCACAAAGAGATTTGGTACATGGTACCCAGTTATTACCTTAAGTCAGTACGGGTATATGGACGCTTTATTCGGGCATTGTCTCTTTGGTATTAAACTCTTCTAAAGGGGTAAATATGCACACCGTTCACTCTATACAGTTATGCGATCTATATTATAGACAGCCATCGTACTAAAAAGATAAATTGAGGGATTAATAGCTACACCACAATTAATCGTGCACCAAGTACAAACTTTATTCGTGGATTATACTTCGTTGGGGCCATTCACTGCTTTTTCAGCTCGCAATTTGCAACATCACTGTCATTTAGTCTTCAGCTCTGTTCATGTATCACTTTCAAAGTCAACAATGACCAATGAGATAAAAGAAGTCATCAGCAGGTCATCCCCGTGTGTGATCGCGCTCGTTGCACTGAATGGATGGAGATCGACCACGCACTCCATCGTAAAATAGGGTTAATGGGGCGTACGGTCGACTTTTTCCATCGCTCTTTCGATCTACAGACCGAATTATCAACATGAACAAGGCGCAAGATTCGTGGACCAAACGCAAGGATACAGCACGTCAGCTTGAAGACCCAAAGTAACGCTAGTACGCAACAGCACGTTAACGAATCTGGCACCAGTTTCTTGTTAAAGCACTCAGTGGGAGAGGACAAAAGCTTGATGACCAGTGGCAGTGGATTTATCCGAGACTCCTGTCCGAATTTCAGTGCTTACATCGTGCGGGTTGCAAAATGTCCACATCTCGCATTACTGATATTGGAGTGATACTCGATCGAGGACAGCTATCACCTCGTTTACTACTCTCGCTTCTACCTTAACAACAAATCGTTTATTAGCATGATGACGCCACGTAGAGCACAGGACTTTCTAGAGCGCAACAGAATCGACAATCCACGTCACAAAGCAAGAAACAAGTCAGTAAAGAGAAGCAGATGGAGATTAACCGCTCAATTGCTCTTCACCTCGGTAGTTTGAAATGGCAGTTTGAGGAGGAACGCTCAACCCCGACCGGCAATGCAATATGGACGAAAGCCACTTTGTCATTGACCTTGACGATGGCAAGACTCTCGGTTTTGTTGGGTCCGAAACCATGAAATACAGGAGTATCGTTTCTGGTAAGTCATCTCACGCTGTCTTTGAACATTGAGTCGTAGTTAATACTATGCATGAGTAGATCACGACGGAATCACCATATGTGTGCTGGTTAAGGGTAGGTCTGATGCTCGAATCCTCTGCCCAAAGCTCATTTTCAAAAACAAAAATTTAAGCTATCCGATCCAAGGACTGACAATGTAAAAGGCGTCTGCTACAGATCGTCTCCAAATGCATTCATTAGTGGACGCATTATGGAGGGATGCATAGAAGAGCCTCGATGCTGGGGTGCCGGCAGCTCTTTTGCTGCATCTAGAACTCAGTGGATGGATAATGCTAGTGGTGACTGTGGGGATAATGTGGCAGATGTAGCACGAGGTCTGAGAACGACTGCGAAATTGTTTCCTCCGAATGCTACAGACAAAGTTCAGCCTGCCTTGGCAACCCAAAGAATCAAGGAGCACTGGTGTTGACTGGCCGAGCGCCGTAACATGGACGCAATTCGCAAAGGAGACTGGAAACAAGGAGCTTCTTCGTCCGGTAAATTAGCTAATCCTGGCAAAGCATTCTTCCTAGAACTTGCAGCGGAGTGCATCAGGCTTGCAAATGAAGCAAATGATACTAACGGGCTGAATTAGGCTAAACAGGCTGATGGCGAAGATGGCGGTGCTAGCGATGAAGAGAAGGACACTGCGGACGAAAAGAACACTGTCGTTGTGAGATCCGACAGCGAGTGTCTTCACATCCTTTGTTTTTCAGACCCCAGATTCTGTTTGTAGTTTTTTTTAAAGCACTTTTTAGCTCTTTGTTTTTGTTTTTCCGTTCTGGTCAGATAATATCCGTAAGAGTAGTGAAGATGGTGAAAATTTACCTGTTTTGCCGATATAAGCATAACCGTGAATTTGATACACGTGGTGTGTGTCTTATTGCAAACAAAGTTGAGTAAATTCAGCCCATTTAACACCTTAAAACAGAGAAAAGAAATAGAAATTCGCAAAACTCGATCTGTCCGAGATTTGGTGGCCGGGGCAATAATGCCGATCGTGATAGAAGCCTGATGGGCTACTTGCATCAAGACTCCGAGGTGCCGTGGTTTTTGGTAGCATAGGCAACTAGAATAGCCACCAAATCGCTGTGCTGCTGTCATTGTCGTCGAAATCGTGAAAGAGCTATAAGTTGCTGTGCTATGCTATTATTCTCTATCTCCATACGTGTGATATTCAGAGGAAGTAAGCTGATTTTTAGGTTTCCTCTGCGCACCGGTGGAACCGAGTACCGACAATGGCGCTATTGCGTTGTCGCGAGCTTGTTTTCGCAGGTACTTTGTGTTTAGATTTGTTCCAACCGGTGGAAATGCTCTTACTTTTAGTCATGCGTATAAATGATAAAAACGAACGAGCAGTAGAGAGGAGGGCTGATATGAGTGCAATGTTGCGAGAAAAAAGTGATTCAATTAGAATGAATGATCTTAAAAGCGGTGACTGGTGTGGAGTGAAGTAAGTTTACACTGATGCCCACTAAACTATAGAGGACTACATCGTTCACTCAACGTAGATGCGCAACGACTAATTGGTGGTATAAGGCTAAAATGCCTAGTGTTTCTAACGACTAAATTGTGTGTTCGCTTAATTGCGATGTATGATAAATATAGGTTTATTGTGACATTGACGTTTGACCTATTTTTCACCTCTGAGACAAACAATAGCATTGGTGGAGTGGTCTTAGCAACGTCGTTACTACGTGGGTTCAAGACCCCTCGCAGTGATGGCACAGAAGATCCCCTCCGAGGGAACTGAGCCGCCTTGTAAGTCCTCTAGCTACAATAATTATACAGAGACATAAGCAAATGTATTAATCGAAGATTAACTATGTGCGAGCTCTGTACCCCTTGGTAAAACCATCAGGATAGAGGGCGACAATGTTTTGCAGCTCCGGGCTTAGTTGCTCAATCTTTCACACTCCATCAGCTGTAATGCCCGACCCGCACTGCACCAGATACAACTGTCTGTTTCCTGTATGTATGTTTCCTCGTACTTATGTGCGTGTCTGTAGGGATTTGTCCAAGTATCCGATTCTAGAGCACCAAACCCTCATCAATCTTGACTTTTAGCATCACCATGTTAGTTGCTGGGTCACTTTGCCGCACGATTTTTACTGTCGCCCCACACGAGCCCAGTTGGCTGGAGCTCTGGGTGATATGGTGGTGTAAAGCACACCGGGTGAGGCAATCTTGGCGGCTTCGTATGTGGGCTTGAGCTTGTTTTCTTGGACAAGTACTAGAAGCTCAGCCTTAGTAAAGTTTGCATCATACGAATTATCTAATTGACAAATTAATAGTATTAGATTTAAATGTAATTGTACAGAATACATACGATTTTGATCGAGCCAATACTGAAATTGAGTCTTGAGAGCGCGTATGGTAGGAGCTGAGTTAATTTGTTTTGTATGGTAGCTGGCTCCATCCATGTGGATATTACATGAACCGTATTTTGCTGCGAACGTCTGACACAATGCTCTAACCACTCTTCAAACAGATCAGTGTTGAAACTACTATGGTAATCATCAAATATTCCACAATACAAAATCTATTACAAAACATATATATGCTAGATTGTATAATAGGATATCACTCACCGAGGACCACGACCGTTTTTAAAGTACCGAACTTTTGACTTGTCAACCCATGAGCGTGTGGCCGTGTGGTGAAGGTTACAAAATAAGCCTCGTCTAGAAATACTTCCGATCGCACGGGAAATTTTCTTCTGTTTGCCGATCGAACCAGAATATTGCGTGCGTTGCCCTTGCTAAAGCGCATAGCCATACGACGCAGCAATATGTCGCAAAGAACGCACCGAAACTTTGATTCCGTTCTGGTCGATGAATCTATTTAGGATGGCAGTACCCTAATTGACTCGAGATAAAAAATAGATAAAAATGAAATTGTCATTCTTTAATTATCAGTCCGAGATATGGATATTTCGACCGGGAATATAACTCCGATGTATTGCTCCATCCACGGGGCAGTGAAGGTGTTGGTCGCGTGGCGAGGGTACAAACTGGTCCTGAGCGAGGGGAAAAGTACGGAAGAGATTTTTGGTTGTCTGGAGAGTCCCCAATTGGCAGTGTGTGGCTGATAGACCTATTGAGTTAATGATTTACATATATAGATATTGTGTATATAAATATATCATTGCATAGAATTTTATGCAAACCGTTGAGACGATTTAAATGAAATATATCACTATGTTTGAGGAGAAAGGGTCAAGTTTTAGTTTTACGCACGACCAGTGCACTGATATACAAACATCTAAGGCTCGAAGAGTTCTCCGCCTTCCTCTGTGCCAACTTGGTGATACGGCTTGCACATGTCTTGAGTCTGACGCCAAATTTCGAGGATGTCGCCCTTCTCATTTTCATAACCAGCACTCTCGATAAAAACATTCCAAAGGCAAAATGGAGAAAGTCGTAACGGGTTTGTCTTCGGAAGGAGATTAATAAGATGCAACAGGTGCCGTATCTTGGATAACCCGACAACTTTGTGAAAGATAAAATCTTCCTGAAGATCTTGGAGTTCCACTTTGCTAATCGTCCCAGCTTGGACGATAAAGTACGGCTTCTATGGGATGATGTCTCTTGCCATTGAAAGCCAGAAGTTATTTCGCAGGCGGCATCGATAAATGTCGTGCTTTATAAAGTGTCTACGGGTACCAGACTGCCGATATTGCGTGGAATCAATCTTTCAAGAGACAGTTATGAAGCTACTGGATGGGTCGGCTGCGGTCTCAAATTGCAGAGCTCCATATGATGCAAATTGAGCAATTTTGTATGTTGAAGTAACGTCTGAAAATTGAAGATGTGGCAAGAGATGATATGCAAGTGTGTCTTGAGACAGAGTCCAAGCCATTCAGGAGGAAATCCCAGTTGTGTCATTTTGACTGCTCTTTCCAAGCGAAAGCAAAATTACATCATGGCGGGATGGAGCTGAGTGCATCCACTATCATTGAAGGGTCTGCAAAAGCAGATTTATTAAGGGTACATTGCCGAACTGTGTGGTGGAATTGGTTCAAAATATATTGACATATTTAGTGGCTTATAGTATGACTGCTTTTTTACAAGTGGCCATAGCGCTACGGCCTCAGCTACGGTTTAACTACCGAAGTGCGACCTATCGATCTCGGACAGTAGAAAGCTGTCCACGCGTCGAACGAAGCGCGGACCGCATTCAGCCAAGAATGCTCGTTCAAAACCCTTGTTAGTGGTCGTTCACAGACCGCTATGTCCCATTCTAGATTAGGCCGGAGCTCACTTCTGAGTCGCCTTGATGAAGTGTGAATATGCTGCAGCTGTCATGTTCGCAGACCCTGTGAATAGTAACACACCGTCCACAGACTTCGCTTTGAGATGGAGCTTGGATTCTAAAGTAGTTGGCCATACAGGAATGTCGTTGTTCATCATCTTTGCCAATAGCTTCGAGTGACTAAGCCCATTTGTTTCGTCTTGTTTCAAGTTAGTAAAAGCTTGGACAGTCACTCCGCGTTGAGCCGCCTTTATCAGATAACTCACAATAGCCTTGTGTGTGATGATATACGACGAAGCGAAAATTCGCTCCTGAGCAACCGCAATGGCAAACAGCAGCTCACTCAGGTCAGCAAACAGCACGTGCTTCCTATCGAGCACCACTAGTTCTTTTGTGCGGCAGTGTCACTAGCGAGTAGCAAACCCGATAGTGTGCTTTTGCACGTTCTGGGAACAGGCTATCCGCTGCGCAAATATCTTGACCAGTACTATTTTTTGTTCCAACATCTGCTTGTCGGCAATCCTGCCAGTCGATTGTGATTGCATCTTTCGAGAACCCATGTGCTTCGTATTACGCCGCAGAGCAAAGAACTTGTAAGCAGCGCAGATTGCGTCGCGAACCTCAGTGTAGCTACTGTCGTCGGTCAGACCGGAGATTGTACGCAGGAATTCACGAATGTGCCGACGTCGAAGACGCATGGTGTGACTTACCACCGTCTGTCGCTTAACGAACGCAGGTCAGTGCCACATGGATCCGCTCCAGCATCTGGAGTCCGTGGGGTAGCAGTTGCAAGGGTACTTTCATTCTCCAACTGGCGGATGCCTTAGCCAAGCGTATTATGATCCCCACGGACTTACAATGCGCTTGCCATTGTCGTTACACGACGAGTGTGCAACTGATAGGCCTCCGGTAATAGTGATTGTCTAAAACAATGGACTGGTATGTGCTGATGCCAGTAAATAGTCTGGGTGGCAACGAGGCAAGAAGCATATTCTAAAACAAAGAAGAACTGTGGTTTTTTTTCATTGGAAGCAGAGTATATACAGGAAGATCATTGGGGTGCACATCTGAATAAAAAAGCTGTATTTTGCAGTGAGACAGGGCGTACTGGACGTGTTGACATTTATTCCGACCAAGCGAGATAAGCTCTAATAGAATCCCTTGTGTACGCACTAACATAGACAAGGCTCTGAGAAGTGTAGGAATTTTTGTATTTTTATACAGACCAGGATGGGCAAATACGAATCAAGTTGGAGGTATATCACCAAGTGAAGACTGAACAAAAGTAGCACAAACAACCCGGTGGAGTTCTACACTACCTGCAGTGCTTCAAATCCCATCATTTATATCCGTACGTGTGGCTCCTGATAACCAAACTGAAACCGAGCGCGTGCCTGAGATAGTGAAACAAGTCAGTCGTGGAGTTTGTAAGGCTCCTGCACACGCCGACTATACTGAACCGACTCTCCCAGCCTATTATCTTCCCTAATAAGTTTTTTTCTAGCTGTCTGAATGTTTCTATCCCATTTATAGCCTGATGTGCTCGTTGTGTAGATATTTGCATTTATCTAGAATCTAATGTTTTGGTCGTATGAAAGGTTTAAGATTTGTTCAACGTCCGGACAATTTAGACATATTGTGCAGCGGGGCTGCGTAGCAAGTGCTTGGCACAGAGAAAGAGGGGGTGACTTGAGTCTAAGACGTCCGAGCTGATTTGGGCCAATATTGCTTGCGCCTCTTCGACCTTCTCGATCAAGCCCGTCCGATACGACTTTATAGCACTCTTCTGCAGGTTGAACGCTGACCATGCGATATTTGGATAGTGCTCGTCATCGAGCAGCGTCCATACATGCGGTATCGGCCAGTGCCCGAGGTCGATGTGATGCTTGGCGGCCTTATTGAGCAGCTCAGTCTTGAGCCGTTCGTTGGTCTCGATCTCTTCTTCGAGCGTCTTCCCTTCTGCGCTGTTCTTGTATTCTTCGACCTCCTCGTAGTAATAGTCTTGACGCGGCATGTCCCGACCAAGAACGAGGGCTCCGTCACAGTGCTCTTCGCCTGGCCGGCTAAATATGTTGTTACAATTGTCGTCACCGAGGTTCAGCAGCTCTGCCTGCAGATCCTTTGCGCGCTCGATGACGGTCTTTGTCTGTCCTGCACACCAGCGGAGGTAGCCGGTACGGCAGGCTCCCGTCTATCAGTCGGAGTTCCGACGACTGTACGTTCTTATACAAGAACCAAGTATAACAATACTTCACAGTCCAAAACTGACTCTTTGGACTACCTTAGTTAATTAAAGTAGTTGAAACCACTTCTTAATTAACTTGCTAAATGCGAACTGAATTGAATGTTTTTTTATCTGTCTAAAACTCTTTTCCTAAATGTATAGAACTAATTATTGTATACTTAGTTCTAGTCATGCACAAATGAATGGCGTTGCGCCCATGTACTGATATCAGTACTGACTTAAGGTAATCCGAGGGTACCAAGTACCAATATCTCTTTGAGGAGGGATACGGATATCTTATCCGGACGATGTGTCTCCAAGGTGACCAGGTGTGGTCCACCTTTACTGGTCACCTTCATGTAACCCCGTTACATATTGTGTCCGATTTTTTAAGAATATTTGATATGCTTATGGCATAGAGTGAAGTCAATGTCATGCCTCACAAATACAATGTCTGCTCGGACACAAGAGAGTTAGACAGGATCAATAGCAATGTTTTGCAGACCTAAAATGCGAGAAGCACAATTATCGTATGTGTTATCACGACGTCGACCTACTCTATTCATAAGTTTTTGTTTTTACCTGATAAAAATGTGATGTGCATGAAGGTGATAATGAGGCGAGTGCGCGAATTTTGAAGTCTGACAAAGCTGCTGAAGCAAACATCCTCGCATTTCTGCAGGTTCACCATGAACCGTACAGCATTACCATGAAAGGTAAAAGCGTATGACACAATTGTTAATGTTCTCAAGCGATTGCACGCAGAGGGAAAGCTAAGTAACAAGATGGCTTCCCAGTATTGGCTAGCGCAAGGCCCGACTCTCCCATCATTCGAGACTGCAATGGCTCAACTCCAGGGTAAAACTATCCAACCTTTTAATGGACAGAGCATATTTCCATGTAAATCTAGGACGAGGTGTCGAGCGTGTAACGCCAGATGTTTTCCATTACAGCTCTGCACAACCGCACAATCAACTGTCACAGTGTTAATAATCATAGTCAGTGGATATCCAAACGGATGCAGAATTTTCATCGTATTCGTTTGTTTGAGCGCATTCGTTTGCACGTAACATGGGCTAAGAGAACAAAAATCTGCTGATTTGATTTGGGTTTGTGCAATTGTGCAAGTTTGTTAGTATAACACCAACCATGTAGCGCTTCCCAACAGGTGAAAGGTGCAGCTTGTTGCTACTTTGATGTCCAGAAATGGTTAAAACCACAAAATACCTGCAAACCTCTATTCGACAGCGACTCTAACTTGCTCATGGCAGAGTTGAAAGCCGCCTGCCTTGGTAAAAGCTTCCTGGCTCTGTAGCCACGTGTAGATTGGGCTTTAATGGATAAGCCGGGTTGCCGTATATGTAGTAAGGAGGACAATCACCATCAGACAACACTCGTGGTAGTCGATCTAGTAGACGGCTTTGATGCAGCAGGAAGGAATCATAGCGTCTCCCAACAGTAGGTCCGAAAACGTCAATGAAAAGTCCATCCGGTGCCATGACACCGTGATACTTCAGCGCGTGCTTGTGCTTGTGTCTATTATAAACTTGCTTCTGGTGCTTTGATGGGCGTGCAATGCCTCGTACAGTTCCATCTATAAAGCCCACGCACTGCGTCTCTGGAGCACCTCGCGCTGCAATAGCGTTGGCATAGCGACGCCGCCTTGATGCTGTCAACAGGCCACTCTCTATGGAAAGTAGACCTTTAAACTTGTCATACATCAAGTGAATCATGACGTTAAAAATCATGCACAAGCTCGACGGCGAACGCCAGAAAATAAACTCAGATCCCCGTATCGACCAGGATAGATCATCCTCCGCAGCAAAATGAACAATCCTTCGAAGCTTGTGAACACGGCTCGATTAGGAAGCACAATGCGTTCATCCATACGCAGACCTGCGTGTAGTCGAAACAAATCGCGCTTCCAAAAGCGAAAGTAGAAACGGTACTCTTAGTCACTCAATGCGTTAATGTTGAAGCGCGCGTCTAGCGTTCTACTCCTTGCAACATTCACAGTAGGTACGTGTGTAGTAACCATCAAAAGCCTTGCTTCTTCATAGGATAACGCCCCGAGGAGGGGAGGAGGTGATGCATTGTTGCGTTCATTGCTTTTTAATTTATACCAGCACTTTGCTACACGTACAATCCTAACTGTTAAACGCCCAATTTCATTCCAACCCGGACGCTTTAATTTGGGACCAGATCAATCATCTAAATTTAAGGGAAAATTCAAAATAAATGTTTTGGCAAGAGGTGACTCAAAACAAAAAGGCGAGAGAACGTCTGGTGGGATCGTTGCGATCGGCGTTGAGCTTTTGAACAACGAAGAAAAAGAGCGATTGGTTGGTGAAGTTCTTCACCGAAGTGGTTTAACGTTCTGGAGCGAGGTCTGGCCGGTTAATCCGGCCGCAATGGACTGAAGGATCGGCGTCTTCAAATGCCGTCCAGTGATATGCTCTTCCGGACAGAAGACGTGGAGGTTGGAGCCCGAGCGCAGTCGGATGCTATGGCGTGGGTGGAAGAGTTGTTCCTGTGTCGAGAGGCTGGAGAGCTGGACAGTGTCGGCTTTCGACACACCATGGGCTATGCTCAGCCGACACATTGAGTCTTCGAGATGGCCGTTGAGTGGGAAGAGTGGCGTGTCGGCAAGGAGACATCAGCAGGTGCATTCTCCATCACCTCGAGCCATGATGGTGTTGAAAGCATTGCTCGAGCCGCTGTAGGCCTTGGAGGTGATCTATTGACCTGCGCTTTTGACTGCTCTGAAGATGCCGTTCGTGCACAAGTGTCCAGCGACGTCCCCAAGACAGGTGTGGACATTCCCGCCGCTTTGCGCGCGCTGTCCAAAGCTCTGTCGGCTGCTCTGGACACGCCCATGCTGCTCCAAGGCTCGGACGAGGTGAAGTCTTTGACACGTGCTATCACTTTTTGATGTTCATTATTGTGCCACTGCAGCCCCGTGTGCTATGATCCAGCTGAGGAGCATCGGCAAGGTGGATGCCGAGCACAGCCCGACGGTATGGATGCAAGAAAAAGTTGTCTTCATAACGACCAAGAACTCCTTCTCTCTGCGTGAACTGAGCAGAGACGACAGAGGATATTCAAGCGCGACGCAGCAACTCGTATTATTTGTTTATTTTCAAGACTTACACCAACAAACTACACAGTCGTTTTAGCTCACGTTAAGCTGTGCGTTGAGCTCCAAGTGACCACCTTCGGACGCCTTGGGCACCCAAAGCACCAGCGAGCCGCCGCCAGTCCCAGGAAGCCCGAGGAAGCTTGGACGCCAGCGATCCAGGTACAACGTTTTGCCGCCCAGCGCCGTGACATTCGACGTCCACGTTGCAGTCCCGCCGGCAGAAACGTCCACCTGGTCGACCTGCTCACCGCCGGAGTAAATGTTCACAGTCACGTCGTCCGTGTCAGTGCTAGAGAAGTTGATGATGACTTGGCCGTCGCCCACCCTCGCCCAGGAACTTGAGCTGCCGTTGAAAGCTTCCTCCAGGGCGTTCATTCCCAGCGTAGCATCATCCGTGCCATCGTCAACTTCTCCAAGGTATTGAGAAGGACCGCAGATGGTTTGCACGTACTCTGCCAGCAGTGTGGAGAGGTCTGTGGGGTCGAGACCTGTGACAGCGATCGTTGTGAGACCCTTATCGACGATCTTGTACGCATACTCCTCTGTGGTCAACGAAGAGCCATTGTCGCTTGTTCCAGTCGAAATGAGGTCGTCGATGATGACGCCAAAGGTTTTACGGAGTTGGTGGCGTGTGCTGTAGGCGGTGGGAAGGTCGGATTCCTGAGTCAACTGCTCCATACAATTGTTGGTCACGGTAGCAATGTCGGACACAACGAGCGCCGAGTTCGAGATCTCCAAGCGCAGTTCATCTTCGGTGATGTCGGGCCTCTCCGTTTTCAACTGAGCTACAGTCATCCATGTGCGGTCTGTCAGAGACTGAAGATCGTAGCCACAGGTCGAGTTGGACTTCAGTGCATCAGTGAGCGTTGCGATCTCGGTGTCATTGATCTCGCTGGTGTCAGCTGTGAAGTTGGCGCCCTTCAGAAACGCGACAAACTTGTCCCAGCTCGAAACGATCTCGTCGTCGTAAGCTAAAACTTGCATGAGGACCCACTGAGCAGTGGAAAGCACCTGCTGGGACAAGGAGAGAGCTGCAGGCGCATCCTTGCCCATGCAAGCGTAAATGGCAAGTGGCAAGTCGGTGACCACGTTGTTTGTCTGGTACAGCAAGGCCAGCAGCTTATCCTGTGAAGTTTGGGGGTCGGATGTCTTGATGTTGCGAACATATCGGATGATGGCTCTTACGACACCTATCATTGAGTTGGCGCATTTGACGGCAGTTTTCAGGCCCTTGGCCACTGCTTCCAGCTTGCCAAAGATGCCGGCGGTGGCCGTACTCAAAATGGACACGGCAACGACAGAAACCTTGTTGATGATCTCGAGCGTGCAGTCGTCATCCTGTCGGATGCATTCCATGCCACACTGAACAGGATACTCGATCGGGCACTGCGCCCAGCAAGTACCGGTGGCATCGTTGCGGTCGAAGTTGGTTGGGCACGTGTCCATGATGTGCGCTTCACGGTAGCACGCGGAATCTGAAGAGATGCTCCATGGGCCAACCCAGTTGCGGTAAGTGGACATGATGGTGCTTTTGGCGGTGACAGTTGTGGCCATTGTGTACTTTGTGGACGCCGCTGTATCGAGCGATGATGACTCTGTCTGTTGAACGACTGAGGATTCATCAGTCCCTGTGGCAAGTGACGAGTATCCGCCCCCATCGGTTTGAGCCACAGGAGAAACAGTCGCCGGATCGATTGATGAAGAAGAGCTCGAGTCGTCATCGTCATCCCAAAAAGTCCAATCAAACCCTTTCGTGCTGGCCACGCTGGCGATTACTGTCACGAGAGCAAACATTGTCTTGGACCGGGCCATCTTGGAGGCTAAGCAGTACGTTGGAGCGATTAATTTACGGAAGGTGAGACTCAAGTGGTGCTGGCGACCCAAAACGAAGAATGAGGAAGCAGACTAAGCCCAATCCATCGTGGCTTAGTCACCTCGTGGTTCATGGCAAAATGATTCGTCAAGGAAAGGGAGAGGTCGATGGCAATAGCGACGACAACTTGTAGCCACGAAAAATTCGGCAAGGTGGACTGCACTTGTCTTTTCGGTATGCCACGGGTATCGGTGCAACTAACTATTAGTGAAATTTCAGCCGACAACAGCAGATGAAGTCCAAACAGGGTCTAGCATACCCTTTCTATCGTGCTGACTTAGCACACTAGTACTCGACCGCATCAATGTCTCGACTGGACTACCAGTACAGGACCAACGAGCAGAACAGTGGGACCATATTAAGCGAGCAGCGGGGGCAACACCAGTAGAATTCTCTAGTATTACTATCGAAATGTGTTTTGATGCGCAACCGGCTCTCCCAGAATTACTTTCTCGTGTCCGATGTTGTGCGAACGTCCAATTTCGCCTCGATTTGTCGATGGCCGCCATAGGACCGATCCCATGTCGGAAAGACCCCGAAGTCCTGGACGTCAGCGGTCCAGCGACAACGTTCTGCTTCCTTGTCTTGACGATAGATTTTCCACTACCACCCGCCGCAATTTCACCTGTCGCCTAAAAGATGAGGAGGGCGCTGCCGTCATCCTTTAGAACTCGAGCTGGGATTGAAAGCATGTTAGATACTTCAAGCCTACTATATCCCGTCATCGGTCGCTTGCAAAGTCTCACATCTTGGCAAGCACGTCGACACATTCGTCATATTTAGCATACTAGCGGAGAGAGTGGCGAGTTCAATCTACTCGTCAGACTTGCTGCTACTGCTCTGGAGTTTACATCCACGTCGCAGTCACACTCTAGTAGACCTCGCTGCCGCAATAATACTCGGTTATACAGCCATGTGAGGTCAATACAACCACGCCTACTTCAACTATGAGTCCCCAACTTGGGGATCTGTTATTCGACCTCTTGACAAGCAATCAAAAGGCTCATAGGCTTTGAATCATGACATCCGTGTCTGTATGCTTCTTGATTGTAATGCCAGTGTCGCCATCTCCAGTTCTGATCGACTGCGGTGTAGAAAAATACTGTATGTTTTGCTTCACGCAATAACGTGGATTAAAAACAATGAAGGAGTCTCCGAATTGAGCTACAGTAGAACTTCGTTGAGTGCGTTCTACAGTGCAAGGCTGTAGCGAAGCAAGTTCCTAGGTCAAAAGTGGACCATGACCGCCATAGCTACCCTTCTCCTTGAGCATTTTATGTGTTTGCCAGGCTGAAGAATGAGGATTTGGGATGCGATTGTAGTGCTGTGTAAGAGACCTGATCCCTCTCACTCGCTCACCGCATCCATCCAGCAGGTGAATTTCTGCCAGTCTCAAATTTCTTCGGTTGGTCTCAATTCGACGCGGGTCCCGTTCAAATTATCAGGATGGCTCGGTTAAAACTCGTGTCAGTCCTCTTGCTCGCGATCGCCAGTGTTTCCAGTGCAGCGATCATCGTTCGGCCTTATGAGCCAAGTTCGGAGGAGTCCTCAGACAGCTATGCAGACGACTCAACTTCAGACTTGTGGGAATCCTCCTCAAGTGACGAATCGATCGATACTTCGACGATGGCCGAGAATTTGGCGAATGCTGTCACCGCTACGAGCACAGTCACGTCGACGTATCCCAACTGGGTGGGGACGTGGAGTCTCCCCATGGACAACAAAGCCTGCTATCGCGAAGCTCATTTCATGAACAACTGCCCGGCCAACTACGACCGCAGCGAACTGACCAATACCTGCTGGACGGAATGCCCTCTGGAATACCCCGTCGAGTGTGGCATGGAATGCATCCGACAAAATGACGACTGCGCACTCGAAGTCGTCACCAAGGTCTCTGCAGTCGCACTGGCGGTTCTCAGTGTCGCCACTGCCGGTATTTTCGCCGAGTTCGAGGATATGGGTAGGAAGGTCACGAGAGCTGCCAAATGTGCCAACGCAATGCTGATCGTGTCGAGAGGTGTCTTGAGATATGTTCGCAGCGTCAAGTCGGAAGACCCTCAAACAACTCAGGAAAAACTCTTGCTCATGCTGTACCAGACGAATGTCGTGGTGACCGATATGCCGATCGCCATCTACACGTGCATGGGGAAGGATGTGCCTAGTCCGCTTCGGATGTCACAAATTGTGATGGCCACTTCCCAGTGGATGTTGATGCAGATTCTTTCCAAAGAAGATGGCATTGTCTCGAGCGTAGACGAATTCAAGGCCTTCCTCAAGGGAGCGAATTTCACGGAGGCCGCCGAGGAGATCACTGAGGGCGAGATCTCGAATTTAAAGACAGCAATGCAGTCCAACTCGAGTTGTGGCGATGACATGAAGTCATTGACGGACCGTACTTGGCAAATGGTGAATGAGTACAGAGCTGAGAACCCCGCTATCACTGATGGCGAACTCCGTCTGGAGATCAGCGAGTCGGACTTTATGCTGTACGATATCGCCACAGTCACGAACAACTGCATGGACCAGCTCATCAAGGAATCCAATGTAGAAACAGCCTACAAGACACGTGAAGTTTTGCGCAAAACGTTTGGAGTGATCATCAACGACTTGATCAAGAGCGGGAGCAGCAACAACGGCACGTCGATTGCTGCGAAAGAGAAAGCTTTAAAGTGGATCGATACCGGCTTTACTGGTCTGTCCGTTAGTATGCTGGATGTGACGAATCTGTCAGGTCTGCTTGCCGAGTATCTCCAAAGAATTTGCGGCGCCACGCAATTCATGGGCGAGATCGATGACGGAACTGAGCCTGCTACACTGGGCTTGAACATGATCAAAAAGGCTTTTACAGGCAGCTCGATTTCTTGGAAGAAGAAAGGTGACGGCAAAGTCCTCATCAACTTTTCAAGCACCGACACCAAAGACGTGACAGTAAATATCATGTCCGGCGGTGACAAGGTTGCCGAAGTGGATGTCCCCGCGGGCGGCACCGCAGTGTGGAACTCTACTGTCAAGACACTAGGCGGTAAGACATTGTATCTGGACCGTTGGCGTCCAGGTTTCTTGGGTCTACCTGGAATGGGAGGTGGGTCATTAGTCCTGTGGGTGCCGATCGCCCGACAAGGCGGTCACTTAGAGCTTGAGGCCAAGCTGAACGTGAGCTAGCTTTCCAGCAGCAAATTTTAACCGTAGACTGTAGACGTCCTCCATAAAGTCGCCGAAATGCGAAAATCATTTGATCAACTGCCGTGGAGTGCGATCAACTCGGGCGACTGCAATAACATCGCAATGACCGTGATATTGTCGTTTGAATACCGACGAATGCCTTCCTGCGCCAGCTCATGTGCTGCGAGTTGTAAATCTCCGTGTAGTCGAATTCGGTCGCGTAAAATTTCGGCCGCTTCCTCGCTGGTTATGACATCCCAAAGACCATCGCAGGCCAGGATCAGGAAGGCATCTTCGTTCGCATCAAGCTCTACATCGTGTACGTCTGGCTTCGCAGTGAGCAATGGCGGCACCTTCTCATCTTCGCGAAACCCACGACCAAAGCTCTCGCTGCCGGTACTACTTCTTGTACTATGATGTCGACCAAGCATCCCCTTGAATTCGAGATCGCCAAAGGCGCGCGTGATGGCCATGACGCCGTTCACGCGGTTGTTAACCACTCGGCCACCAAGTTGGATTACTCGGTCGCGTTCTGTTTCCAGCGTAAGCCGATGGTCTTGAGTCAATTCCACCGTGCGACCGTCGCGCTTACTAAGCACAAGACGACAATCTCCTACATGAGCGAAAGTCAGCAACAATTTTCCATCTCCCGCTTTTCGGAACACTACACTCGTAGCGGTAGAACCGCTGAGATCATCTTTGTGTAGCAAGTAATCGCACACGGACGCATCGAGCGTCTCGAAACACTCCTGCAAGTCCTTGCAACTAAGTGAAGAAGACTCCAGCGATCGGAAAATCCAAGTGTGGAGCTGATCGTACAAAATATTCGCGCATTCCTCACCCCCGTGGCCGTCGTAAATCCCTACATACGCGGTTTCAGTAGTCCACGGAATTGACGGACCATTACCGCAATCGAGAACAGCCGAGACTGTAGGAAATACGACCCAGCGGTCCTCTTGAGTGCTTCGTCGCCCTTGCAACGATGAAACACCGTAATGAACACTAAGGGCGGGGCTTTTCCCATAGAAGCGCTGATCGTCGCTACTCCCGGTGCTTCTCCCCACGTTTGCAATGGAAGTAGAACTTCTGCTGCCGATGGAAAGCAACCCAGAAGAACCAGGCTTTTTATTGCTGCCAGCTTCGCTTCTGCTTACAAACAGCGAAGGCATATGCACCGGATCACCTGCAGTCTTTGTGAGAGGTGGCATGGAAAGCGTTGTCAACAGCAGCTCGTCTAGTAGTTGCGGCGACTGGGACACAGCGAGCTCATCATCTTCATCAGATAATGCATCATCGTCATCTAGTCCGTCGCTCAAGACTTGAGCGATGGTCTGCGCCTGTGCTGATAAAGAACCTCTACGGGAGACATCACCGGTACCGCCTGAAGCCATTTCAAGCGCATTCTTGTTGCTCGGCTTCTTGCGTGAGAAAAGCTGGGAGCGATAGTCGATCTCTTCATTTGAGAGCACTCTGCGATCTTCAAACGTAGACCCCTTCTCCGCGTCGGTGATTAAGATGGGGTCTGAATTGGCTGCGAGGATTTTATTTGTTTTCACCAAGTTTCTTGCCTTGGGGGACTGCGCAAACACCAACTTGCTACTAGTATCCCATTCAGTTGATACTGTTTGAGTTTGTGCTGCATTCCTTACTGCCAGCCTCTCGCGAGCGCGTTTAAGGCTCTTGAGCATTTGCTTCCGGATATTCATCAGGAGAACGATATGGTTGGCACCTACAGCATGCTCGATCTCATCCTTAGAGACCGTGATCTGGGACTCTGGTTGAAACGAGCCAAGCGGGAGTTTATGCTTCTCATTCTTCGTGATCCAAGGGTGTGTCATCACATCAAGCAGTGTGAGACGCTTTTGTGGGATTTTCGTCAGCATTCCGTTGAGTAAATGTGCTAACAGCGGATCAATTGCTCCCGGGAAAACAAGAGGGTCGTGCTGAATCCTCTCGAACATTTGCAAGGCGCTCTTGGCCAAAAACGGCGGGTTCCCGAATTTCAGCATGAAGATGGTAGCGCCAAGTGCCCAAACATCAGCTAGTTGGCCTGAATATTCCTCGCCAGAGCACATTTCAGGCGACATAAAGGCAGGCGTGCCAGCCACATCCGCGATCTTCTGTTTACTCCCGTACAGCGATTGTGAGATGCCGAAGTCTCCGATTTTGACGACGTCTTTCTCACCCACGAGCAGGTTCTGAGGCTTGATATCGCCGTGCACAATCTTCTGTTCGTGCAGGTACGCAAGGCCAAGAATGACCTGCAGAAATACACTGTGAAGGTCTCGGTCGCGTAGATTCTCTAGCATTCCTTGCGGATGCTTCTTCTTCTGGTATGAAAGCATGTCGCCGTGCTTCATATACTCAAGCACGAGGAAAAGCTTGTTCATCTTGGGATCGTCCATGACTTCGTACAACCGCAAGACGTTCGGGTGGTTCAGTTTCTTCATGATGGCAATTTCTCTCTTGATATCGTCCAGCTTACTTTGCTTGCCCAGTTTGTCTTTCTTCATGACGTCGCGGCTGATGAATTTCATGGCAAAGAGTTTACCTGAAAGTTTTTCCTTGCAAAGTTTGACCTCGGCGTAGCCACCCGCTCCCAACTGCTCCAAGATAATGTAGTTATTGATCATCGTGCGCGAGTTGAGCCAGTCGCCAAACTTTGGCACTGGATGCGGCAAGTTATGTTGAGGTAGCTCAGCCTTCTTCTTTTTCACAACTTTGGTGTCACGTATGGCGGCGGAAGGTGATGAAGGACCCGGAGATGGTGCCGACTTGCACGGAGATTGATCTCCAGTCATTACCAGGGGAATAAGCACGGGAGCCACATTATTCATGATGCCTGAGCGGTAGGATGGTTGTTTAACGGGAGACTGCGACGCAGAATGTGACATATGAAAATTCGGTCCTGCACTTCTTGTCGGAGACATATTTCCTTGACGAAATGGCGGAGGTTGTGGTGCTCGTTGGGGAGATCCAGACCCTGCAACGCTATTGTTTGCAGACCCCCATTCACTGGAGGCACAATTGAAAGACCATACATTTGGCGTGAAGGTTGACGAGTGGATTGCGGTGACTGCGCTGAAAGGCTCGGCTGTGGAATTTCTAATGCTGAAGGAACGAGTTTTGGCGGGCTTATCGTGCGCCAAGGAGGGGAATTAGTAGGTGCTGGTTCTTGTGGTCCGTCCAACCAGTCTTCAATTTCATCGCCGGATTCATGTGCGTCGTCATCGTCACTATCTTCGCTACTGTCATCGCTATCGGACTCCACCGCCTCAATATCGTCTGTCAGTTCAAGTGCTGGTCTAAATTTCGGCTGGAAGCCGGACGATCTCCGGCGCGGTGGCGGCGAAGAATCATCGGCAGTTGATGCATTCTTCTCTGCATGTTTTGGAGGATATTGAGCGGGGGTGGCTTGCACTTGGTGAGGCTGTAGAGAATCACGTTTAGATGGACTTGGAGTGGGGTGGCCATTCTTCGCGCTGTCAAGCTTTAATTTGGCTGGGTTTTCAGGCTTAGACTTCTCGTCGCCGTCGTCCAGATCCCAGTCCTCCACCTCCTCCTCATCGTCATCCAAGTCTTCATCATCGTCGGCATCTTCCGCTTCATCACTGCTACTATCAGTGTTGTCAGCTTTGCCTCCACCCAAAGGTTTACTAGGACTCGAGTCCTGAGCATTCCCCACGACAGGGAACGGTAGTCGCTGTCTATCATTTGAAGTCATGGCATGAATTGGTCGACCCCTTCCACTGGCTTGTGAAGTGGAAGCTCGATTCGGCCCTCCTACCGGTTGAGGGGTACTCGATATCCACCAGGAGCTGTCGACGTATATCCTCCTCGTCCTCGGGGTACGGGAGCTGATGTCCACCCGGGTGCTCGAGCAACTTGAGGCTGCTGCAACGGCATCGGTCCTTGAAGAGACTGTCGAGGTTGCATCGGCTGCAGACCAACAGCTTTCCGTGCTGACGACACTGGATTGGTAGGCTGGTTTAGTCCGTCGTTAGGATTGATAGCGACACTTTGAGCGGGGCCATCACGCATCGAGTACGACACGTCTGGCAGCATGGAGGGCGGTGCATCTTCTGGTTGTGGATCGCCAAGAATGGACTGGTGCACTCGTGACTTCAACACATTACCGCTGCTACCATCGCCACCAAGTTGTGCATCGTCATCTCCAGGTTTTACGGATACTGTTTCCCGATCACTTTACTGGTGTCCACTCCCATTGCCAACGTCAGCAACGCTGTTCCTTGGGAATCGGGTTGAGATTCGTCTTGTGTGATACCCTTGGTGCTATCGAGAAGTGTTTGAGGTGTTGAGGCAGCATCCTCGCTAGGGTTGTCTTTAGGAACATCTGCAGGCGGAGACGAAGCGAGAAGAGGCTTGCCGACTACACAGCCCATTCGTGACGCCTCTCAAGATTGCGCTCACTACGAGGCCATCACTTTGGACGACAGCAAAGCTGATTTGAACGGTATGCAAGAAAACACTTTAGGGCTATTGTAGGCGAGCAACAGTTTCAAGGCAAGATCAAAATACTGTTTGTCTACGAGCCCTGATGGCGGTGGGATGTTGCCTTGACAGATGCCCATCAATGGATGAGTGAGCTAGCAGCAATCGATTGTTGCGAGTGAGCGGCCCTTGCAACAACATTGCAGACACGAAATACCTCGTCCACTCGCCAGTCTGAGCGACTGAAGCGCCACAAAGTAGCGAAAGTGAGTTGCATCGATGGTGGAACGAGTCACAGCGTGACAAGCTGAATCCAGTTGACATCCAAACGCACGGCGAACGTCACTACAACATGCCTCAAGACAGCGAAGATGGGCATCATCAGTAATGATGACGCTGACCACGATGTCAAAAGCGCAAATATGCTTCTTCATAAGAAATATTCTTATCAATTCATCAAAGAGAACCAAGTGGGATGATGTATCATGCTTTATGATGGATACTATGCAATTAATGCATTCATGATATAACCATATGTTGGACGACTAGCAAAAGCATGATCTTTACCTACTTGTAGACGAAAGTATCTCTGTTGAGTTCCGTAGTGCTACATGAACATACAAAATAGTGGGCCGACAGTAATGGCAGCGTGACTTGCCACAAAGTCGTATGATAGAGGTCATCAGAGAGAGAGCTGGTTCTTTCCAAGGCACACGAATGCAACTTCACCCTGCAACGCAAGTCGCTCGATGCTGCCGCCCGACAGCACAGACCATCACAACATTACTGCGTATCGCTCTGTGTAGAGGCCAGCGAGTACTGCCATTTACATGGCGCTTGATCCTCTCAGTCATTCTTCAATTTTCTTCGATCAACGAAGACCGACACACTCAACAGTTGAGATCGTTTCACTTTCGACGATGAAAGTACCGAAGACAGTGCTCTTACTGAGAGTATTGGCGGTTCTGACCGCTCTTGCCAGTGCAAACACCGACTGTGACCCAGGATTTGGGAGCGATACTGTCTCCGTTTCGACGGAGCCTGCGGTGAACGCCGAACGTGCCTCTCAGATCGAAGCGAACGCTACTATCGCGGCCTCTGTGCTAGATGGCTCCAACTCTTCATCCTCAGTAGACAGTGACAAAGATGAAGTGACGTTCGCTCCTTCATCCGAAGTCTCAGCTTCATCCATTTCAAGCGATGATTCTCAGTCGGATATCGTCGGTATCGTCACGGCTGCTGGCATCGAGTCTACGGATTCAAGTGTGGGCAACTCGAGCTCAAAAACTCTTTTATCTCGTCTCTCGTGGCTACCGGAAGCGCTTCAGCTGACTCGGATGCTACGCAGGAAGCAGCGATTTCAAAGTTATCGGTCACGGCTGAAGTGTCCTCGTCTTCGGCGAATTCCTCTGAAACTAACGTAGTCCAGAGCACCACGGACGCGACCATCACATCGACATCTTCTAAGAGCTCAACGGTTAGTTCGGAAACTACGCAGTTTGCTGTGGGTACGGCTAGTTCGTCGGCGCTGACTACTGTGCCTACAACGACAACACCTCTGCTGCCCAATTGGGTAGGTGTGGTTGACCCTCCGACAATGCCTGTTACCGCAAGACGTACATCTCCAGAACTTGCTCTACCGGATACGCCTTCGACAACATTGCGACGTGCTGGGCGCAGTGTCCTCTGAACTACCCCGTGCAATGCGGCATGGAGTGTATTCCGCAGAGTGACGACTGCGCTTTGGAAGTCATCAGCAAAGTCGAGTCCGTAGCCACCGTGGCGTTGAACGCCGCGACATCAGGTGTGTTTGGTCAGCTAAGCACCGCCAGCAAAGCCGTTCAGCAGGGCGTCAAGTGCGGCCAGCAACTTTTCACGGTGGTGGACAACATTGTAGCATACGCGAAGACATTGAAGACCAACTTTCCTAACGGTACTGAGGAGCAGATCATTTCTCTGCTGAACAATTCGGATGTTGTGGTCAAGGATCTACCCACCGCTGTCTGCGTCTGCCTCGGCCTAAACGTACCTACGGACTACCTGAACCTCGCGTCGGATGTTGTCGGCGTCGTCAACAAGGTGCTGATTCAAGTGGTTGAGCAGGGTTCGTCGCTACTGAGTGTCGACACCTTCAAGACTTTCATGAGTGCAATCGGTGCGGGCAGCTCAGTGGAATCGCTTGACGAGGACGACACGAACACGCTGGAAAAGCTCATCTCGAAGGGCAAGACTTGCGGCACCGAGCTGCAGTCGGTTATCGCCAAGGTATCCCAAGCAGTGGCCGACATTAAGGCCGCTGACACTACCTCTACACCCAGTGCTATCCGCCTGGCGATGAGCAGCACGGCGCTCTTCTTGACGGAGATCCCCACCGTGACCAACAACTGCATCCAGAACATCACTGGCAATGCGTACACTGTGCGCGACCAGATCCGCAAAGCTATCGGAGTGATCACGGATAACCTCATCGACTCCTCAAATGGGCTGTCGAAGGGTGACTACATTCTGAAGGTGGCAGACATGGGGCTGGATGTGATCGCTATGTTTGATCCTACAGGTATCGCCGCAATGCTCGAGGAGTTCATTCAACCGATCTGCGGACCTACGTCGTTCATTGGCGAGATTGACGACGGATCTCTCGCGGATGCGCTAGCGCTCGTCGCGGACGGAGAGGCCTTTGCCGGCAGCTACGGCACATGGACACACGCAGGTGATGGTGCTGTCATCGTTACATTTGAGAGTGCTGACACCGAAGACGTGACTGTGGAAATCCATTCGGCTGGCGAGACCATCGCGTCGATCGCTGTTGCTAGTGGAGAGACAGTCACCTGGACCTCCACGGTGTCGGAGCTGCAAGACAAGACCATGTACTTTGACCGGTGGCGACCGGGTCTCCTTGGTCTGCCTGGTTCGGGGGAGGGTCTTTGGTCTTGTGGGTCCCTCGATCATCGGCTGATGGCCACATCGAGCTCGTTGCGAAGATTAATGTCAGTTAATGTTGAGTTTTGAGTCGGTCGAAGACTCGGGCGCTAACCTTACGATTCACTGTAAACAAGTCCAGATCTTGTCTAGCGTGGCAGTGCATGCACGACTGGTGATGTGGACTTGCATCGTGACAGCCCATCACTTTTCAACAGTATCTCACCCTCGTGAAGGTCTCTGCATGCAAGTCGCTGCAGGGACTCGTTGCTAAAGGATGTTGGCATTGACCGCACGTCGGCACTGCAACACACGTCATCAGCGTCGAGTGATGGCATCACGAGGGACTTCAGCTGCATGAGCGCGGTACTGTTCGACATTCGACGCCACGAAAGACATTGCTGAGACCAAGAGCCGGCTCCGTAGTGACACTGTCGCCTGCAACACTGGAATCGTCCAAGCACACTGGGGTTGTAAAACAAACGCTGATCGACAGCAACGAGAGCTTCATGACGTCAATACGGTTGCTTTCTATGCTGCCAACAACGCAGCAGCACGTTTCTTTACAAAAGATCAGCGCAACGACTGGAGCAGCAAACGTTTTGCTGGGATTCAATCCAAGGTTGCTCGGCGTTTCTGGTGGTCGACACTGTCACGTGCACGTGGTGAGACGGACAGACTTTTCTGTCTGCCCAGCTGGGTAGCGAAGATGCGGCTCCTTGTCGTGTAAACACGGCGAAAACCTTATCTAATTGTATGGATGCTGCTCGTATGACGCCCGCCAACGGAGACCTTGTGGTAGTTCAACAACTTTCCGATTGCTGACGTTGTACTGCAAGCATTAGTTAGTTTGAACCTATTGAGTCAGCAGCTTTGACTCGCATTATTAGCGCTGCATTCGATCGAGCATTGGCAATGGAATGGCGTTGCTCAATATGTTTCAAGCTACAGCGATAGCTGAGGCAGTTCACATTGTGTAGCATCGCAAAGAGATTAAAAGACCCTAACTTTTTCTGTTCGTATGCATGCCGCCCTTCCCGTTGCGGTGCATACAGGTTCAACGATGTGGCTGCTTCATGTGCACTTTTTCCTACTCGACAGCTCTCACAATCACCTCAGACGCTCATAGATACGGACGTACATGCGCCCATGTACGACTTATAAGCCAGGGTTGTGATACCATCCAAGTATGCAGCCTGGTCGTGACTTGGGACCGCAACTACAGCACCAAGCCATTTGAGACCTGCCACCTGAATCTGCTGCCATGATGACGCTTTGCTCGCATCCACTCGTCATTTCACCAGCATTTGCGCTGCTCATTCCGAAATTTGCGGTGAGACTCGAAAGAGTACTGTACATGAACTCGACGACCAACTCGAGACACCGCCGAGTCTCGAGGATGGCCAAGACGCTACTGGCACTCCTGTGGCTGACAATTCTCGTTCATTACTCAGCAGCAAGAAGCTCCGTGAGTGCAAGTTTCGCCGACCTGGAAGACTCAAGAACACGCGACAATGACGACTCGAGTCCAGCACCAGTCGAATCTCCCAGCCCAGCAGTTGCAACAGAGACCGACAGTGAACGATGGTACCATCGCCCCTCAACTCCAGCGCTTTCAACTCACGATGCATCCAGTGGATCGTCAACACTTGACATTATGACGGATACAACAGTGAATGGCTCGACCACGATCCCTCCCAACTGGGTGGGTCCTACCATCGGCGACATCACCGATACAGCGTGCTACCGGAAGAAGCACAAAACGAACAGCAACGGAGAGTGCTCTCTCGGCTACAACATCAACACCACGGGGAGGAGCTGCTGGGCGCAGTGTCCGATCGCGTATCCAGTCAAGTGCTTCGCAGAATGCATCCCTCAAAACGACGACTGCGCACTGAACGTCCTCGCCAAAGTCACCAACACAGGGTTCGTCGTATTCAACGCTGCCACTCTTGGGGTTTTCAGCGCCATCTATAAATCCTTCAAGAGTTTGAAGACTGGACTCGTGTGTGTCATGAACCTCTTCAACATCGCCGAAGGAATTTCTCGATACATGCGGTTCCGACAGACGATGGCCATCAACGGCACCAAGGAGGAGATCATGGCGGCTCTATTCCAGACCGATATGTTTCTCGTCGATCTGCCGGTCGTCGTCACTGCCTGCTTGGGATACGAGACGCCGATGTATGCCAGAGTCGCAGATGTGGTCATCACAGCGGTCGAAACCATGGTCAAACAGTTCATCATCAACAAAGAGCTGATCATGAGTTCCGCTAAAAACTTCCTCAAGTTCCTCTCGACCACGGTCGTGGGAATGTCACCAAAGGATTGGACCCTGAGAGCGTCTCCAACATCACGTCATTGATCGAGTCGGGCTCAACTTGTGGATATCAACTCAAGAAGGTGACGGATCGGGTCGTCGATATGGTCAACAAAATTCGGGAAGATAAGCCGGAGGCCACGAACGAAGACATCCGCACGATCATGAGCTCTTCGAAGCTGGCACTGAAAATCGTCCCCACCGTCACCAACAACTGCATGGGCGAGTTGTTGGCTACCAAGACGACATTGGCCGCTTATCAGACACGGGACGTGCTCCGGAAGACCATCGGAGTGATTATTGACCAGCTTATCGAGACTTCGACCACGGACATGGGCGAAGCCATGGCCAAACAAGACTACATGATCAAAGTCGCGAACATGGGCTTCCAAGGCCTTTCAGCGATCGATCCCTTGGGTATCGCGTACATGACGTTCCATTTCGTACAACCAATTTGTGGTCCGACTGAATTCCTTGGCGAAATCGACGATGGATCACTTACAGATGCCCTCGGACTGACGACGATGGACGATGCCTTTCACGGAAGTTATGGCGAATGGACCCAAGAGGGGGACGGCATCGTCTCGATCACGTTTGTCAGCACGGACACGAAGGACGTCAAGGTGGTGATTCACTCTGGAGGTGAGAAGTTTGCCACGGTCTGTGTCGGTGCTGGAGAAACGGTGCAATGGAAGTCCACGGTAGCGCTAATGCAGGACAAGACGATGTACTTGGACCGATGGCGCCCAGGTTTCCTCGGTCTGCCTGGTTCAGGCGGAGGCTCGCTGTTGCTGTGGGTCCCGCGGTCGTCTCACGGCGGACACCTAGAAATGACAGTGAAGATTAACGTTAGTTAGACTAATAAATTATAACGCGCGCACCAGCGCGCGGTTTGTGCTGATTCTCCAACATGTTGCTTGAATACCTTCCTGTTGATGCCTCCGTAGCCAAGTCATGTCGCTCGTTTTTCAATCAGCAGGAAGCCCACCGAGATGCATGAATCTTCTGCTCGCGCAGCGCGTGTTGGACGTTCCATCGCATAGCCCTTCTTGGTTGGTGCCCATGCCGATCTCAAGCTTATCTCGGCTGTTTGACATGTTAACGCGTACGAAATAATTCATCAAGATTTGTCTGCGACGCCATGAAGAAGCTGTCCGCAGTTATCTGTGCTTACCTGATCGCAGTTTTCACTTACGTGGCAAAGGGGATTCATCCAACTGACCTTGTCGTTCGATGGGATTCATCTCTTCAAATACTCGATCCGTTACCACCTTGTCCGCCTTAGCTAATTCCGTAGAGTATGCGGTAGCAGCATGCGCTCCTTCTTCTCCAAGCGCAATGTGCAGGGCCAGCAATCGCGAAAACGGAAGCAGACCGAGGAGGTTTCTGCTGATGGGGTCCCGGTGGTCTTCGAAGGTGACGAGAGTCTTTTGCAATTGCACGCGGAGACCGCCGAATTGTTGCGATTGGTGAAGACACCGGCAAAGCCCGCTAAGAGGACCATCAAGCTCAGTGCAGCAGGAACGCCGTCGAAGGGTGGCGGCAAAACACGACTCACAATTGAAGTCTTGGATGATGATGACGACGAGGAGGAAAATCAAAGCGATACCAGAGACACAGCCGGACAAAATAGTCTGTCGGGGGAACGCGCACAGCCCCCGGTGCCCGTCGATCCATCGGCATTTGAAGCTGAAGAACAGCGTATTCGCCAAGCGAAGGACACCTTTACCCGGACATGCTCCCTTCAAAGCACGGTGTCGAATGGCAAAAGAATGCTTACCAGCGTGAGCAGAATCGGCAAGACAACATTCGCGACAAGGAACGTCAGCGTGCAGAGCAGTCGACAGTGAAGAAACAGCGTCGACGTGAGCAGCCGCTGGAAAATCGGCTTGAGACCAGCGCTGTCGTCATTCAAGCGCACTCTCGTGGCTTTCTGTGTCGACGTCGTAGACGAAAGGAGATGCAGGCTGCAATGGACGCTACTGCTAGTACAGCGTCATCCGATCCAGATCCACCATCTAACCAAAACGAGCAATGGCATGAGGTCCGCGACGTAGAGCGCGGAGAGGTCTGGTACTATAATGCGGCGACCGGACTCAGTCAGTGGGAACCACCTCCTGGACAGGCATTTTCTGCCTCTGCTTCGAGCACTGCAGCGACTCGCTTGCAATCGCAACTCCCTTCCTTAACCACAAACGGCTGCGTGCGTAGCCCGATGGCACGAGCCACGAACCAACGCTCATCGCTCGGTATTAGTCCTGTCAAATCACTCCCGCCACTATCGCCCGCTACTTCCTCGGCTCGGTCAAGCTCAAGCGACCACAACGATCAGCCAGTAGGTCCGCGACGTCTGAACAGCGTAAATTCGGTCAAGAAGTTGATCAAGTCTCCGCGAAACCTGCCAGCACTGCAGCCCGAATTCATCACGTCATCGCCAAACGCATGGGAGTGCGACTCCGTTCACCCAACAGGGCGTAGTATCTCCAGTGAATTAGGATCCGGTGCTGCCACGCCGGGACGGTATGCGGATAGCGAGGCGGGCGATATGGACTCAGCACCTTTTGGTCCTCGACGGTCTCTACCGATCGAACTAGATGAAGATCGTGACGGCAGTGATGGCGATCAGATCGTCGCGTTTGAGGACGAGAACAGTGACTGGCAGACCAACGACACACTTTTCCGCGCTGATGGAACCAAGAACAGCAAGTTGCGAGACACCATTCGCAGTGCACTGCACGTTTCCAAGTTCGACTCCATCTCATCGCTGATCGCTTCAAACGTTGTACTCCGGCGGAAGTCCATTCCTGGTCGCGGCTCACGCAACCAGTCTAGCCCTGCAGCGTCTGGCACTAGGCGAAGAGAGATCGTGCTGGGAAAACGCGATGAACCGGTGCTCGTAGCTGTGTTGGTCCGCGATCGCGACAAACGAACAAAAGGTGGCAAAGGTCTTCCAGAATCCCCTACGCGCGGGTCCAACATACGAAGTAAAGCGAAGGCGGCAAGCCGAGCTGGAAAACCGCCACACATCCGCGACTTGGTAGACCCTGGCTTCCATGACAATGCCAGAACTGAGCGCCAACAAGATGGAGAAGGTGCTAATGACTCCGACGATGAGGCAAAAGAAGCTTCTCGGCGCTATGCTGCGAGCGTTTGCTTCAATTGTTGGAGCTCTAGCAATGGGCGCCAATGCGACCTGCACCAAGACCCGAAGGACGTCAACCGTAAGGTTCGAGCTGCTGAGAGCGCATTGATGTGCGCCAACTGGAAGCTGGACCAACTGCGTCGCAAGTATCGAGCTGAGGAGATCCAGGAAATCTTTATGAAGCAACGTGCTTCTCTGCGTTACGATAAGAAGACCAAGCAGTACGTGACGGTGATTGAGTGTCGCCATCCGATGTACCGCGCTCTGGAGAATCTCAACACCGCCTGGAACAAGACCATGCGCCGAAAGCTGCACACGCGCTCTTGGTTGCGCTCATTCCTCGAGCAACTGCGATCGGATCGTTTACCCAAGATGTTAGGAGGGTGAGCAGGGAGGGAATCGACCGCCGTCACTCTTTAAACTCAAAACCACACTTCAAAACGCGCTGGTGCACGAAGTACTCGGAAAGCGTGCATGAATTCCACCCGAAAGCTCCTGTCACCGCCAAGGATCGAACTGGCAAACATACTGTGCCTTTCCGCGATGTCATCATGGTTCATCCAGCTCGACCACAACTGCGCAACTGGATACTCGTGACCGATCACACCAAGCCGATAGCTCTGTACAAACCTCGAGTTTATGAGCTTCCGCCTCCGCGTTGTGTGCCCATGCCAGCTCCCAGCTTTTTGGAGCGACTCCCGTTGCCCGTTCCTAACGTGCATATTGATGCAGGTCATAGTGCTAGTTGGCTCGAACGGCTATCTGCGCGCATGTCCATTGCCGCACTACAAAAAGCAGCTCTACAAATCGGAGCTTGCAGTCCACCACACGGATCCACTGATGCAAGACGCACAAAGCACGTGAGGCCACTGGTGGTGCTGTTCGCCACCTTTTCACGAAAACCTACACCAGGAAACTTGGCAGTAGGTGGACTGTCAGCAGAATTGCTTATCCATATGCTTGTTACAACGTACATCCCTGCGCAGTTTGGCAACTTCGTAGTCTTTGACAGACGTGCCGTAGCGCCATCACCATCAAATGACGAGTCAGCAGAGTTTGTGTGCCTCATCGTAGCCGCCACGGCACCAGAATTCGTGTTTCGTGCATTGGAGCACGCACTTAACGTGAGGAGACCTCCTTGTATTGTCGTCGCAGCGCGTATGCACAGCATTTCTCCGACGAATGATGACGCTGCCACAAATGATCTCTTACTTCTTGAAGCTCGCCGATTCCCGCTGAATCGCCCCGAACAAACTGGCGAAGAAGACGCCAATGGATTCCGAACGTTTTGGCTGGTAGATGCGTTTGTCGTCCCTGATGATGTTCCCGGGGTGCAGGTGGCACCAACAAGCGCCATTCTAGCGCCGAACATTGCGTCGATGAACGCCACAGTGACCACACGCGTGGATCGGAGCTACCCGTTCTGCGTCCCAACAACACGAGAAAATACGCCGGTGGAGTTCATTCATTTGCTCTGGATCGGCCAGTCAAGTCGGAACCAGCCCCAGGCATTCACAACTCTGGGGAGACAGCAACCCGGCGACTTCATGAAGAATTCAGACCCTGATGGTGCGCTTGGCTCCTGCTCAAGTGTCGTGTATCGCAGTTGGGCATACATGCAAGACAGTCCATACGATGAGTTCGTCACGGAGGATGGTGTAGCGTACTGGTACGATCGCGCAAATGGAAACACCTTCTGGACCCGTCCTGTGCTGCCCATAGAGAAATTCCGCGGCAAAGATGGTGGTGTTGACGGTGTGATCACAACGGGGAAGGCGAGGTAGCCACGCTAGGCGTCGGGCTTGGACATGCTGCCAATGGAGACACTGACGCTGCCAAAGACGGGGTGCTGCACGGTATTCGCAGCAGAATTTGCGCAAGTACATGACCAAGAAGATGGAAGCACCTGAAGACAAAGAGCGTCGTGTGAAACTTGTGACCGCCAGCGCTAAGAAGCACGACATCGTTGTGGATCTTTCGTCTGAAAAATCATCGCTTCCGATCCCTGACGCGAAAGGAGAACTCACTCGGATTCAAGTTCCTCAGCTTTCGTTAAAGCGCCAGCAGCGCAATAGTGCCGCGAGGCGAGCGTCTTCAGCGAGCTCGACGAAGTCGCGACAGGTGCCTCGAGAATCGACCCGCGAAGCCGACGAACGCGATGACCCAGCCATGCAGCCGCTTGACCCTAACACCAAGGACATGATCAATAGCATCACACAAGCCTTAGGCTCAGCTCTTCCAGCACTGAGCCAAGCGGGGGCATCGAAAGGGTCCAGCGTCGATATGCTGCAATTTGGCATTGGTCTCGGCATGGGCCTTGGTTTACGAGTCCAGCAGCAAAACGCATCACCAACAAAGCCAATGCAGAGAGGGCAGGGACCTCCGACCACGAGATCGGAATTGTCGCGAAAACTCCGCTACGGAGTTCACGATCTTGACGAAGATGATGAAGAAGAAGAAGATGAGGACGACGACGACGACACTGCCAGCACCACTAGGTCGGATTGCAGCTCTGTTGGGACATCACTGCTTTCATCGAGAAGTGGGTATTCAGTGGCACCATCCGTGGACTTTTCTCCGACTCCGGATGATGTTGAGCTGAACGGCAAAGGACCACATGTAGGTAAAAAGACTCCGGGCTATCAAACTCACCCGCCACCAGGAGAGGGGAAATCATGGGTGCCCAAACCTGTGGATTCGTCTGGTGAAAGTCAAACGGCAGTAGATGGCTTTGGTGGCGCGCTTCATCAGCGAGTTGCATGTCTGCCGAAAGATTTTGTTGCCGCTGTTACTAGCACCAAGACTTGCAAAATGCAAGCCAACTACCTGCCGGTCATCAAGAACATGGTAAGCCAGCTGAGTAGGTAAAAACTGGGATAGCAAGGCTGGATGACTCACCTGAAACTTGCTGCTATCGTAGAACCAGCCGCGAAGTGTGGGAATCGTTCGCCCCCGCAGAGCATTAGAGGAGTGGATGACTCTAGAATATTCGCCTTGGTCTGCTGGACGTGCCGTTTTTGCCACGCAGTTCATCGGAGACCTCATGCTTCGTCCAGAGCTTATTCAGCAAAATCTAGAGGGAACAGCTTCGTCGACACCAACAGCGACGAAGGCGGAAGCGCCCACAAAAGCTGCCGTGGAGAAGAGAGATGCCGTTTCACAAGCTGTCAAGGAAAAGAGCAGCTGGATAACATCTTCAGTCTATGCCGACATGGGAAATACGACGAGGTTGAATTGGTACGTTCCGTCGAGTCTATGATTGCCCAATGTACTCTGTGAGGCTGATTGTCACTCCATTTCTTGTACAGCTGCTCAACAGCCCAGATTGGACACTCGGCATCGATGCCAAAGATTCCACCGGAAACACGCTGCTTTCTGTGGCATGTCAAAACAACAACAAACGCATTGCCAAGCTTTGCATGCGCCGTGGGGCTGACATCAATACTCAAAACGTACGTCGAAAACTGGGTTTTAGGCTTACCTTGGCTGCACTCGCTTGGTTCTTGACACACTTTGGACGTTGTTTTGTACTGCAGCTGAACGGCCAGTCACTGTTGCACTACTGCCACGAGTACGGCTTCCACGATCTCATGGAGTATCTCATGGAGAAGGGTGCCAAGGACGATCTGCTCAACGCGGACGGGTTGACGTGCTATGAGGGTCTAAACCAAGACGCTGTCGACGCGATCTGATCCACACAGGCACATTCTACAATTTAGACGTGTCATAGGTCAGCAAAGTCATCCACGAGGCGAAAAAATCGTAATTTTGATGAGTATTCAGCACACAAGGAACTACAGATGGCAGTGCGACTGTCAGCTCTCCGATGAACCATCTTTTTAGTCGTTAAAATAATGCAACATGTGCAGGATAATGGAGAATCCAGCATAAAAGCAAAAGATCATAAACCCATAGCCGTTCCCGATCTTCTGCGTCTGCTCCAAGATGCGGTTGCTCTAATCGAAGAAAGAGAGTGTAGACACGTGAGAAATATACACTGTCAGAAAAATGGTACCAACACCCAGCTTACCTGAGTGACATTGGTTTTCGTCTCTTGGGCGTGCTGATGAATGAGATCGATATCTGTCTGTTGCTCCATAATTTTGTCCGCGAATTGCCCCATGAGATTCGAAATCTCGGCCATTTTCGATTCCATTTTTCTGTATCATTACAAAATTAAATGTTAGTCAATCATCCAGTGGTTCATATGATAGAAGAGGGACTACAGTCACGTACTTCGCATCCTCCAGGTTTTCTTGAAAGTGACGATGCAACATCACATTTTCCACACGGAATCGTCGGTCTTCTTCTTCAGAAAACTCGAACTCCTCGTTTTGAGATGCAAACACTGGGGCATCCTGAAAAAAAGAGTACAATTTAGCACAATAATTAGTAGATAAACCCATCGTGCAAACAAAAAGGCTGAACATTACTTGAGCTGAAGGCGACCGCTTCTGCGAATTCGGAGCATGACGTTGTCGAATCTCTGCCATTAGTGGTGACTGAACAGACAGCGGGGATGCAGGACCTGCAGGAGGTGATTTCGGCGACAATGGAGCTGTGGACTTGGCGTTCCTCGGTGAAGCAACAGTTTGCTTTTTCTTGCTTTCTTCCTTCATGCGAATAATCTTCTGCTCCAGTGCATCCAAGTTCTGCCGTTCTTCTTCCGGCAGCAAACTACGATGTCGCAAAAGAGCATTAATTATTAAAAAAACTACAACAACAAATCCAAGAAAACAGATCGTCAACACACCGTGACGACAGCAAAAAGGTTGCTGGTAGCGTTTCTTCTGCATCCTCTTGGCTTCGTCTGCAATGCTCTTCAAGCGCTGCAAAAATTAACAGATCAATCAATAAAAACTCATCATCCTCAAATAGCTCTTTTCAAATAACAAATTTTACCTCAAGTAAGTAAGCCACCACTTCACCCTGATGCTCAACCGTATTGATCGCCGCTCCATCTACAACCAGTACAAAAGTCAATATGGACCCCTTTAAGACTCTCATGTCTTCACACACTCACGTTGAGCGTCCACTGCTGCCTTGAGACTGTCAATTTGAGTGCTGCAGTTCTTAATCAGCTCCACCAGATCCTAAAAATAGCCTCAAATAAGACACCAATTTCCTCAAACAGTCCCGTAGGTTTAAGAGCGTCTGATGTATGTCAGAGCTCGTCACGCACCGCGTCCAGCTCGTCCTTGTCTTGCTCACTCATCCGTGAGCCTTTTGTGCGTATAAAGCGCTTGGGTTGGAGGTATCTGGGTCTCGCTTGGGCCAGCAAGCGCTCCAATTCCAGCAGACTGTTGAGCTTTAAGAGCGATGTCAGTTTTAAGAGCGGTCGTAAGAGCAGGACTTTCACGTCTAAAGCGCCGTACCAGGTCTGTGGCTTCCAAGGAGAAGGCGCTTGGAGGATGAACGGGTGCATGCGGAGCACAGGGGGCCAGCTCCCGGAAGCGCGGAGTGACGTCCACGCTCATCCCGTTCAGATTTGCTTTTAAGAGCGATGATACGTATTGTTTTGCGTACTGATACTTTTTGTTTTGCGGTAGAGTACTCCTGGACCGAATGAAGTTTAAGCTGCAACTCAAACTAACCGGACTTGTCATCGGTTCTCCAGTGGTGAACGCAAAGGATGGCGTTAGTGCTGGCATCAAGACCCGGTTGGGCGTAGGCGAATGAGTTAAGCTCTGGGGTCGCAAGTCTACTCTCGGTCGGTGTGTGATGAGCTACTCTTGCTGGTGGCCATTCTAACAAGCATGGACTGCTGTTAGCTTCAATGGTTAATCATTAACCTCTACACCTACATGTCATGGCGACTCGTTCTTCTAGCTGACATTGATCTTCACGGTCATTTCCAAATGCCCGCCCGCAGACGACCGCGGAATCCAAAGTAAAAGTGAACCACCTCCGGAGCCGGGTATCCCTAGAAATCCCGGTCGCCAACGATCCAAGTACATGGTTTTATCTTGCAGTTCGGCAACTGTCGATGTCCACGTTGCCATCCCACCAGCCTCGACTTTTACCTCTGCAATCGAATCGCCGCCGGAATGGACCACCACCTTCACATCTTCCGTGTCGGAACTCTCAAACTTGAGCAACACCACTCCATCACCAGTCTTTGTCCAACTGCCGTAACTACCCCTGAAGGCATCATCGACGGTCGTGAGTCCAAGCGCTTCGACGAGCGTGCCGTCGTCAATTTCACCCAGGAATTCCGTCGGTCCGCAGATTGGCTGCACGAACTGCGACGTCATATAGGCGATGCCTGTCGGATCAACGGCGGCAAGTACAACCAATCCCATGTTCGAGACTTTCAGCATGTATTCGTCTGCGGTGAGTGAAGCCCCAAAATCCGTAGTGGAAGTCTCGATGAGCTGGTCGATGATCACCCCAAACGACTTTCGTAGCACGTCACGCGACTCGTATGCAGCTTCTCTAGTCTTGGTCGTTAGGAGTTCGCCCAAACAGTTGTTGGTGACGGTCGGAACATCGTTTAGCACTAGCGGCGAGCTCATCATGTTCGTTCGTAGATCTTCTTTGGTGATATCCGGTGTCTTTGCTCGAATGTCACTCACGGCTGCAGTGACCTGGTCTGTGAGGCGCTTCAGCTGATACCCACACGTCGACCCGGACTCAATAAGAGAAGTGAGATTGGTGATACTGGCAGGATCGAGTTCCTTTGTTGAATCTCCAGTTTCCGAAGTCGACAGGAAGTTTAGGAAATTGTCCGCCGAGCTCATAATCGTGTCTCCGTTCGTAATGACCTGCTTGGCGATGTTTTCTGCGATTGTGATCACTGTATTTGCAAACTTTGCATTCGCAGGCACCGGAATGCCGAGGCAATTGCAGATGGCGACTGGCAGCTCCACCAAAAGACATTGGAGCTGTAAGCGACGGCGAGGAGTTCATCAACTGTACCGTTCGAGAATGTCTGCTGATAGCGTGTGTATTTGATGAGCTCACCACTCACTGCGAAAAGGCTTGCTGCACACGATACACCCCGCTTAATAGCATTGAACGTAGTCAAGATAGAGCCAAAAACTCCAGACGTGGCCGCGTTGATCGCGACAGAGAAGACAGCAGATATCTTGTTAAGAACTGCAAGAGCACAGTCATCGTTCTGAAGAATACACTCAGCAGCACATTCGACGGGATACGACAGCGGACACTGCGCAACACAAGCACCCTCTTCGTTGGCATACCCTTGAGGGCAAGCACTAGCAGTGTTGGTGGCGTACGTTTTCCGGTAACAAGACGTGTCGCCTGCATCTCCAATGGTAGGGCCCACCCAGTTTGGTGGAGGTGTGGGTGCCGGGGCAATGGTTACCACCGGAGCGAGTGTAGGAGGAGAGGTTGGAGCTTCCGTGGGGTTGTTTCTGTTGTATGGAGAGTATCGAGAACCGTCGTCTTTCGGAAGCACTGGGATTGGTGTCGGTGCTTCTGTTGGGTTGTTCCTGTTGTACGGGGAATACCGTGAACCCTCACTCGCGGCCGTAGTTAATGGTGTACGAGTGCGCAACAGCTCGGTAAAGTCGATATATTTTACGCGTCTCCCGGTCGTATCAGTCTCTTTGTCAGAGCTTGACAATTCGTCTTCTACGGGCACCGAGGGGGCAACTTTGACCCCGATGGCGTCTTGGGCAAACAATAGGATGAATAACACTGTTGATATCGCTCTCCACGCCGTCATACTGACTTTCGGGGGCTGCTATTATTTCGGAGTGTGTTTAGATGTACGAAGCGAGTCCAATCTCTCATCTTCTCATCGCGAAAGCGCCGACGTAGCGATGGAGCGGTAAAAATGATCGCGTGGCGCCAGCCGGGATGATTTTGAGATCGGCACCAGTCACTCATGGCGTGAGTCGAGAACGTGAAGGTCAAAAGTCCAACAAGCTTTGTAATCACGAGGGATAGTCACGATTAGTAACACATAGTACCGATAGGTACATGCCATAGAGGTGCAAGTTACCTCGTAAGTGCTTAGTCAGGGCAAACTTGATCTGCAGTCATGAGTGTTCCAGAACTTTTCCTCCTATCGTCCTTTTTGAGGTTGCTATCCTTTTCTCGCTTTCCATTGCTCCAGCGATGCCTCGAAGCGGTCTATTAGGTACGTCTCGCTCTGGATGACGTCAAGCGGTTCCACTCGCAGCAAATGCAGTTCCTGAGTCTCTTCGAAAGGCACGGCGGTGTCACTTTCCGCGAGGCGAGCATCTACGATATGTGCGTCGTGCGGCAGGATATTGTCGTCAAAGAACATGGCATGGACGTTTTCAGCTTCGTCTTCAGAACCCAGCGTCAAAAGCTTGCCAGCAGTGGCAACTTCGTTGTTCTGAAACCAGTAGGGGTAAAAATCTCGTAACGCCAGCGTTGCTTGGGACTCGCGCCAACGTCGAGCTAGAAAAGCATGAACTTCCGGCAATCCACGCACAATGCGTATGCTGTCCGCATACGGAGCATAAAACGCCAGCGAATCCGCATGATCTGCTGTCTTGGGCTGCCTGAAGGTGCCCATAATCAGTGCCGTAGTGCTCTCTGTTCTTAGGAATGTGCCGAATCGAGGTGTCTCCTCCTCACTCCTTCCTTGTAGATGAATTCGCCGGTCAACTCCTCCGGCCGAGCCGTCCATCGGGGTAGCCAGCGGGAAGCAAGGGTGACGCCCTTCACAGAAACTGTTGAACTCCTGCGCCACACGGTGTAGGTCGTCTCCGAACGTGCGAAAGATGAGGTTGAACTTCACTTTTGCTCCTGCAAGTGCTGCAACAGCCTGAAAAACGCCGGCACCACAAAGCAATGCGGCGATTCCGCCAGTCCCACTTCTTCCATCTGAGCTTCACTCGCTGTTGTCCGAGGCAGCAGCAAGTGTTGCAGCAGTTCACGATGTTCGTCTTCGAGGCCTTCTCCAGGGTTCCCCAACGCCGTAAAATCTTGTCTCAGCACCTTGCGCTTGTGCTTATGCTGCTTGGCAGTCTTCGGGTCGCTTGACAAGGGAAACTGCAGGCAAAAACAGCCATAGACTCAGTCCTCCGAAAGACAACCTTTTAGCTCATAGACAGCACTTTTCCACCCACTTTCGCCCTCAGGAAGGCTCCGTAAGAGGTTAAATCTGCTTCTATCGGCTCTGCACGCTCCTTTAGCGCCTTCTGGCCGTCCCAAAGCCACTCTGTCGCTCCATCTTGACCTTTAACCACTCGCCCGTAGGCTCTCTCGGTCAGTAAGTCGTTCAGAATGTGCACCAGAGCCTTCCCTGCACGGGGTCATGCATGATCAAGGTCTGCAGCCACGAATTGTCCCTTTAGTTAATAATTCCCACTAGTTAAATGCCATCCTACTTCCTTCCTCACCTTGTTCACATCAAAGTACAGCAGCACATGCGGCGTCGTGTCCTCCATTGCGAAATGGTACCACGTACCTGAAATAACCTCTCTCTGATTGGCCCGTATTGTTATCCACCAATCATATCGTTCAAAAGTACCCTCTCCTCCCTCACTCGGCAATTTCCTTCGACGATGGCGGACGTGACGCCGCTGGCTGCGCTGCGGCTGCTACGCGAGCACCTGATCGGCGGCAAGCCCGTGGAGACCGAGGGGACAGCCTGGTGCTCAAGGACGCGGCTGGCGCGGAGCTCAGGCGCCTGCCGAAGCACACGGCGACGGCCTACCACTCGAAGAAACTGGACAAGAGCTACGACTTACTCGCCGTCTGGACCTGCTACAAGCACGCGGCGCTGACGTTCAGCGACTATGTGCTGCGCTGCCGGAGCGACAAGGCCGCCATGGTGTCCACGGTGGACAAGAAGGAGCTGGTGGCGTACTTAAAGGGAGACATCGAGAGCTCTCCGCAGATCTTGGACGGCTCGGGGAAGCCCACGACCGAAGAAACCCCTCGGAAGAGTGACAAGCGGGTCACTAAGAAGGAGGAGGACGCGCCCAGAGCCAACAAGAAGCGACGAGTGGACAAGGACCCACAGCGACAGAAACAGGAGCCCAAGAGCTCGGAAGAGGCGGCCATGGACGCTGTCATGAAGCGGATCACGGACAAGGAGTACGTGAACCGCAGCAGGACCACAGTGCTGGATGCACACAAGACCAAGTTTGACAACGTGGTGAAGACCTTGGAGCTCGTGAACGCAGAGACGAAAGAGAAGATCGAGAAGGCGTCCAAGGCCTCGACGCTGCTGGCCACGACGACTGCTCGTAAAGAGCAGTTGCCGCTGCATCGACTTGTCAAGGAGAAGATTCTGGGTATGGGTTTTTGTTGCTTGAAAGAGTGGTGGATAGATGCTGATTCTTGCTTTTGTTTTGTTTTTGCCAGGAACGCCGATTATTGTAGTGCCAGCAGGTTTTTCGGATTTGTTTACGATGCTGAATGCCAAGGACTTCCTGGAAGATGGAGTGTATGTTTCCAACATGCAGAAGAAGGCAGATGGGCACCGGAAGGCGCAATCGATGATGATTACACACGAAGAAGATGGACACGTGTACACGTTTAAGGTCGTGGATACCGTCAGTCGATTCCGAGACAAGGACTGGTGCGTTGAATGTCTTGCTGTTGGGAGGGGATTGGTTTGGCGACTTTTGAACTAACATCTTGATGTTCCATTGTTTGTAGGCGCTCGGTTGTGGGTGTTATTGTGTCGGGACAATCGTGGCAATTTAAGGGCTGGAAGTGGAAATTTCCCCTCGAAGTATTCAAGAAAGGTGAAAAATCTCGATGAAATGATTGACTCAGTGTTCAGAGGCTTATTAACGTGGTATTTGGCAGTGTGTGGTGTGCATATCTACAACCAGGGGTCCCAACTAAATCCAGAGATTAAGCAGTGGGACGTGAAAGTGCTCATGGTGAGTGTTACTTTTGCCGAGCCGCACGTCTACTGGGAAGCTGCATAACTTAACGCTATTGCTGTGCTGTACACCGGCTTGACAGATTCACCCTGACAAGCGGCATTTGGACAAGGTAGCAGCGAAAGAGTTCTGGCGTTACTTGTTTGCTTTTATCAAGTTGAAGCTGCAGTAAGACGATACCTAGGATGTGTCAATCTACCAAACTGGATGTCCAAGATTGTTTACGAGCCAAAACCTCAGTACAGCAGTAAGAGAACACAGCGCAGATCCCCAGCAGCATTATGGTGTTCTGGTGCAGGGAGGTACTGAAAAGACATAACGGGCAAATCAACAGCAAGCAAGAAAGGCGAATTCACGATGGAAGATCGGGAGTAATTGTGTGCACCCTGTATGTTAGCCACTAGCACCATTTTGATTGCTGCCGCATCTTGTTGTCGTGTGGAATGAGGAAGACATTTAGGTGAGGCTATATCTGGTGGTATTCACGTGCAATCTTGTCCATGTGTTGAACTACAGGCTGAACTCCATCTCGGCCCCTGGAATAGCAGCCAACCTCGCTAGCCTCCTCTTTTAGTCGAGCAGTTTCATGACGATGCTGGTACGACGGTCGTTTTCGCACATGGATGGAGGCCGAGCTCTAATTCGAGATGGTCGTGTGCGATGTGTTGTCAGGTCAACGCAGATAATTCGGCCTTTGTCGTTGCGAAAGGCACCACATCTGGCGGGTGAAAAGCTATCGCTTGTGGCGTGGTTGTTCGTGAAGGCGTCATATTTGTGCTGAAAAGGAACAGCTCATCTGTTCCTAAATCTTCATCGTCGTGAACCACGACGTGACTAGGCGGCTAGCTCGGCAAAGGTGGCGTTGCGGCATCGCAAAAAAGCAGAGGAGCAGCCATCTCCAGTGGCGACAACAAATAGAGAGGAACAAATAGAGACCCAGGCCAAGCGTGGGGGCCCCCAAATGCCGTCGGCAGCGTCGTCGAGCAGCCAGAATGGGATCCCCGTGAAGGAGATTGGCAGCTCGTCTTCTAACGGAGCCTTAGGGAGCAGTGATGGCGCAGGGCCAAATCGTGTGCTGAAGAAGACAATGACATTGTCGCATTTTCCGTCCAACCGAAGCTTGAATAAAGTGGCGCCGGAGGATGTAGTTCCGCCACCATCATTGACACGGCGGCAAAAGGTGCTTGCCTTTGTTGAGAACAAGTATGTGAGCTCCTTTATGACAGCGTGTACGATTTTCGCGCTTTTCGGCGACGATTTCCGAGTCAGCTTCTTCCCAAAAGGAGGCGACATGAGCGTGTATAATACGTTGTTTGCTCTCTTCATCTTCTTCTCCATCGAGCTCGTGTGCAATGTTTACAGTCGACCGAACTACTTTAATCGTGGCCGGGGTTTCTCCTTTTACATGGATTTAATCTCCACGTTGTCCGTGATTCCTGATGTCGACTGGATTTGGGTGCAAGTTGTCGGTACTTCGAACTCCGGTAGCGCATCACAAGCTGCTGCACTTAAGGCAGGCCGAGCATCGCGAGCTGGAACGAAAGCTGGACGAATAGTACGTCTTGTTCGCTTGTTTCGGATGCTGCGTATTCTGCGTGTGGTCAAGAAGAACAAGAACGCAGAGGTTAAGAAAGTGGAGATTTCAGAGCCGTCCAATATCGGCAAAGTGTTAACTGAGAAGACAACAAGGCGGCTGATCGTGTTGGTGCTTATCATCATTATCGTATCCCCAATTATCGATGGCACCGTGGATTTGACGCAAGATGACTTTCAGTCATCTCAATTTGAGCGGCTGCACCGCTACACGCAGGACTACAATCAATCGGGCACGATCTCAATGAGCCATTTTCAACATCTTGTGAACGATTACGTGCGTGACTCTAACGGATTGATTGTACAAATGGAAATTCACAACATCAGCAACGACACTTTGAAAGCGTGGATGCATGAAATCAGGTTTCAGCCACTTGACAGCAGCTCGGGTGATTGGAACTCCGGTGCCAACCAGACGCTAAGCAAGAATCCGAAGACCGGGTGGTCTGCCTCAGCGTATCTCGTTGACAACCCGTCTACGAAATACCGCACAACAGAGGTCGCAACCGTGGACAACTTGGGATGCTATGTGAACGACGAGTGTGTCGACTGTGACGCGGCTAGCGGTACAAGTGTTTGCCACTCGTTCGTCACATACGACATCTCGTCGTACACCAAAAACGCAGCAAACATGAATATTGCCAAGACGTTCGTCGTCATGCTCTGTTTCGCTGTCTCCATCATCGTGTTGACCAAGGACGCCGAGTCAATGGTTATTGGCCCCATCGAGCGTATGATGCGCCTCGTGAAGCAGCTCGCAGAGAACCCATTGGGGTCGACGGAGGCTAAGCGTGAGGAATACGAAGACGCAGCACCAACCGATACGGATTACGAAACCAAAATGCTGGAGGATACTCTTGGTAAAATCGGGCGGCTGCTGCAAGTGGGTTTTGGTGCTGCCGGTACTGAGATCATTGCGAAAAACATGGGTGGTGCTGGTGAGCTGGACGTGATGATCCCGGGCAAGAAGATCACATCTGTGTTTGGCTTCGGCATCATCGAGCACTTCACCGAGACGTGCAGTATTCTGGAGGAAGATATTATCACGTATATCAACACTATCGCCGAGATCGTCCACGGAGACGCTAAGGTGTTCCACGGTGCAGCAAACAAGAACATCGGGTCTGCATTCCTGTTAGCGTGGAAGATTTGTGATGGAGCGTTGCCAGGAATGCGAGACCCACGAGACCCGGCGGACAAGCCTCGTATGATGCCGGCCGAAAAGCAAAAGCGTCGGGACGGAATCTACATCAAGAGCACAGGAGCGGGGACAGCAGTCCGACGTGTGGGACCCACCGAGTTGGTGGACAGCGCACTCACAGCTGTGCTCAAAATGCGCGTGGATATCCATAACGCCAACCACCACGGTTCGCTGCGTACGTACTGTACCAACACCAAGTTAATCGCAGCTTTCGATAATTTCGAGGTACATTTAGGCTTCGGACTACACATTGGCTGGGCTATCGAGGGCGCCATCGGTTCCAGGTACAAAATTGACGCGTCGTACTTGTCACCGAACGTCAACATGGCCGCTCGACTCGAGGCAGCAACAGGACAGTTCGATGTGCCCATGCTCATCTCCGAGTGGTTTGTGGACGAGTTGTCGTCCGAGGCGCGCAAGTTCTGTAGGAAGATCGATCGAGTCGCCGTCAAGGGCAGTGAGATCCCCATGGATCTGTGGACGTTCGACATTGGGCGATACCCGGCCGAAGGCGTATGCCCAATTATCAGCTCCGAGGGGAGGCAAAAGCCTGTCGAGTTCGGCTTCGACCCGATCTACCCCGCCCTTCAGGAAGGGATCCCGTCAGCCTTCTTCGCCAATTTCCACGAAGGCATCGGCGCCTACTTTGCCGGCAGATGGGAAGTCGCGCGCTCGAAACTCACAGCTGCCAACCAGATTTGGGAGGACGGCCCCACGAAAGTTGTGCTCAAGGTCATGGAGACGGAGGGCAAGGACAACGAAGGCGAGATCGTCGCTCCTAGCTGGTGGAAAGGTTTCCGGCAGCTCACGGAAAAGTAATAGCAAAACACAGCAGACTTTAATTAATCTCATCACGTATATTTCCTCTTCAGTCCACCGCGAGTGAGCATGGGTGTTGGCTGCAGCGTTAGCCATGCAACTCTCATTAATATGTTTGGTTGCTGTTGACGAACGCTCAACTATCGCACGTTGAGTCCGTTGAGAGCGTTCCATGCTGCGTAATTTCCGAGAGTACTTCGTATTGTTCTATCCACTGCTGTTGTGATATCTCGCGTCTGCACGATCGTTCCTGCACCCTCAGTGACGGTCGCGGTCGTGGTGTTGATCCTTTCTACGACTGGAATTGGGACTGCGGCTGCGACTGTTTCTCGATGCTCGGTCCTGATCCCGGCCACGACTACGACTTCGACGTCTTCGTTCACGCTCACGATCGTGGTGTCTATCTCGACTTGAGCTACGACGTCGATCCGATCTTCTGCTGCTTGCACGATCTCGGCTGCGACTCCGCTTGGATCGTGATCCATCTCTTTTGGTAGGAGGCGATCGTCTACGGTCCCGACTGCGGCTCCGCGGTCGCTCTTCACGCGCACGACCGCCTTTCGATCGCCGTGAAGACACGTGCGATTCTTCTTCTTCCACCAACTTGAAATCATCACCACGCGCATGTTGGGACTTTAGGCGTAGATCACCGCCAAGTTCACGCCGTCCGCCGCCATTCTTGCTGCCACGACCACCTTTTTCCGGTCATTAGCGTACGCGTCGCCATCGCTCTTGCTCATCTTCTCTCCCCGGCGTTTGGCCTTGTTCCACAACTTGGACACGGACTGACTGAAGTCCACCTTGATTCGGCGGTCATCCAGCAGCACATTGTTCATCTTGAAGTACGCTTCTTCACAATGGCGTCGGTCCGTGAACTCCACAAACGCAAAGCACAGCGAGTCGCCTGTTTTGACGTCACGGATCACTTCGGACTTGCACGGTCCGAAGCGACAAAACGCCATGTCTAGATCCGCGCTCTCCGTCACGGGGTTCAGCTTGCACACGAAGAGCACTTCTTCCGGAGGCTTCACGTCTGCGTCCGGCAGGTCTCCGATCATCTCCAGCACCACTGCACGGGACTTGGCCTCTTTTTCTCGCACCGCTTTCTCGATCTCTTGCTCCGTGCGTCCTTCATTGTCGTCCAGCTTTTCATCCGCTGCAAGTCGAGGCTCCACTTGTTCCTGTTCCGGTCTCTCTCTTGTTGGTGACGCCGGTGGGATCAATTCCGCTAAACCTTTCGGGTCCGGAAAAGGGTCCTCCAAAACATATGTATGTTTAATCCGCACATCCTGATATGGACGATATTCGTCGTCCACAAACAACGAATTAATTTTGTCCAGAACGTCCATCCCCTCGGCCACCTCTCCGAAAAGAGTGTGCTGCTCGTCCAGATACGCCATATCTTCGGCCCGGGTCGTAATATAAAACTGGGACGCGTTCTGATTGGCCGAGCCCGCGGACGCCATACCTACAAGCCCGCTGCGGTCCTCATGGGACCGCGCCCGCGATTTCGGGAGCTCGTCCTCGAAAAAGCGGGCCTGGGCCCCATACAAAGCCCCATAGATGGAGTCCCCGCCCGTCCCGGTGGCGGTGGGGTCCCCTGCTTGCACCATGAAGTTCTCCTGCACGTTGAAGAAGAGACAGCCATGGTAGTACTTGGTCTTGCAGAGCTTGAGGAAGTTGGTGCACGCCAGAGGACACTCGTCCACGAACAGATCCAGCACCAGCGCTCCCAGCGTCGTCTCCACTAACACCGACATTGTCGAAATGGATTCTGATTGGACAAGAAGAGACAAAATGACGATACTATTGTAAATATCACGCTACTAACGACAAGTTTGCCGGGGTGAGATCTTCTCGATGAAATGTCCTCGTTTAATATTTGTATACGATAGATATTTTGCTCTAGCTCTATTTCCTAACTATCATGGACGGCGGACGTCTTAACTGACGTTCAATCTCACATCCAAGTCCAGATGGCCACCTTCCGATGCCCTTGGCACCCATAGCAGCAACGATCCGCCACCCGTGCCTGGAAGACCGAAGACTCCTGGTCGCCATCGATCCAGGTACAATGTTTTACCGCCCAGAAATGCCACGTTCGATACCCACGTCGCCGATCCGCCGGCACAAACGTCCACCTCGGCGACCTTGTCACCGCCGGACATGATGTTCACCGTCACGTCCTCGGTATCTGTACTCTTGAAATGAAAGATGACGACACCGTCCCCTTGCTTGGTCCAGGACAACGAACTGCCGCTAAAAGCGTCCTGGATTACAGTCAAGCCGAGCGTGGCAGGGTCCGTGCCGTCGTCAATCTCGCCAATAAATTGTGTCGGGCCGCAAATCGCCTGCAGGTACTCGCCAATCATACTCGAGAGACCCATGAAGTCCATGCCCGTGACGGTGATAGCAGTGAACCCTCGGTCAATGGCGTAGAAGGCAGTCTCCTCCGCTGCGAGATGCGAGCCATTGTCGCTCCGTCCTTTTTCAATGAGGTCCTTGACGATAACACCAAACGTCTTCCGTAGTGTAGCGCGCGTTTTATAAGCTGTGTTCTCGTCGGACTCGGCAATCAGTTGCGGCATGCAGTTGTTCGTCACCGTGGCGATGTCCGTTTTTACGAGTTGGGTGTCTTGAATCCGAATTCGAAGCTCGTCCTCCGTGATCCCAGGGTTCTCCGTTCGTAGGTCGATGATCGTGCTCCACGTACGGTCAGTCAGTGACTTGAGATCAAACGCGCAAGTTGAGTTGGAAGTCATGGCGTCCTCAAGTGATCCAATCTCGCCTTCCGTGATCTCGCTCGCGGGCTCCGTAAAGTTGGCTCTCTTCATGAAGGCCTTGAACTTTTCCCAACTCAACACCAGCTCATCGTCGAAGCTCATAACCTGCCGCAGGATGAACTGAGTCGTCGCGAGGACTTTGCCCGCAAAGAAGACCTTTTCAGACACAGTTTTCCCCCAGCACGACAAAATGGCCACGGGCAGGTCGACGACCACGCTATTTGTTCGGTACAACACCGCCATGATCTTGTCGAAGGAGGCTTCTGGGTCAGAAGTCTTGATGTTGCGAACGTAGCGAATAAGCGCTCTCGTCACGGTCAACAACGACATGGCGCAATAAACGGCGTGCTTCACTCCCTTCGCCATGTCCGCGAACTTGCCGAAGACGCCAACACTGACGGACTTCACTGCAACGCTGGCAACAACACTGATCTTGCCGATGACTTCAAGCGCGCAGTCGTCATTCTGCTGGATGCACTCCATGCCGCACTCGACGGGGTGATCCATCGGACACTCTGTCCAGCACGTGTTCGTGGCTTCGTGACGATCGAAATTGGACGGACACACGTCCATGACATGAGCCTCGCGGTAGCAAGCATAGTCCATCGCCGACGCGACTCTCGGAGGGCCCACCCAGTTGCGGTACGTCGAAGCGATCGTCAGAGCTGTCGATATCGTAGAAGCTGACCCTGACCATTCCTCATCCGATGCACTCGCTGCATCAATCTCGGTGCCAGACGAAGACTCGGACTCGTCGCAGGGTGAAGAAGACCCTGAGTCAGCGAGCGACGAAGCACTGATATCCTCGAGTGTTGGTGCCGGAGTAGGTGTGTTCGACGATATGTAGTTTAGTAGTGGTTCCGTGGTGACAATGAAGCCGGTTGTGTTGGAAAAGAAGACGATCGCCACCAACAAGGTGAGGACCGCTCTCGACCGGACTGTCATTAGCGTCAAGCGGTGCGACCGACACCGCGAATTGAGGAGTGAGACCACCTCACTCGGGTTAGCAGGCGAGTAGGTAGAATTTTTACGGAGTGACCGTCGCGCTGCAGGGCGCGAGGTCTAATAGTGAAAGGGCGAATGCTTGCAGCACAGCGTTTGTTCTGCCCCCGGTCCCATCTTAAACGCTTGCCGGTGGCAGCAGGGACAACAGGCGTTTTTGCAGTGCTATCGATGAGTATTGCGGCAGCATTTGACAACATGTGCGCGTGTCGTCATAAACAAAGCTGCCGGTACAACCCAGAGGAGGGCTCGGACAATGTGCGCGTTTTGGCAATGATCTGGAAACAGTTCACGCTGCCCGAGTCAAAGCGGTGATTTGCGGCGCGAAATCCTCTACTTTAGTCAAGTGTGCGTGCATTGACAGTCGATGCAGCGACAGCGTTAGATCATCGACGGCCTGGCAGTGAATTTTGCAAGTCGCGAGGCCATTCGCCACGTCTGATTTCGGAGACCGTGAAAGCGAAACATACGAATCCGATTCCCTGCAGTGATGGCGACTACAGTACTGCGCTGTCCTGTAGATGCAGATCACCTGTTGACTTTGCAGCAGCAGTTGTGGCGAGGGATCTCCATAACTCAACAGGACGACAACTGAGCGATCTGTGCCGAACATCTTGTCACTCGTGGCAAAGCTGTGTCTCCCGGCTTTCTACAGTAGTCTTGCAGTCTTCGCGAGTCTCGCTGTCGACTTCAGTGCTTGCAATTGCCGACGCCCAATGGATCGGGTCGCTTTTCTAGCTGCAGATCGCCAATTCAATGGTGGTCGCTTCTTGCTACACGCAGCGCGTCATAGCAACAACAGCCATATACTTGTGCATTAGCTAGAGCGCGTCGCCGCGTGTCAGCTCTAGAAAACGAGCGAAAGCATGTTTTACTTCACTGAGTTTAGCGTCAGGTATCGGTGGTCCAGGACCACTACTCAACGTGGACAGTATGACCTTATGGTGATTTTTCCACGTTCCTAATTGGCCATCAAAAATCGCCATAAGAATGTCCCGCCCGATTCGCGTGCTGTGTCTTCATGGCTGGAGGACAAGTGGACACATCTTAGAGCGCCAAACGTCCGCGCTCCGTCAGGCGTTTGGACCCCGCGCTGAATTTTTCTATGTGGACGCTCCTTGGGTCGCCTCCGGTCCCGCTCCGGAACTCGTGCGATCCTTTTACGGCTCAGATGGACCCTTTTACCAGTGGTGGGACGCTGTCAAGCGCGAGGAGGACCATTCTTACCGTTACGACGGGTACGAACACTCGCTGGACTTTCTGACGGGTCAAGTGCAAGCTTTGGGGCCGGTGGACGCTTTGCTGGGCTTCTCACAAGGAGCAGCAATGGCTACACTGTTGACAGCTCACTATCGAGCAATGTTCGGCTATGTCCCGTGGAAAGTTTGTGTGTTGGTGGGGGCTTTTACCCTCGCAGTCACGAGACTCAGGAGCTCTTGGACTTGGCCAAGACTGCGGTGGACGGAGCCATTGACGTGCCATCGGTGCATGTCATTGGCAAAGCTGATCCTTTGGCCCCCAAGTCGGAAAAGCTGGTCGCAAGCTTCACCGCCACGAGAAGAGTCAAGTTGGAGCACGAAGAGGGACACAAGTTCCCGTCGCCGATCAAGTACAAGCAGATGTACCACGACATTGCTCAGGAAGTGCTGTCCTTGACGGGTCAAGCGTGGGCCTGAGAGAGACTTCAGAAATACAGGGAGACTTGGCTGGTTGAACTCACTGGGAAAAATGGTCTATGTCTTTGAAAAACGAGTTAGTCGCCATCAAGAGAGTTAGTATAGGCGCTGCAGTTCGCGCAGAGCAGCCAGACTCTTCTCGGCCGCGTGCGTGTCGGTTTGCAGCTGGGTGAGGCGCTGCGCGTCCTGAGCTTGCACGGCCTCAGGCACCTTGGAGGTGTAATGGGGTCCTTGTTGACGACAGATGAGTGCTTCAGCTGCTGACGAGCTCTTAGCAGCGCGCTTTTCTAGTCGAGCGATCTCACTTGCCACACGTTGCGTAGTTTCCGCGTCGTCCGGCACGGCCAGCATCACTATCGTAGAAGTTTGCGGGTAAGAGCAGCACATGAGTCAGTAAGATAGTCCTGGGTGGCAGCAGGCTTATCAATGTTGTGAGCGAACCTCTGCATGAGTCAGAAACAGAGTGCGTGAGCACGTGTGGAGAAGGCATGGGAGGGATTTCATCGCCCGAGACGGCGATATCAAGACGAACTCGACATTGCGTCTCGAGATCCTGCTGTGCATCCAGTATTTCAGTATGCACGTCCGCGTTCGAGCACACGATGCGAACAATAGGCAGCTCGCTACATGACAGAACACAAGCAAAATAAAAGAGTGTTAGCAGAGCAAACTTGTCCTTGGCCGTACAGACAAAGTAGCGTACCTGTCACCAGCGGGAGACGCATTAGGCGCCAAAACCTTAACTGTGTGTCGCAGCGAACGGATTCCGTGGATCACATCGATAACAAACTGTAAGCGTTCACACAAAGAAGCATTGCAACGAAAGCAACACATTAGAACTGCGACACGAGCATATCAACATCGAAATTGGACTCACTGTCATCTTGCGTTCGGCGTTGACATCCACCCAGGCGCTCATGTGCGATTCTTCCGGGTACTCAGCACACAAAATAGATGTCTCTATAGCTTGCTCGTTTGCCGAAGCTTTTAGCGGATCAGCTTCACTGATGCGCTGCCACAGCTCTTCCGTGACAAATGGTGTAAACGGATGTAGTAGGCGCATCGAGTAATCCAAGCAGCGGTGTAGCGTAGCCTGAGCGCTACGTTTTCGCGCCTGCTGGTTTTGCTCCACCGTAGCGGCATCCTTTGCTTCGTCAACTGTTGGTAGACGATTACCGTACAGCACCGGCTTGCTGAACTCAATGTAGACATCGCACAACTCCTGGACAAAGAATCTTTGAATGGATGCGACGCTCGCTGCTAGTTGATTTGCAGCGATCCCGCTGTTCACGTCTGCCACAACTGCAGCCTGTTGCAACATAACATCATTTTTGTGAGTATTACACCAGCCTCCGCATTACAACAGCTTAATAATTACCAGTCGACTCATAATCCATCGATCTGCAAGGCTCATGTCCTTACGCAGCTGAGAAAGTTCCGCTGCATTTGCTTTCTCCGTAGTCTCCAAAAGCGGCAGAGCATAACGTACAGCATTCCACACTTTGTTGCAGAAATGGCGGTACGACACAACACGCTGGACGTCCATGTTGATTTGCCGTCCTTGCTGAAGATAAGAGGCCAAAGTAAAACGTAATGCGTCTGCACCGCATGTGGGAATACCCTTCGGGAACTCCTTCTTCAGCTCTTTTTCCGCTTTCTTCAGCTCACGCTGTCCGACATTGCCACTCTAAGCATATGCCACAGCATGCGTCAGTGTATTTGACGTCTCCCTAGGCGAAATAGAGTAAGATGACGATGAGAGTATTCGTACCTGCAGATCTGTCAGCAGCTGGTCAAGACTAATGCCGTTGATCACATGGAGAGGATCAATGACGTTTCCGAGGCTCTTGGACATCTTCCGTCCGGCTTTGTCGCGGACCATAGGATGCAGCAATACCTTGTCGAATGGAACACGCCCTGAGAACTGGAATATTCAACCGATTGGCAGCATACATGCGCGTCAGTATATGGTATCAACAAATGTTCATCAGCAAAGACGTACCTCTTCGCAGAGCATAGCCATCCGCGCCACCCAGAAGAAAAGGATGTCAGAGCCAGTCTCCATAACATCTAGCGGATAGTGGGCATTCAAATCTTGAGCGACAGCAGCGTCATTAGAAGTGTTGGGCCATCCCTGCATGCCAACAGAGCACATAGCAAAAAATAATGCGTCAGCTACAGATCATGCGAACCGAAAGCTGCACAGCAACATACAAACGCTGATAGAGGCAGCAAGCCCGAGCTGAACCATGTGTCGAGCACGTCCATATCCTGTTCCAGGTCATCGTCCTTCAGTTTACATCCAAGCGCAGCTTCAGCCTTCTCGCGTGCTTCCTCAAGTGATGATGCTACAAACCACTGATCACTTGAATCAGCGACTGCAGAAGCACCAGGTTTCAGACGATACGCTGGGATACGGTGTCCCCACCAGAGTTGGCGGCTCACACACCAATCCTGGATGTTATCCAAGAAGAAAAACCACGTGTGCTCGTGCGACTTTGGCTCAATTGCCATTACACCATTGCGTACATTGTCGGCTGCGCGGCGTGCCATTGCTCCGCAGTCCACATACCATTGTGGCATGAGTAGAGGCTCGATGATATCTCCTGAACGCGAACATATCGAGAGCGCAGTAGGATGATCAAGCTAGATGTTTCACGACGAAAAAGTATGGCGAGTTAGCTAGATTGGCGCCAATATCCCATGCATAGATAGCAACGCTATCAGATCGTACCTTGTCAACGTAGAGATCTTTCGCCTTCAATTCCTCGACAACACGTTCACGAGCGTCAAATCGGTCCAATCCAACAAATCGTTCATCGATATTGCCGCACAGCTTTCCGTATTTATCAATCACTTCAATCTCTGGCAACTCATGGCGACGACCGCATTCAAAGTCCTTCGGATCGTGCGCCGGCGTGACCTTAACAACACCTATGTAATTAAGGATAAATACAAGTAAGACAGTGCTGCATGCTAAACACCGATGTCGCAAAACCACGTACCTGTGCCGAGCTCCATGTTGACCAGCACACTGTCCGTCAACACTGGAATCTGTTCGTTCGAGAACGGATGGATCACGTACTTCCCGTGAAACCGCGTATACCTCTCGTCCTCCGGGTGTACCGCCACCGCCACATCTCCGAAGATGGTCTCCGGTCGTGTCGTGTCCACCTCGAGGAATTCGTCCGAGTCTGCCAGTCGATATCTGAATCGATGCATGACACCAAATTCCACCGCTTTCTCTCGTCCAGGGAGCATCTTCTTGGTCGCCTTCTCCAATTGCTCGGCGTCCACTTCAATGTCCGAAATCGCAGTCTGCAGCGTCGGACACCAATTCACCATCCGCCGTCTGCGGTACACCAGCCCACGCTCGTGCAGCTTCACGAAAGCGTCCACCACGGCCTCGGACCGCTGCTCATCCAGCGTAAAGTACGGCTGGTCCTTCTTGATGACCGCGCCGAGGTGGTCAATCTGGTTCATGATGCGTCCTCCGTACTGCTCGTTCCAGGCCCACACTTGGTCCACGAAGGCGTCCCGCCCCAGGTCGTATCTGGACAGGCCTTGCTCCTTCTGGAGCTTGCGCTCCACCACGCTTTGCGTGGCGATCCCTGCGTGGTCCAGACCCGGCAGCCAGCGCACGTCAAAGCCGCGCATCCGGTGCCAGCGGGCGATGGCGTCCTGGATGGTGATGGTCAGTGCGTGGCCAATGTGGAGCGCCCCAGTGACGTTCGGAGGCGGCAGGATCATGCTGAAGGACCCGTTGGTGGCTTCTGTCCGCAGAGCCTTCTGCCAATGGCTCTGCCAGCCTCGTTCGACCGCTGCAGGGTCGTACGTGGGGGCCAGAGGCGCCGTCTTGACACGCTCGCGCAGCTCGCTAGACAGAGGGACAGAAGGAGATTTGCATTGCAAAAGAACCGCAGAGGAATGTAGATTCGAATGACACCCGAGGTGGACACATGCGAGTGGATGCGCACGCAGGACACGCGCTGCAATCACGCGCTTCAAACACCCGCGGCGACTGAGCATGATTGGCACTGTGTGTGGACATAAACAAATAGTGTATTTTAACATTATTTACATTTTTAAATGGAGGTTGATAGCAACAATGACATCGGTGGTGGGAGCTCTAGCTCTTGCTCTGTTTCAATGGCGTCTCGACAGACAACACGTCGTGGAGTGTATCAGTGGCCTCCGGGTTTTCAACGGAGTAATGATACTCGACAGAATTGTCAATTCGGGCATTCGGGACAGTCGACGTCATGCTGGAGTGCTGGGTGATCCCCACCGCTGCTTTAGACAGTGGGGTATAGACCTCCATGACTCATGGCATAAGAGCTGTACGGGACCAACGGCCGAGGGCAACGATGGCAAGATGCTACCTGTGTCATCCGTTCTCAGGTTGGTGAAAAGAGTTCGAATTCCAGGCAACCGGGTTAGCGTTGCGTTCTGACGTCCAGGGATCGTTGGGAGTGGGTCCAAATGGTCGCGGTGAGCTTTGCTGAGAGATTTTCAGCGTGTTGTTGGTGCTGGAATTGGTATACCCATTGATCCATTGCCAAAAAGACGCGCCCCCATTTGCCTCCGCCCACTGTCATAGCGTCGCTGCATTGCAGCTTTGGCTTTCACTACACCGACCTCGTCGCTATGGTAGACACCATCTTCCGTGGCTTGTTGGTGAAGTTGGCGATGTCAACTGGCCTGGTCCAAGACCACCACACTACCGCACGGCAGATTTCACGGAGAGCACACGAAGATGTACATGTTCAATGACACGCTGCGCGTAACACCGACTGCCGGTAGAGAGGCGGTTCGACCAGATCAAAGCGATGTGCAGGTAGTAAATTGACCCTGTCGGCAACTGCATGTAGGCAACGCGAGCAGCGTATGCAGTCGAAAACCGACAACGTCGTATTTCCATTTGCTCCTACAATCAACGTCAAACGAATCGTGTCTACATCTCTCTTTCGCTCACACAGATTGCTTGGTTGCATATTTTGTGACCTTTGCGGTCTCTTCTCTGCTTATCGGCCTTTGCTGACGCACCGTTTGCTGTCCGAAGCGACACGTTCATTGGTGCTGCAAGTTGTAGACCTCCGCTCCATGCGTTGTACGCCGGGGTCCGATACCTGCAGCAAAGAACGCACTGAGGAAATATCGCATGGTTTAGCTTTGAACTACTCCGAACGCTACCGTAGATCGGTGATCGAGCATCACTGATCTCATCCTCCGACCCTCGTTTTTAATCCTGACAGCAGTGGCAAACTGTAGATGACAAGCTCCCTACACTCCGCAAATCGTCAGAGTAGCGCATAGCCAACACCGGGACCGAGGCTCTATGTGTCAACCAGCACCATGAACTCATTCTGCTTTTTGCAGCTTAGGACTTCATCGAAGCTTCGTCACCAATTGCACAATATGTTCCGGTCACGAGCAGCTTTCATTCTGCTAACAATCTTCGTCTGCACCACCGGCACACAAGGTATCCATTGGGATGACGACGACGGTGCTTCAACATCTGCTTCTCGTTCTGAGCTGTTCCGCTCTCCGTCTGCTGGAACGACTAACGAAAACTCTGTGCCGGATACATCGCCGACTTCAGTCACGTCGGAGGCTTCACTGGATATGACAATAATGGCCGACAAGATGGCCACACCTGCCACCGCTATGAGCACAGTCACATCGACGCACCGTAACTGGGTGGGCCATTGGAGTCTCTCTCCAGACGCGGCTTGTTACCGCGAGGCCCACTTCGCGGACAAATGTCCGTCCAACTTCGACCGCAATGAGCTGACGAATACCTGCTGGACAGAGTGCCCACTCGGTTACCCCGTCGAGTGTGGCATGGAGTGCATTCAACAGAACAACGACTGCAAGCGCGAAGTTCTCGCTAAAACGTCTGCGGTGGCGATGTCAAGTCTCAGTATGGCCACCTTTGGTGTGTTTGGAGAGCTCGCGAAGCTCGGGAAGACCGTCACAAGAGCCGTCAAATGCACGAACTCGTTGCTCTCAGTGCTGAGAGGCATCCTCCTGTTCACTCGTATCCAAATGACTGAAGACCCTCAAACACCGCGGGACAAACTTCTAACGATGCTGTACCAGACGAACAACGTGGTGACCGACTTGCCCATTGCCATCTACGCCTGTCTCGGCAAAGACGTACCGCCAAATCTTCGTCTGACGCAAAGTGTGCTGTCAACTGCGCAGTGGATCCTTCTGCAGGTCCTGGGTCATGGCGACGATATCATCTCGAGCTGGAAGAAGTTCAAAGCTTTCTTGAAGGGCGCCAACTTTACTGAGGCTGCCGAGGAGATCACTGAGGGCGAGATCTCGAACCTCGAGACGGCAATGCAGAAGAATTCAACCTGTGGATCCGACATGAAGTCGCTGCTTGACCGGACGTGGCAAGTCATCAACGAGTTCAGGGCTGAAACTCCTGGTATCAGCGACGGCGATCTCCGTCTGAAGCTCAGTGAATCTGATTTCGTGCGGTATGACATCGCTACGGTGACCAACAACTGCATGAACGAGATGACCGCCGAGTCCTCGGAAACAACCGCCTACGCCACACGCGAGACACTGCGAAAGACATTCGGTGTCATCATCAACGACTTGATCAAAAGCGGCACAAGTGGCAATGGTACGTCGCTGGAAGAGAAGCATACCGCGTACAAGTGGATCGATAACGGTCTCATTACCATCGCTGTTACTGGTTTGGATCCGACGGATCTGTCGACTTTGTTTGCTGAGTACCTGATGACTATTTGCGGGCCGACACAATTCATGGGGAGATCGACGATGGCACGGAAGATGCAACACTGGGTTTGAATGCATTGAAAGGTGCATTCAAGGGCAGTACGAGCTCCTGGACTAAAGAAGGTGATGGTAAAGTCATTATCAACTTCACCAGCAAAGATACAAAAAACGTGACTGTGAACATCATGTCTGGCGGAGACAAGATCGACAAGGTGAAAGTCTCTGCGGGTGGGACAGCATCATGGACATCGAGCATTACGACGCTGGGTGGGAAAACGTTGTATCTGGACCGTTGGCGTCCGGGTTTCTTGGGTCTTCCTGGTACGGGAGGTGGCTCGCTAGTACTTTGGGTGCCTATTGCGCGTCAAGGCGGTCATTTAGAGGTAGAAGCTCATCTAAACGTCAGTTAAATAGAGTAGGGAAACGGCAAATAAGAAGGTCTAGCGCCACGAATCCAATCGAATAGGATTGTATCGGGCTGTTCCAAATCGGTATACTTTGACTGCAAAACTGCTGTATCCGATTGCGCCAACCATGGGATCAATTGCTTCAAAGGAGAGCAGTGCAAGTGAAGTAGAGCTATAGCGAAAAGTACAATGCTTTAGTTAATTGAGCTCAATGCATGTCAGTTTAAAATTTCCTTCTAGTGGGCAATAGCAAAGAGGGCTTGGTCAGATTGACAAGCCAGAACACCATAGGACAAGTGGCAGTTGCAGGTTTCATTCGTCTCCCTCGTAACGATAAATAAAAATGTTCATTTCAACATTTACCTGCTCAAGAACACGTTTCCACGAGCGTCTCTAATACTACCACTACCTCATGTACAACTCCACCTTCCTCCTAACCCCTACGCTGCACCCTCCGGTCCCTCTCAGTTGCTTGCCGAAGGCAGCAATTGGTAACACTTGCCCAGTTTAGGCAGGACGTCGGAGCAACTGGTGACCAGATGTGAGCTGGCGCCCGCCGGAAAGATATAGTATGCCGCCAGATCTACAAGCTGTCAACATGGACCCGAACGCCTCTGGTGTTGAGCGCTTCGCCCGCCTCGCGGACGTGATGGCGTTGCATTAAGAAGAACTGCGAAACCTTGTGAGCACCCTTGTAAATAAACCGCCTAAGGAGCGTCGTGTCGAAGTCATGGTTATGCCAACGTATTATGGAAAGAAGGGCGAGTGTTCCAAGCTGTTTCTAGATAGATTACTTATGCACCTACCTTGAGGCCAAGAATATCGACGATCATACAGTGCATAAACAACAACATGTCGTCGCATCACACCTGAAAGATCCCGTTTCTTCATGATATTGCACGTCTAAGTCATCGCTGCAAAGCATGGATGTTTTTGCCGAGCGCCCTCGCCACGAATGCGTACCAAGAAGAGACTTTACAGTGAGCTATAGCAGCTCCGACAGCGTGAGTATACTGATCTGGACGACTACATTGCCTCGTTCAGACAACTGCTCTCCCAAATTCGAGGCATGGGCGACTTGGACCAAATCACGTGGTTCATCCAAGAAGCGGTCCAGAAGACACACGAAGAAGCCGTCTATCGTCGATGCCAAAACATCTCAGATGCCATGGCAGTCGCCAGCAGTACGAGTGTACGCATCCCAATAACTACCCTGAGCGGCGGGATAGTGCGAATCGATCGTCGTAGCTCGGACGTCAGTCTACTTGAGACTCACTCACGTTAAGACACAACCAGAACGGATGGCAATCGGAAACACAAAAAGCCACGCTGGACAGCAAACCGGTACATCCCAAGTTTCACGTGCATACATGCACTTGGGCTAACACCTATCGACGCATTCCTGTAGAAACATACAATATCGCGAAGACGTCACTCTCAAGTTCATCTGTTTAATTCGTGCGGTGCATCAACCTCCTTTTGAACTTTTCATTATGAATGAGATAGAACGCTACCTTTATTTATGATGACATTCCTGCAGGCGACCAGTGCTAATGCTGCAATTGAAGACGGTTGAAATGGCAAAGGAAGAAGGAGTAAGATGTTTAAAACCTTGAAAGGCTCTGTTCAGCATTTGGTCGGCTATAAATCCGTCGGCCGCAAGAATAGAGTAGAGTAGAGTAGAGTAGAGTAGAGTAGAGTAGAGTAGAGTAGAGTAGAGTAGAGTAGAGTGGAGTGGAGTGGAGTGGAGTGTTTCATTTGATACAGCCAAGAAGAGCAGTACCTGTAGTACCTGACATGATGGCGATAATACCCTTGCGTACCTACAGCACCTCAGACGCTGACGTTGTATTCCGAGGTGACGTATGAGCTGTCAACCTCCTTGTTTTTCCTCAATGGCATCGATTCATGCCACCATGTCGGACCTCATCCGCCAAGGCAGCGCTTTCCCGCTGGTCGATCGACCTGTACCTAACGCTCGTGCAAGATGTCGTTGGCAACGACTCGTTGCTAAGTATTCGTGCTGGAGGAAGGGGAGGAGGAGGTCTTTGTCGACGTTTGATGAGCAGACCAGAGCTAGCAACAACTGCGAGCAGTTGCGAGGGAACCGACTCGGAAAACGATGTGGTCGAATCCCTTGGTAGATGAGGGACTCGACAACATCGTTGTCCCAATTGGCCGCTAATGTGCACCGGATGTATATGCTCGAGGAAACCGGATGCTGAAGATACCAGTCTCACAACACTCACAACAACATTGAGACGTTGCCAATCAGAAGTTGCTGCCGTCGTGAGGTGTTGTGACTTGCTAAATCACCGCTCGTCACGCTCCTCCGTCGATGTGCGTTGACTTTCCCACACTGTCGATGCACACTGGCGTGGTGGATCTCGTCTTGCGCTGTGCAGTGCAGAGTCTGCACTACACCATCAAGGCGGTAGTCTACCGCCGACCGTGATTGTGATCAACACATCACAATCATAGCTGGCAGCAAAACACTGAAGGAGCGAAAGTTCGGCTTGTATTTTGTAGAAGTACACTAAACTACTTTCTGAATTTATGATGACAAAGACTTTTCATCGTTGAAAAGCGTGCAATTTCTGTCGTCAACTGTGTAAGTCGTAGCAGAACACTCACCACAACTGTTCGCAACAACTTGCTGTGTTTATCGGAATCGGTCAGGCCGTCTGAAATGAGCAAGATGTCGTGGATTCATTACCTCTGACCCATTGTCACAAGTGTTGGCCACGACGATGAAGTTATTCCCTCGGTCTGGTTCTGTTGGTGCACTCCCCAAGCCGGTACTAAGCGGTGAAGTATCCCTTAAAGCATTCCCTCGTTCGCCACCGGGAGCTTGTTCACCACAAGGATGGTTTCATGAAAATGCGTGCACATACTTATTAACTCCTTCCCACGGTCCAGACGCAGGGAAGACTGCACATCTCCGAGCGTTAAAGTATCAATGCGGCCACATTGTGGTAAAGTCATCGACAAGTGTCATGCCCCTTGGCGTCTCTATGCCAAAATGACCGTCAAAAGTGACGTCTTTGCGGGAAGAGCGCGTGCCTCTATATCGTTAAAATGATGACGAAAGTGCGAATACCTACAACGGCGGCCAAGTGGAGGGAAACTCTGCAGCCAAACGAAGAGAGCCAAAGGCTTCGTAGTCAACATTTGCAGGATACCATCTTTTCTGAGTTGGAAAACTCGAAAGGAATAGATTAACAAGGTGTAGAAGTCTCCATCGCAGATTGCTTAGGATTTTTTCCGCGTCAACGGCACTGTCATCGCAAGTAGGAAAAGACAGCCCTTGTCAGAGTGAGAAAATGCTGTTTTCTTGCTTAAGCATGAGATGAAATGCCATGAATCTACCGATCAACATCGCATTTAAAGTTGTGCAAAGTGTCGTTGTTTTATATATTGCTTCATATATCATTCATAGTCTCCCTGCATGAACGCCGCGAGGGAAGAATGAAATATTGCTTTCGATCGATGGGCAGACCAGCTAGCAAGCAGCACTACAGGAGCGAGCAGTCGCGAGGGAACCGCAGGACTCGTTTCTCCAATCGGCCGCTAACGAGCACCGGATGTATCGCCAAGTGAACCGGATGCCGAGATGTCGGTCTCACAACACATCATCTCCAGCGAGATGTTGCCAATCAGAGATGGCTGCTATCGTGAGGTGTCCGCGACTTACTAAATCAACGCTCGTCACGCCCCGCCGTCGATGCGCTTTTGCTTGGAAGATGGCTGCACCGGATGTCCACACCGTCGATGCACACTGGTGCGGTGCTAGAAACGAGAGAGTTGGCTGGGGCTCTGCACCGGCAAATCGCTCTTAGCTCCTTGACCACTTATGCAGGTGTAAGTTACAACGTGTAAGCCTATTGCTGGGGTTCCTTTTCCAGCATCACCGTTTGCTTGTTGGCGTGGACTGTATTCAATTCATTCCAAGTGCCTCCACAATCTGCATGGCTTCCCATGCAGACAGCAGTTTACGGCTTTAACTTAAACGTGTCGACATCGGTAGTCGATGCCCGAACCACCATCAACGAAAGCTCATTCTTCTTTTTCAGCGTCGAACTCACATCTCTTCTTGGCAAGATGGTTCGGTTCAAAGCGGTCCTCGCAATGCTGGCGATGATTGTCTGCACCTCCGGAACAACCGGGGTCGTATTGACCAAGACCCCAACGGTGGTCTCCTTTTCCAAGACACCTTCACTGGCAACACCAACACCAGTCGTTGCGGACGACTCCAATTCAACTACAATTGACGCATCGGAGTCGTGGTCCGGCTCAGCCGACGATGAGACGGCCATCACGGTCTCACCAAGTAAGACCAAGGTCACGGACGGATCGGTTTCCACGGAGCTGACGCTTGCCAAGCCTCTCGATTCTACAAGTACGATCGTCTCAACCTACCGCAACTGGGTGGGTCCTCGACCGCTCAGTCCGGATCAAGCGTGCTACCGTGAGGCACACATCATGGACACCTGCCCGACAAACTTCGACCGCAACGAAGCCACCAACACGTGCTGGGCAGAGTGCCCGATCGACTACCCCATCGAGTGCGGCATGGAATGCCTGCGCCAGAATGACGACTGCACCAAGCAGATCTTCAACAAGATCGGTGTGGTGATCAACGTCGGACTCAACGGCATCATGTACAATTGGTTCCACACGTGGGCCCAAGCCACCAAGACGTACAAGCGGGTAGTCATGTGCACCACCATGGTGCTGGGTATGACGAGAGCCCTCATCCGCTACACTCGTAACGTCAAGACGTCCAACCCAGAGCTTCCGCGGGACAAGCTCCTGGCGATCCTGTACCAGTCCAACAACATCGTCGTCGATCTGCCCATTACCATCAAACTCTGCGCGGGCAAGAGTGCAAGCTCCAATATGTGGCTGGCAGACCGTGTCATGTTGACGTCACAGTTCATGCTGGCGCAGATTCTGGCCCACGACGACGAGATCGTGTTGAGCTGGAGCAAGTTCAAGGCATTCATGAAGGGCGCCAACTTCACTGACCCGGCAGAAGTGATCTCGAAAGACGAGATCGGGTCGTTCAAGGATGGTCTGAACTCCGACACAAGCTGTGGCTGGGAATTAAAGTCGCTCAATGACCGCACTTGGGCTTTCATCCAGCAGATCCGCGACGAGAACCCTGGCATCTCGGACGACGACCTTCGTCTGCGGCTTCAGGACACTGACCTCATTAAAACCGACATCGCCACGGTGACCAACAACTGCATGCCTCAGTTGATTGCCGAGTCCACTGAAGCTACTGCGTACAAAACGCGAGACCAGCTGCGCAAGACCGTCGCGACGATCGTCAACGACCTCATCAAAAGCGGGAAGAGCAATAACGGCACACACGCCGAGGCCAAGGATTTCGTCTACAAGTTCATCGACAAGGGTCTGCTGGCTTTTGCTGCCACGGGTGTCGAGATGACGGGTATCCCTGGTATGTTGGCAGAGTATCTGCAGACGATCTGCGGTCCGACGCAGTACATCGGTGAGATCGATGACGGCACGCACCCGGACACATTGGGGCTGACCATCAAGCAGAAAGCCTTCAATGGAAGCTCTCTGTCTTGGACTAGAAAGGGTGACGGCGAGGTCATTGTCAATTTCAGCAGCAACGACACGGAGGATGTCTCTGTGAACATCATGTCGGGTGGCGACAAGGTCGGTGAGGTGGACGTCAAAGCCGGTGGCACTGCAACGTGGAGGTCGAACGTCACAACCCTCGGAGGCCGAACCCTGTACTTGGATCGGTGGCGTCCAGGTTTCTTGGGTCTTCCGGGCACCGGCGGTGGTTCGCTGCTTCTGTGGGTGCCCCATGCAGCCGAAGGTGGCCACCTGGAATTGAACACACGGCTAAACGTGAGTTAGATGTTGAGTGTCCGTGCCAATAGTTAGTTAGAAGATAGAGAAGTTTAGAAGTTGTAAAGTATTTAAGCCATGAACAATGCATCTACCGCATCGAACGATATCGCTCGAGTTCCTCATCTATTGAAGCCCTGTTCCGGTGGTGCTATCCAAGCCACGACTACATCTACATCCTGCAATCTAGGCTCGGTCGTCTTGTAATCTTACACTAACGTAGCGGTAGCATCTTCGATCCATAGTGCACCTGGCAAGCACCACTAACTAACCCATGTTGCCGTCACGCCCAAGTGCGTTCGTCAGCAGATCATTTCGCTCGTGAGATCAGTCTCGATGGCGCGCCTGCGCTTTGCCTGCAGGAAAACAGTTCCCAAGCCGCGGTAAAATGGAGCTAATCCTACATGAGTCCAATGGCTACTGGGGACGGCCGTGACGCGGTGCAACTGGGTAAATCACGGAGCGGTAGCGGGCGGCGTCGACGTTCCGACATCGCACCAGAGTTTATGCTGGGCGGACACATCTCGGCTGCAATACAAGCCGGTTTGCAACAAATATTTGGCATGTAAACACTGCACGTCTTCAATGTTCAAGGTCTTTTAGCGGAGACTTTTGCCAACGATATCGATCGGAATTGTATGGCGCTAGACGCCTTACGACATGAACTGTTGGGGTGCCGTCTCCTCCTCTTGCTTCGTTGCTTCACCACCACTTTCTCCATCATCGCCATCGAGTTACTTGTACTCCATGCCGAAGGTTTCGTACATGCGTCGCTCTCGCTCTTCCAGCCACTTGGTCTGCTCCTCGTCCTCTGCACGACCGAAAGGCGTGTTGATCCACTGCCTCTCGAACTCCTCAGGGCTGCCGGTCGTGCAAATCGTCTCGCAGTCGCCCTCGTCGTCGGTTCCTGATCGCTTCCACACTGTTTTCAACGTCTTGCCGTCGACTTCGCGTCCGTGCAGCGCCTTCAAACAGCCCGTCGAGTCTTCATAGCGTCGGCGAGTGGTGCCGACGTGGTGTCCTTCCTTGTCCAGCACCGTCGAGTAGCTGTACGAGTACGACATATATGCCGGTCGGGCAGCAGTGCCAGCTCTACCAGCTGAAGGCTCCTTGGCTTCAAGTGCGGCCTCGGTTCCTTCCTTCTCCGCGACTTGTGCTTGTGAACCGGTCGCTGGTGCCGTCGTCGTCTCTGATCTTTGAATGGGTAAGTCCTTGAAGAATTCGTCGTCGTCATGGTGCAGTTCCGGCATGAAATTTGGCGATAGCGGGGCGTACGGCGGAAACTGCGGACTGTAGACACGGCGAGCCATCACTTCCACGTCCATGAGGGATTGCTCCAACGACACCATGGGGTACCAGAACGACGGCAGCACTCGGTCCCAAACGTGAATGATCCGGTCGGACTGCAACCCGCGAGCACCGCCGCGAGAAGCTGCAGACAACAGCGTCAATCTTCGAGCGCGGGTCCACATCTTCACCCGCAGCTTGTGAGACTCAAGAAGAAACGAGAAATGGCGCAGTGGTTTGGCAGGCATGAGGTGTCTTCATCTTCTGCCATCATCTCTCTGTCGCACAGCTCAGCGACTAAATAAAGCGATGACGGACACTGCGGTCAATGAAGCGCTGGTCGTGCGCATTCAAACGTTGTTTCGCGCTCGACGAGCGCGTCGTGAGGCCGTGGAGCTCGCCAATAGTGCCTATCTCAAATGTTGGGATAGCGTCACTGGGTTTGCCTACTATTGCAACCTGCGCACGGGGTTGGCGTCCTGGAAGAAACCTCTGCTGTTAGCGGGTCGAGACCGTGTGGAAATTCCAGTTAACGATACCAATCCCCTACAAGATGAAGTGGAGACAAACTCTGAGCCGGTCGTTGATGATTCTCAAACGCGGTTGAGTTTGAAGGAGCGACAGCAGCGAAGAGATGAAAGTTTGGTGTTCCAGCAGAAATGTGCGACGGAAAAGCAGGAGCTCATGATCCAACACCGTCGGAAGGTTGCGCGTGCCATGCGTCGTTTTGAGAAGCGGATGATGGACGAGAAGCGTCGAGCTCGAGTGGAACGACAAGAAAAGTTGAAAAATGACAACCAGCAGCTTCTACAGGAGCTCTACGAGGGAAAGAAGGTGTGTGTGTGAAAAAGTATTCTAGAAACTATTTGCTGTGGCGGAAGTTCTTGACGTTGTTGTGCTAGAAAGAGAACGTGGAAACTATTCGAGAGGCAGCGATGCGAGGCCACGTGGATCGGATCGAGAATTTACTCGACATGGGCTTCAGTGCTGATGCCGAGAGTGTGCGTGGCGTTTTAGAATTTGTTTACTCGCTTAGAGGGAGAGCTTCCTTACATACTTTTGCTATTTTGTAGGCAATGGGTTTGACACCGCTGCTAGCGTCATGTCAAAGTGGCCATCTGGATGTTGTCAAGAAGTTGCTGGCGAGAGGTGCCAATGTTAACCATGCACACATCAAGACGGCACGAACAGCTCTAATGGAGGCTGCCAGTCGAGCTAACCCGTCCGTCTTGAAGGAATTACTTCGATATGGTACAGTGAAGTGCTTTCTGTCGTGGAGCTTTTGAAACATTGCTAACTTTGTCTTCTTAGGAGCTCGTATCCACGTCGAAGACGCGCAGGGAGAAACTGTCTTTGATTGTATGAAAGATGCAGCGAATCGAGAGATAGTTGAAGACGCGTGTCGAACATGGTCGATGGAGAACGCTGCACTATTTCCGACAGAGTTCAGACAGGTCTCTCTTGCATTTGCTTTAATTCAAACGAGACAACGCGAAGCGTACGAGGCGAAAAAGATTTCCACGCGCAGGGATCTTACACAAAGAAAGCTGGAGCTTCAGCGGAAATGTGCTGAGGCAAAAGTTTCCTACGATCAGTGCATCAACAGCTGCAAACTGGAAGCAACGCTTATGCGGCGGCTCATAGCATTGGATGTTGCTGATTCGCGGTACGATGACGAGCGGCGAACACTACTACTAGAAGCTCAGGGGCTATTGATCAACTCCGCGACAGTGAACGACCTTGTTTTATCCCTGAGGCTGCCGTACTAAACATTTTATCGTTCTGTGCACGACACTGGTTTGAAATTGACCCTAGACAAGCTCAATTGACGAGGAAGAAAAAGCGTCCAGCGAAGAAGCGAGGGTGCGATAAATTAAAGGGCATCGGTGCATTGAATCCAGTCCCTATAGCACTCCGATCTCCTCCGGACCAACTACCACAAGAGCTTGAAAGCGAGTGGAGCCTGCTCCAACAAAACCTAAAGGTACACAGTTTACATATATATATATATGTGGAAATCTTGAGTTTCTAACAGAATTGTTTGTCTGCAGCGACTTTGTGAACAATTGCAGGCAGCTGAGAGCAATGAGCATTTCGACACAGCTTGTTGTGTCTCGAAAGATGCAAGCGGTGCGAGTCTGGCAACGCTGGACATTTGCGTTGAGCAGGCCGAAAATCTGCCATTTCGCGACCCTCGAATTGGTGACATGGTACGTGACGACAAACTACTTATGTGGATTTGTCCCTGGTGGTATCTCAACAGATTCGTATTGTATCCCAGGTTGATCCGTTTGTGCGCGTCTTCCTTCGGTCATCGATTAAGAAGAATGGTGCCGATCTGATCGAATCGGACGCGCGAATCGGTGATCGTAATCCTGTGTGGAGTTTTCAGTGCCAAATCACAGCGGTGCCTTCCATTCAACATGAGCTGAGTGTCCAAGTGATGGACGCAAAGCGTCAGGACGTAGCAGGAGAAACTTCCATTCCGCTGCGCTCACTTTTGGACCAGAAAGATCATGACGACTGGCATATAATGCCTCCGACGCTACGACAACAACTTCTGGAAAAGCACCCCCGCGAACAATCGGCACGAATTCGAATTTGTGTGAGGTTCACTCATACCAAGGTGGTTGAACATTTGATGATCTACATGTGTACAACCTGCGTGTAATCACTGACACGTGAATATTTTTATTTGTGCAGTCTATAGTAATCACTCGAGAACTTCAACAATTGATGAAAACCCGCGAAGTTATCATCAAGAAACGACGCGAAGTCATCCAAGACAGGCTGCAACAACGTCTACAGCAGCTCCCATAAGATTATCGTTGCAACCTCATAATTCCAAACGTACGAGTATTGTGCTTTGTCGACTCTTTTTTAGGCTGTATTGTATCTGTATAACCTGGCCGTCTTTCAGAAATGTGGGAACGCTCCCAGCCGTCGATGGAAGTGATGACTTCACGATTTATGAGTGCCAGGATCTCCGATCTTAAAACGTATAATACTACGGAAAAGTACCATGCTTCCTCATTAAAAAAAAAACTCAGCGACGTGCAACCAGTTGAATATCAGCAGCTACGATGGCAACAATGTCGTTTACATCTCATTTACATTTAGACGACGATTTGGTCCTTTACACGATCAAAGTGCTGGGGTTATAGGCCGTCTACCCCTCAAGTCAAGATAGGAACAACTTCACAGCTTCATCTTTACTTCAACTACTTTCAGCACTCGATACTTCAAAATATTTCAGATACCATGACTGTCGTCATGGTATCTGAAATATTTGACTAATGTCCAAATTCCGACTACACGTCGTTAATCTAACAGTAACTGTGACAGAGACTTAAGATCTGGGGATCCAGATTCTCGTGGCAGGAAGTTGTTGTGTTTTGTCTAAGGGCGCTGGGAATCCCAAACAGTGCACAGCTGCCGAGATCTCGGCAAGCTCGGGCGCATGTTCGAGCAATAGCTGGCAGCGTTGGCGGAATGAGGTGCTCATCTGAGGAATACTGGGTAAGATAGCTGGACTGCCATTGAAATGAATGTCATTTCACAGTCTCCAGAGTGCATGCAGCATGATGGTTGTGTGAATTCTCCACAAGATAAGCACTATAGCTTGATGCGTCCGCCATGCTACGTCGATATCGTTCGCTGTAGGAATATCAGGAGACGCCAACTCACATTAGTTCGGAAGGGTGACGACCGTGGTTGCCATAGTTTCTCCCACATCGTATACACAGGCTTACACTCATAGAAGCAATGTTGTGACGTTTCGATCGCAGTACAGCTATGTCGTACACAGTGTTAAACGGCCGGAGCAATCCTCGTCAAGAAAAAGAGACGTGGCCCCAACCGAAGTACAGCCGCAGTACCACATCATGTGCAACAAGAAGCAAATATCGTCGCATGCTCCTAATTGGACTTCATAAGCGTGCACTTATGAAGTCCAATGTTTACGCGGCACCTCCTGTACAGGAGGTACGATGGTGCATCAAAAGCGGGTACTGCATAATGATTCTGTCGCATTCGCAACACCTGCTACGCGTCAAAGTACACTGATTCTTATCAATGCCACCGCGAAGGCAGTGAGGATTGTCTTGCCGATGTGGTTGGATTTTGCCCTCTACAAACGATGCATGATTCGTTGGCAACCTCGTACATATTACTCTATTTCCATCGTTGAAGATGGTAATCTTTTCTTCAAGCAGATGTCGTCAGCACGTTTCACGTTTGGAATATTATAACAAGACTCTCTTTTTATTGCTAGACATTTTCGCGATGGATCGGACCAATCCAAGACTGTGACCTGAGCAGAACGTTTGGAGCGTACTTTCATAATACCTCTTCGAAACTAGCTCATATCGTTGCACGACAATTGGGTGTTTTTGGTGTGGGGTGGCCTATATCGTAGATTAAATGTCTGATGCCATTTGCGTTGCAGACCGTAAGTGTTGTAGTTCACCCACGATGACAACATAGGACGGAAAAACCATCTTCGGCACCGTCATCTCAACGTATCCATCCATGCAACTACAGTATGTTTGACTTTGCAAAACAATTCTTGTACGTTCAGCACTTGATGGCTTGCTGCGATCATTGCGAGACGTACCGTACTAAACATCAAGATCCAAGTTATGTGCTTACCTACTTCCTTACCTACAAGGCATGTGTGCTTAATTACCTACATAGCATGTGTGCTTTTTCCTTCAATACATCAGGAGGCACAAGCACAGGTACACTACATAACAGGAGCTGAGGACGGTGCAAACGTACGAGCACTCTGGGCATTAGCCATGCAACACATCGGTGTCTATAGGTACACTACACGATTGAGTAGCGTTAGGTTAGGTCAGAGAATTTGAAGGATGTGTTTGTGACTACGGGACGGTGCAAAGCTTTGCATCTGTATCTTAAGAGAAAAGCCATACAAATACATGCATTATTACACCAGTGTTCGGATCGTCGTTCTTTTCTCTGTGGCAAGCGGAAGGCAGTTTGTACCGAAAGCTTACATCCGGCGCGTGAGGCAAAGCTCCAATCATTTGCTGCTGATCAATCAGCTGATTGTACCATTACACTGCCTACAGTAAGTGTACAGAATACGGTATGTTGTGTTCGACGGGTCTCGCCAGACTGCCAACGTCAAACGCTCGTTGTAGTATGAACAATGCTTGAGATGTGCTGTGAGCATACTCTCCACGCCTGGTTTAGGTGTCATTCGACGAATTGCCTTGTTGTCCTCACTCAAAGGAATCTCACCATACCGGTCGACATGCGTCTCCTCCTGTTCGTTTCGCTCTCGACACTCGTCAGCCAGGCCACCGCGGCAAAATCCCACAGAAAGTTAAATGGGTGGTTCTCGTGCTCAACTTCGACCTTCTCGGACCAAGGAAGCATGGGCCAAGACAATGCTGAGTGTGCCACGTTCGTCGCGCCATTGTGCTATCCAGGAATCTGCGAGGCCCCCGAGTCGGTGGATGACACCGTCGACATCTTTGTGAAGCGTCTTCCTGCTACAAATGGCGATGATAGCACTGCGACAAATGTGTGGTTCGTTCAAGGTGGCCCGGGATATTCGTCCTCTACACGTACGTGGGTTCTGTACTTCGAAATTGCACCGAAGACCAGGAACTGATCGCCTTTTGTTACTGTGTTCATTTTAGTGGAAGGGGATATGTTTTCTCTGCATGCACAACTGAACGGGACAGTGAATGTGTACACGATGGACCACCGCGGAACTGGTCGCAGCACGCTGTTTGACTGCGTTGCATCACAGTCTACCACTACTGGTTCGCCAGGGGCTAAAGACATCGACATGAAGGAGCTTCCGGCATGTGCCCAGTCGCTCCAGGACAAGTACGGGGATCTTTCCTCGTTCTCCACGACAAGTGCCGCTATGGACATCGTCACTTTCCTCTCGAAGTATTCCAATGGCGCCAGGAACGTTGTGTACGGAACGAGTTACGGCACGACCTTAGTGGAGCGTCTGATGCATTTGAGCCCTCCCAAGGTGATTGGGTATGTGCTGGATGCTGTTGCTTCGAGCTCTGGAGGAGAAAAGTTCCAGTACTACTCAACGTACGATACCGATTTCGGAGAGGTTGGCGATGCCTTCTTAGAACTCTGTGAGGAGGACGAGGAATGCAATGATAAGTTCGGTCCAAATGGCATCCAGGACGCACTTCAAAACCTGATGTTGAAAATCGACAAACAGCCATACTCTCCATGCGCACCAGTGATGTCCACCACTTCGGAGACTACCGGTAGTCCAGAAACTACCAGCGGTCCAGATAGCACCAACGGAACGGAGAGTAGCGAGCCACCGTCGTACACGCTTCGGCGTACACTTGGTACACTACTGCTGGATTCGACTACGCGTACTCTTATTCCACCGATCATCTACAGGCTTCAACGCTGCTCATCCGATGACGAAGCTGTTTTGAAGTTCTTCTTTAAAGCGATGCAAGAGAGCGCAAACGTAAAAGCCAAGACGACGCGTTCACGTCAAGTTTGCTCTACGATCTCATCGTCTACTCCGAGATGTGGGAGAGCCCTCAGCCGTCTATGAAGGTGATGAAGAAACGATTCACCGACGCCAGCATCTCTGACTCTGGAATGCATCTTCATGTTGAACGATACTGTGCTTTCTCCAAAGAAGACTCGCCGGTTTGCAACAAACTTGGCGTTAGCGACTACGAAGCTGACGGGATCATTTACGAGCGAGATGAATACTGGAACAAGGCCGCTACCATCCCGAAAGGTGCCAGTGTGCTTCTTCTACAGGGCAAATTGGATCCGCGGACGGCACCGGTGTACGCCGAGTACCTGCTGGATGCTCTTGTGGGGAAACGGAAGGAACTCATCACTTTCGACAATGCTGTTCACGGTATTGTACGGACTACACAACTTGCGGGCGAAAGTTTCGGGAGTCCGACTTGTGGAACGATGCTGTTGGCGTCGTACGTTGCCAATGATGGCGATCTGAAGAAGTTGGACAAATCCTGCATGGACAAGATGCCGGCCTTCAATCTCACGTCGTCCTACGAGACTATGTATCAGTACCTGAGTACTGACGATGCGTACGATGGTAAATTTTTCAGACTAGATGGGACGAGTGCGAGTTCGCAAGGTGAAGCATCGAGTTAACACGAAGTCCATGGATATGGATGCATCAGTTGGACCACAAAACAATTAACAGCTTTGAGTTCACTTTCTAATGCCCTGCACCAACATGTCAAGAACCATCATTTTGCGTTAACTGTCCACAAGGTATTCTTTAGATCGGCAACATTGTGCGTTCTACTCAAAATTTTCATGCTCGAATGATTGATCAATCGCGCAAAACAAGAAATCATTTGAGTTTACTATGCACCTCGAATAAGTCCGATAGCGTACTTATTGGAAGTACGCATGTAGCCATCTTCTGCTTGTAGCGACCAAAGACTTGGAACGATTCAGGCCGAGATCGGCATATTTGGCCGGAATTAACAATATCGCTTGCAAGCTAGATATCCCTACATCACTAGAGGATTGGGCTGACTTCACCTTTTACCTCCACAACTGCATCATAATGTACCGTCATCAGATAAGTAACTGTTACATTATATATAACCTGCGGAGTTGATGAGGAATTGTGTTTTTATTAAGGTGTTATACTTGGAAATTGTATCGAGCCGATACCTACTATCGGTGTGAACCACACTAATTAAGCTGCCGAATTAATCCTCGTTGGGCTGTCCGTTCTTCGTAACCCGTAGCACTACCAGGAAAAACGATCAGTACAGTATCGCATTAGTCTGTGTGAGAAAATTAGTCTCGGGTCAAAATTAGTCTTACTTCACACTATGTGTTCACTTTATTCTCAAATTAGCTGGTTACTATCGCTCATGCTAATATAGGTGCACATATTAGAGTACAGCACACGAAAAAATAGTCTGAGTGAGACTAAATTGCGATGGATGTAGTGTACGATCAGCAGCAGATGATTACTGTTGATTGCGATCAGCCGTAATCGGACGTACACGAAAATAACAGCACTTGGAGCCGTGCCGGAAGGAAATAACACCTGGTACTCCTGCTACAACGCAACATCTTTATCTGCCAAAAACAACCAGAACTATCATCCTCTCTCTATCAGGAAGCACATCCGATGCATGAGGGCGGCTGTTTCAAGCTTTTCTTTCCTTGCATATGGCCCATGCCGCCAACCTCTAGGCTTGACAACCACTAGACTCGATCGGTCATCGAGCGTTGAACACATCCGGATTTTTACGTCTACGCTGCGTACATATTCCTATTGTGCAACGTACGCGCAACGAGGCCTGGAGTGTACCACGACGTTGTGGTTCTGGTTCATTTCTGACTCATGAATCGTGAGCTCTTCTTATTTGTTTGAAGTTCATTCGACAAACTTCCTCATCGTCCACACTCGTCGACCATCGATCTACAACAAGCGTCGACATGCGTCTCTACCTCATCCTTCCTCTCATGGCGTTAATTGTTGAAGCTTCCGCGGCTAAACCTCACAGACAACTGAATGGCTGGTTTCCTTGCTCGACTGCGACCTTCTCGGACACAGGCAGCTTGGGTCAAGTAAAAGCTGAGTGTGCTACATTCACCGCACCCTTGTGCTATCCGGGGATCTGTAAAGTCCCCGAGACTGTGGATGATACTGTCGACATTTTCGTGAAGCGTCTTCCCGCAACCAGTGGTGACGAGGACGCAGCGAATAACGTGTGGCTTCTGCAAGGGGGCCCGGGGTTTTCATCCACTGGAAGTACGTGACAAAGTTAAAGCTTCTGTACGATCATTGCTTTCCAACGCTTTCTTATCTTCTTGTTCAACATGATTTTGTTCACTACAGTGGAAACGGATATGGCCACTCTCCATACTCAGCTAAATGGGACGGTGAACGTCTATACGATGGACCACCGCGGAACTGGCCGCAGCACGCGGTTGGACTGTGTAGCATCCCAATCCACCACCACAGGCTCCTCATCCGCGACTGGTCTCGACATAAAGGAAGTTCCTGCGTGTGCCAAGTCACTCCAGAACAAGTATGGGGACCTCGCATCGTTCTCTACGACCAGCGCAGCTACAGACATTGTCACCTTCCTCTCTGACTACTCGAATGGCGCCAACACCATTGTGTATGGAGTGAGTTACGGCACGATGTTAGTCGAGCGTCTGATGCATTTAAAACCACCGAAGGTCGTTGGGTATGTGCTGGACAGTATCACGACGACCTCAGGAGCGCCCCCGAGCAAGTTCCTGTACGGCTCAACCTACGACGTCGCTTTCGGAGAGGTGGCTGAAGCGTTCATGGCACTCTGTGACGAAGACAAGGAATGCAACGATCGGTTCGGCCCTAGTGGTCTGCAGGATGCAGTTCAAGATCTCATCGAACTATTCGACAAAGACCCAAACTCCACGTGCGCAACGGCGACGGTGGACGGTGTACCGCCGTCATATACCCTAAGGCGTACTCTGGGTACCCTACTTTTGGATTCGACAACGCGCACACTTATCCCGCCGGTCGTCTACAGGCTTCAGCGCTGTTCCTCTGAAGATGAAGCGGTTTTGACGTTTTTCCTTAGAGTGCTCGCAAATCCAGCGGCAACAACTCAGGAAGATGCATTCGCTTCCAATTTACTCCTGACTCTGATTAACTACTCCGAGATGTGGGAAAACCCTCCGCCGTCTATGGAGGCCATGACAAAACGCTTCACAGACGCCAGTATGTCCGACACTGGGGCGCAAGATCTCGTCGAATATTACTGTGCCTACTCCAAAGATGATTCTCCAGTGTGCAAAAAGCTTGGGGTTGGAGACTATGAGGCCGACGGAATCATTTACGAGCGGGATGAATACTGGAACAAGGCCGCCACCATACCAAAAGGAGTCAGCGTGCTTCTTCTTCAGGGTAAACTGGACGCTCGGACGCCACCCAAATACGCTGAGTATCTGCTGGATGCACTTATCGGGAAACGGAAGGAGCTCATCACTTTCGACTACGCTGCCCACGGCACTGTAGCGACTACACAACTTACTGAAGGCGATTACGAGAGCCCAACTTGTGGAATGATATTGTTGGCGTCGTATGTCATTAATGGCGGTGACCTGAAAAGCTTGGATAGATCTTGTGTCGACAAGATGCCGGCGTTCAACCTCACGTCGTCATACGATATTCGGAAGCAGTACCTGAGTACTGACGATGCTTACGATGGTGAATATGTTGGAGAAAAGTGGCGAGCTCGACTTCAAAGTGACGCGTCGAGCTAGACAGCTGAATCGTAACAGTCAGAATCTGACTTTCAGATAGGCGGTATGGAAGATCAACTACATGATTTTTTTTCCTCTTAGAGGGATTTGTCTTGGACTACCATAAAAAAATGAACTGCGCTAGAGAACACGTATTGAGGGCTACGCCGTCTGCATGTCCCGTCTTGGCTCACGGCAATACAGTCTGTCTCGTGTGTTTTCGATTTTTTAAAGAGAAGACAACTTTGGGTCTTCATAGGTCTGTGACGACAAGAACTAAGTTTGTTTTTCTTTTGCCTAGAGTTTCCCAGCCTTTTGGTACATTGAGACGGCAGTGATGAACTAATCCGTCTTGCCCTGTTCAGCAGTAGACATCCTAGGCTCACTACAAAATCTACGGCCAACGGTGCGAATTGCATACCGATGATGTATTCGACCAGACTTCTTATTACATGTATTATGCGCTACCCATGAATAGTAGGCAAGCCCCAACACCAACATACCCAGTCGGTTTACTACAGGTATGGGCTGGTTTCGAGGAGAAGTTATGAAAGTACGCTCCAAACGTTCTGCTCAGGTCACAGTCTTGGATCGATCCGATCCATCGCGAAAATGTCTAACAATAATAACAAGAAAGAATTAGGTTTCATGTTAAGAATCCCAAACAAGAAACGTGTCGACAACATCTTCATCCAGCTGCTTGAAGAAAAGATTACTTCGAAGTACCATTTTCAACGATGGAGTAATATGTACGTTCTCAGCCGAGGTTGCCAACGAATCATGTATCGTTCGTAGAGGGCAAAGCTCTCTGACTAGGTTTTGGTAAAAAGCCAGTGTGCTTTGACGCCTCGTATCCACCCACTATGTTGACTTGACTTAAAAACAATACTTGTACGTTGATGATTTGTTGCGATCGTTGGGGCGAGATGTACCTTACAAAATATCAAGGTCCAAGTTATGTGCTTCTGTACCTACTTACGTGTGTGTTTGTTTTTTCTTCAATACACCAGGAGGCACAAGCACATGTACAATATATATCAGGAGCCAAGGAGTCCGTAGCTTCATCGTGTATTTGTATGATCTTAGTAAGTAGATGCAAATGTACGATCGCTCTGGGCATTAGCTTCCAAACTAGCATTTGACACGTTATAGCTGCAATTCAGTCTAAATGCACAGTACATGTAGTCTACACTACACGGTACAGTCTGTCGACAAAGCGTTGGTGCAGCGTGAGTTTAGGTCAGAGAATTTGCAGGATGTGTTTCTGACTACGGGACGGCGAAAATACAGGTATTAATACAAGCCACGCAATCAGTTGATCCCCAGCTGTGTCAAATTGTGCTATGCACATGCCGTGTCAGCATCTGTGAATCTGTTAGGGATCCAATGCAGCTTTACATGCAAATACATGCATAATTGCGATCGGTGTTTGAATCTTCGTTCTGTCTCTGTGGCAAGAAGAACGACAGTATTTGTATCTAAAGCTTACATCCGGTGCATGAAGCACAGCATTATCATTTTCTACCGATCGTATTATTTTCTCCCAAGACATTAAGGCTGACACGGCGTGACTACCAAGGTCAAGTGCTCGTTGATCTATGAACACTGCTTGAGATGTGCCGTTCTATGGCATGAGCATACTCTCCATGCCTGGTTCAGGTGTCATTCGACGAATTGCCTTGTTGTCCTCACTCGCAGGAATCTCACCATACCGGTCGACATGCGTCTCCTCCTGTTCGTTTCGCTCTCGACACTCGTCAGCCAGGCCACCGCGGCAAAATCCCACAGAAAGTTAAATGGGTGGTTCTCGTGCTCAACTTCGACCTTCTCGGACCAAGGAAGCATGGGCCAAGACACTGCCGAGTGTGCCACGTTCGTCGCGCCATTGTGCTATCCAGGAATCTGCGAGGCCCCCGAGTCGGTGGATGACACCGTCGACATCTTTGTGAAGCGTCTTCCTGCTACAAATGGCGATGATAGCACTGCGACAAATGTGTGGTTCGTTCAAGGTGGCCCGGGATATTCGTCCTCTACACGTACGTGGGTTCTGTACTTCGAAATTGCACCGAAGACCAGGAACTGATCGCCTTTTGTTACTGTGTTCATTTTAGTGGAAGGGGATATGTTTTCTCTGCATGCACAACTGAACGGGACAGTGAATGTGTATACGATGGACCACCGCGGAACTGGTCGCAGCACACTGTTTGACTGCGTTGCGTCACAGTCCACCACCACTGGCTCACCGGGGGCTAAAGAAGTCGACATAGAGGAAGTTCCGGCATGTGCACAGTCGCTCCAGGACAAGTACGGGGATCTTTCCTCGTTCTCCACGACAAGTGCCGCTATGGACATCGTCACTTTCCTCTCGAAGTATTCCAATGGCGCCAGGAACGTTGTGTACGGAACGAGTTACGGCACGACCTTAGTGGAGCGTCTGATGCATTTGAGCCCTCCCAAGGTGATTGGGTATGTGCTGGATGCTGTTGCTTCGAGCTCTGGAGGAGAAAAGTTCCAGTACTACTCAACGTACGATACCGATTTCGGAGAGGTTGGCGATGCCTTCTTAGAACTCTGTGAGGAGGACGAGGAATGCAATGATAAGTTCGGTCCAAATGGCATCCAGGACGCACTTCAAAACCTGATGTTGAAAATCGACAAACAGCCATACTCTCCATGCGCACCAGTGATGTCCACCACTTCGGAGACTACCGGTAGTCCAGAAACTACCAGCGGTCCAGATAGCACCAACGGAACGGAGAGTAGCGAGCCACCGTCGTACACGCTTCGGCGTACACTTGGTACACTACTGCTGGATTCGACTACGCGTACTCTTATTCCACCGATCATCTACAGGCTTCAACGCTGCTCATCCGATGACGAAGCTGTTTTGAAGTTCTTCTTCAAAGCGATGCAGGAGAGCGCAAACGTAAAAAGCCAAGACGACGCGTACATGTCAAGTTTGCTCTACGATCTCATCGTCTACTCCGAGATGTGGGAGAGCCCTCAGCCATCTATGAAGGTGATGAAGAAACGATTCACCGACGCCAGCATCTCTGACTCTGGAATGCATCTTCATGTTGAACGATACTGTGCTTTCTCCAAAGAAGACTCGCCGGTTTGCAACAAACTTGGCGTTAGCGACTACGAAGCTGACGGGATCATTTACGAGCGAGATGAATACTGGAACAAGGCCGCTACCATCCCGAAAGGTGCCAGTGTGCTTCTTCTACAGGGCAAATTGGATCCGCGGACGGCACCGGTGTACGCCGAGTACCTGCTGGATGCTCTTGTGGGGAAACGGAAGGAACTCATCACTTTCGACTATGCTGTTCACGGTATTGTACGGACTACACAACTTGCGGGCGAAAGTTTCGGGAGTCCGACTTGTGGAACGATGCTGTTGGCGTCGTACGTTGCCAATGATGGCGATCTGAAGAAGTTGGACAAATCCTGCATGGACAAGATGCCGGCCTTCAATCTCACGTCGTCCTACGACACTCTGTTCCAGTACTTGAACACTTACGATGCGTACGATGGTGAATTTTTCAGACTAGATGGGACAAGTGCGAGTTCGCAAGGTGAAGCATCGAGCTAACACGAAGTCCATGGATATGGATGCATCAGTTGGACCACAAAACAATTAACAGCTTTGAGTTCACTTTCTAATGCCCTGCACCAACATGTCAACAACCATCATTTTGAGTTAACTGTCCACAAGGTATTCTTTAGATCTGGTTGGTAAAAAGAGAAAGCAATTGATTAACTAGTTATGTGGATTTCTCGTAAGGAAATTCCTGAAATGACAGATGTCTATACACACAAAGTCTATGCTTGCGGAATCCAAATGCGCTGTCCGGACGAGTGTTCAGGTATGGTAGTAGGGTCTTCAAAATTCAGGCGACGAAGAACCATAGCAATCTCATTGCCATCAATCTGGAACTCGTCTGCGTGCTTAAAAACAAATTGACAGTGTCGGCGGAAAGAGAATAGCAAACTGGGGATATTTGGAGAATCGGCTTGTGCTGCGCGAAAGTGGATATCATTTCGAAGACGCCAGGATGCGTGAAAAACGATCGCCGTGAATATGCGCCATAGGAGTAGCACAACCTCCTGCTGACGCCTCCAAACATCTCGTAGGTCGCGTGGGCCTGGGAACAAAAGTAAATTCCAACTTACTGGTGCTTTGAAAACAGCGCTCCAAGGTATCCATAGTTGGTCCCACATCCTTATCAATGACGGGCACTCCAGGAAACAGCTGGTTGGTACTCTACATCCAATGCAAATACAAAATGCATGCTAATGTCATACATGTCTTAGCCTTCTGTTAGCGAAAATAGTTAAGCTTCACTTTATGATCTTTATTTTTTAATTTCACAAAGAGTTAGACAACCTCTTATAGGCATCTCGGTGTGACTTGCCTCAACCGAAACTCTCTCTTCTGTGAATTTCGTTTTTGCCGTCCTTTGCGCAGTTGCTCATCGGAGACTCGTTCCAGGACGTCGTGAAGAGTAAAGTGCGGCAACTTGCATTCGTTAGCAGGTTTCGAGCAATGCACCGGCATCCGAAGATCTGTGATGCTTGCAATTGGAGGCGGCGCTCGTGCTTCGCCACAAAAGCCGTAACTCAGCACCACACGCGTTGGCTTGTACAGTCCCTTGTTGTTCCTGATCGCCACCTTCTTCAGCATATTTGTGTAGTTTTCAAATTCCCAACGCTTCTCCTCCGTTCGTTTTTGGAGCATTGGCAGACGTAGGTGAGCGCAGCCGCAATCTTTGCCGTTCGCCACACTTGGACACAACCCGTCCAAAAGAACGGCAAACAGTACGTGCCTGCTAGAAACGTGTACGGGATACGATCTGGGAGATTCCACACTGGTAGCGCAGAATGTGGAAAGTCCGGCGCTATTGACGACTTCTCTTCGTTTGTCGGCATGAATCGGTGTAAATCCACCACATCTGGTGGAGGTACGTTGGTTTCTGGGGCATTTGAGGCAGGTTCGGAAGCGGCCATCAGCACTTCAACACCCCAACTCCTTTTCCCGTAGGCACCTTTTGAGCGTAGAAGGCAGGTCCCTACTGGAATGTCCGACAATGAATTGAAAAGAGTGGCTAGCCACTGGAACTTCGAGAGCGGGCTACAACAAAACGAATTAGCATCATTATATGTCATATCATTTGAACGCATACAAAACTTACTCAAACAACTCAAGAGTTGGAGACTGCTTGGTATTTTCTCCGTAGATCAGCGATGTCGGCGAATATGTTTTCAAGAGTCAACAGAGTTAGTCTTGTGATCAAGCCGAGCCACAAGAACAGTGGACCCTCCACGCAACCATGAATGAAGCCAGAAACGACACCGCTCGCTTGTCGTTAGCAGTTCTTCGACTCCAAGTACTCGATAATCTGGTTTGACAAACACGCTTAAGGGGGTAGCTTTCTGCTTCGTGATTCCTTTAGCGCCTTCGCTGTCACTGGTAGATTTGTTCTGCTCCTCTGGACTGGGCAGTACACTGGAAGTCATGAACGCGTGTGTTGTGCTGCGTACGAGAATGCGCTTATCTTCGAGTTGCCATACGTGGTACGCCACTCGTCCTCCAGTGGATCCTTCAGCAACAGATTCAGCCTGTTGTTCGTTAATTTCAGGATATTAGGAGAGAAGAATGGCCAGACATGTATCACCTTCTTACCTCAAAGCGTGATAATAAGGCTGCACGCCCCGCATCTGCTATCTTCTCACGTACGGTAGTCCTGCTCCCTGGAAGGGGGCGGTCCAAGAAAATCCGTTTCTTCGTAACCTGAGTACTGCCTTCCTTACGTAAAGTTGCCCGGCTTTTCATGGGAATACCCCAAGCACTTGGCTATGTTCAACTTCAGTAAGTACAATATACAGTAATGGTGCCACTCCCAACGTTACTTACCACGTTTGTAAAGCGAACGGATGTGTCACTGTCAAAGAGAGTCACTAGCGTGGACGATGAGATAGCCACATCACAATCATACTGCTCCATCAGCTTGTCAGCCTGCGGATCAGCTGAAATTGCTTGACGAGGGGATACAACGTTCAACGCAGTGTCGCCCTCAGCAATCAGTAACGGCTGGCCGTCCACTAACCGTACCAGATCAATCACACAGGACCTGCCGCGTGTGGCAACCTCTTTGCGTTAACTGGAGGTGCCGCAGAACCTGCCATGCCCAACACAGCTACACTTGGAAGTTTTACAACCACAGACGGTTCAAAGAACCTCGGGTAAAGTCGGTAGACATCGTTGCGGCACTGCGCTATCATCGCTTGATACTGTCAGCATTCCAGGAAACATTAATTCAATTCACATAAGTGCAAGAATCATTCCAGAAGAAGAAAAAATCAACGAACCCATATATCGACAAATGGCGGTATGAAAGCCTCCTTGCTGGTTGCCTCTGCTGCCAAAGCTCGCACTACCATCTTGCAAAATGATGTCTACCCAAACGCAAAAAGCAATCAATCAAAACATAACATTCTCACCCTCTGCTTCCAAGCATCTAAACATTCACGTACTTGCTCTCCCTTCACTTCATTCTCCAGGTGTTTCCAAAACTTCATTTCGTCCTGCGAGAGCGCGAGAACTCCAGGCAGTCCACGCTGAATTCCACGCGTCCACCAAAATATCACCACCAGACTCTGTAAGCTTCTTCCCTTCACTTACCGCTCTGGCTATAGTCAAAACTCATATATCGCGCACCTGTTGAGCCTGCACCAACGTCCGTTGCAGTGCCAGGTACCGTTCGTGCTCCGCCACCGAGAACGACGAAATTCTTCGCTGTCCGTTCTCCAGCTCCTCCCGATTGTTAGGAGGCTGAATATGATGCGCCTCAATGGCCTCCCATAGACGTTGCAGCAGGTGCTTCTGTCCAGGCTTCGTTAGCGCTGTGTCGGCGCTTTTCCGACCGGAATTCGCACTTAAAACAGTCCACCGACGTCTCTCCAGACCGCCATAGAAACGGGACTCGTAGACGTCACCGCGGATTGAAAACGCGTTAAAGTCCTCAGCAGTGAAGAAGCTGAAGCTGTCGGAGGTATTGGGGGCAGCGGCGCGGCGCTTGCGGCCTGCAAACAGTGGTGGTGGCACTGCGAACGCGCAGTCTTCCTGCTTGGTCGCCATGTCCATGCCTTTTAATCCAATCGCAGTGCCCAAAACTAGGTCAATTGTGCCTAAAACTAGGTCAATTGTGCCTACAACTAGGTTATGTGCCCAAAATAACGAAGCAAAATACAATCCCAAGTCGGTGCTTATTACTTAGACAGCGTGTGCCATAACATTAGCCTACCATCTACTACGTCTCCCCTCCTGTGCGCTTGCACCACCTGATATAATGTGTCTTGACTCTCTCTTATGTATGGCACGAGGGGCTTCTTTGTGGAACTCAAGGACGCACAAGCTGATGCTGCATCGCCTGTTGCTGGAGAGCTTGTTGCTGCAGAGCCTGCTGCTGCTGGAGCTGCTGCGCAGCGATCTCCTGCGCGTGCTTGGCGCAGTGGCCATTCTTCTGAGCCCACTTGGTGCAATTCGGGTACTCGCAACGCTTTCCGCCGCCATGGCCACGACAAAAACCACCTGACTGACAGCTCTTCGTGCAACCTTCAAACTTGCACCGAACCCCGCCACCATGCTGCTTGCATAGTCCCCGCGACTGCGCTGTCTTGGGGCAGCCCTCCACGTTGCAGGGTTTACCGCCACCGTGGGCGATACACAAGTGACCAGTTTGCGCACTCTTCATGCAGCCCTCGACCTTGCAGCGCCGACCACCACCGTGTAGTTTGCACATACCCTTGACACGAGCCGGGTGGTTACACCCCAGAGCCGAACAGAGCTGCGTGCCATTCGCGTCTGTCTTGATTGGCTTACCGCCATTGGCGGGTATCCGCATTTGTTGTTGCATGTGTGCACCTCGCATTTGCGGCGGCTGCTTCGGGAGCATGCCTCCTGGTTGCATCATCATATTAGGGAACGGCGACGTCGGCTGGCTGGAACCCATGTATCCGGGGTCGGCATCATGAGACTGTTCTGCTGCTGTTGTTGCTGCTGTAGCAACGCCGTCTGATAAAGTTGGTTGTACTGCTGTTGCTGTTGCTTCTCTCGTTGCTCCTGGCGCAACAATTGCTGCTGCAACATCTGCTGTTGCTGCTGTTGGAACGCCAAGTTCTGCTGCTGTTGATTCATCATATCCATCGTGGGCAAACCTCCGGATGCCGACGTCGTCGGGGTATAACCACCATGCTGGCTATCAAGATTCTGTCCAAACGTCGGGAACCCAGGCCCATTAGCTGCAGCACCCGGAGTACCAGTCATATCATTGTACACTGGCCGGGGCGGGTTTAGCAACGTCTGCGTATCCACAAACCCAGCCGAAGTCCCTTGACTAACTGGAGGTGGAGGATTCGTCGCGTTGACAGCATTCCCTGCAGCGTTGGCGTTTCCTCCGTAATCCAGCAGATTATCCAGATTGTCCACTTGCACGACGTCATCTCCTCCGTAATCTTCATTGTCATAGGCCACATCGGTCTCAATCGACTCCAACGTGCGTGCCAAATGTTGGAACCGGAAGCTATCTTGACTCGTCATGGGTTTCTGGATGGCCTGGTTGGACGTGGCGTTCAGCATGGCTTGAATGATCTCAAAACTCGTGGTGCGATTGCCCATTCCCCTTGAGCAGCCCCTGGTGCAGCGTTCTGTCCGTTCGGCGTGGGGGTCATGAAGTTGCGCATCATCTGCAGACTGGACAGTCTCTCGAGCGTGCCTTCTTTGCAGTCCTTGTAGACCTGTGTCAGCGGTTCAGGCGTGTTGCTAGCAAAGGAATTGTCAATGAAACTCAGCAAATGACGCAAACTCTCCTTCTTCTCCGTCATGGTAAAGTCATTGGAGCTCAAGAGCTTCTTCAGCGACGGCTTGTGGTCCACACCTCCCTTCGCGTTCTCCGAGCTCACCAGGAAGCTGCCTCCACTGCCAGAGTTCAGCAGGCGCGAGGACGGCGGCTGCTGGTCCAACAGACACGCCAGGACGTCCTGGATACTGGCTTCTCGGTGCAGCGGCTGGCGGAAGTCCACGCTGCCGTTCTGGCCGGCGCTTGCCGTGGCCTCCGTCAGGTTGGGGGTCTTGGCGAGCTCCGTCTTGACCATGGCCAGGTCGCCTCCGGTCAGAGACACCGCCGTGTGCTGCTCCTCCGCGGCCTGCAGCTTGTCCTTCATGTGCGACCAGTTGGCGAGCTGCGCGGGCGAGAAGAGCGTCGTGTCCACGCAGTCCATCATGCTGCGGAGCAGCTCTGGGTTCACGCCCGGGACCTCTTCGGGGTCTTGGGCTGAGGCCGCGCTGGGAGAGGCCGAGGATTGCACCATTCGCGACTGACTCGGACCCGGCACGTTTCTCTTTGAAGGCCTTGAGCTCTTCTCCCTTCTTTTTGCAGGCTGATGGTGTGGCGCACATCAACTTTGACTCGGCATGTCGCATGCGGCGGGGGTTTTGACTGCGGGTTTGTATCGGATCAGAGTGGATCGTGGGGAGAGGAGCTTGTCGACCAGCTGGTTGGAGGTTTCTAAGGGCGGAAAAGAGGGTGTCAAAAGACGCGCTTGAAGCTTGCTCTTGGGCGATTATGGACGAGGAAGGGGCAGGAACGAGAAGCCAGCATTGCAATCCTCTTTATGCTGATACCTGTGGGAATCTATTATGTGATATGGAAGGTCAAGTCAAAAGATGTATGTAAATAGTATAGTCAGATCAACGACTGTTTATAAGGATATACGAGGGGACGAGTTGTTCATGTCGCAGCTTCTTGTGGTGCGTCATCCCGCAACGTCGATGGCTACAGTATCTTTGAGTCAAAGTTTGACTCACTCCTTGTCCGTCGTTCAGCAGCACACTACTGTGAAAGCCTACCCATTCGCTTCTTCATTCTCTATGGCACAGATCTACAGTGTTCTCGAATACGGATGCTCTTGCAACACAAGATAGTATTGCGATGCAGTTTGTGACTGCAGTTTTGTTTACTACACACTTAACGCACGCTTATTGTTGAAGTGCGGGGACGAAATCAAAATCAAGTCCAGGTACTATTGTACAAGCACTGCAAACAGTTTTTCCGGCTGCATCAAGCAGGCAAGATCATGTTGGGGATCGTATGCAACTGGTGTCAAAGGCTGGTACAATCCATATCAAAAGGATATGATTGCGGTAAAGAGTACGTTCCTCGTAATACAGCTCCCACAATTCCACAACTCGCTCGTTGCAAAACGGGTTTCCTTGCGCCACAACGCCTCAGTGACTGGTTTTCTCTATTACTTGTAATGCAGTAGTGATGTTTGTCCCCCAGTACTGTCATCGCTCATCTAAAGTAAAGGTCACCATCATCAGTGCCGAGCTCATCGACAAAATGTTGACTAGCTTGCGTCGTTCTTTCCGATAAAAACACCATCGTAAGCATCGTCAGTACTCAGGTACTGGTACCGAGTATCGAATGACGACGTGAGATTGAACGCCAGCATTTTGTCTATGCAAGATTTGTCCAGCTTTTTCAGATCGCCATCATTGGCAACGTACGAAACCAGCAACATCATTCCGCAACTCCCGCTCACGTAGTCTCCTTCGATAACGAATGTAGTTTGTAGAATACCGTGAACCGCATAGTCGAAAGTGATAAGTTCCTTCCGTTTCCCCACAAGAGCATCCAGCAGGTACTCGGCGTACACCGGTGCCGTCCGCGGATCCAATTTGCCCTGTAGAAGAAGCACACTGGCACCTTTCGGGATGGTAGCGGCCTTATTCCAGTATTCATCTCGCTCGTAAATGATCCCGTCAGCTTCGTAGTCGCTAACGCCAAGTTTGTTGCAAACCGGCGAGTCTTCTTTGGAGAAAGCACAGTATCGTTCAACATGAAGATACATTCCAGAGTCAGAGATGCTGGCGTCGGTGAATCGTTTCTTCATCACCTTCATAGACGGCTGAGGGCTCTCCCACATCTCGGAGTAGACGATGAGATCGTAGAGCAAACTTGACATGTACGCGTCGTCTTGGCTTTTTACGTTTGCGCTCTCCTGCATCGCTTTGAAGAAGAACTTCAAAACAGCTTCGTCATCGGATGAGCAGCGTTGAAGCCTGTAGATGATCGGTGGAATGAGTGTACGCGTAGTCGAATCCAGCAGTAGCGTGCCAAGTGTACGCCGAAGTGTGTACGACGGTGGCTCGCTAGTCTTTGCGCCAGCTGCGCTCTCTGGACCGCTGGTAGTTTCTGGACTACCGGTAGTCTTCGAAGCGGTGGTCATCACTGCTGCACATTTAGAGTTTGGCTGCTTGTCGATCTTCAACATCAGTTTTTGAAGTGCGTCCTGAATGCCATCAGGACCGAACTGACCATTGCATTCCTCGTCCTCCTCACAGAGTTCTAAGAAGGCATCGCCAACCTCTCCGAAATCGGTGTCATACGTTGAGTAGTACTGGAACTTTTCAGCCCCTGAGCTGGTAGCAATACTGTCCAGCACATACCCAATCACATTTGGAGGGTTCAAATGCATCAAACGCTCCACTAAGGTCGTGCCGTAACTCGTTCCGTACACAACGTTCCTGGCGCCATTGGAATACTTCGAGAGGAAAGTGACGATGTCCATAGCGGCACTTGTCGTGGAGAACGAGGAAAGATCCCCGTACTTGTCCTGAAGCGACTGTGCACATGCCGGAACTTCCTCTATGTCGACTTCTTTAGCCCCTGGTGAGCCAGTAGTGGTGGACTGTGACGCAACGCAGTCAAACAGCGTGCTGCGACCAGTTCCGCGGTGGTCCATCGTGTACACATTCACTGTCCCGTTCAGTTGTACGTACAGAGAGAACATATTTGATTCCACTGGTGTGCACACAATAACAAAAGGCGATCAGTTCCTGGTCTTTGGTGCAATTCGAAGTACAGATGCCACGTACGTGGAGAGGACGAATATCCCGGGCCGCCTTGTAAGAGCCACACATTTGTCGCAGTGCTAGCGTTGTCATTTGCAGAAAGACGCTTCACAAAGATGTCGACGGTGTCATCCACCGACTCGGGGGCCTCGCAGATTCCTGGATAGCACAATGGCGCGACGAAAGTGGCACACTCGGCAGTGTCTTGGCCCATACTTCCTTGGTCCGAGAAGGTTAAAGTTGAACATGGATACCACCCATTCAGTTTTTGTTGGGGTCTTGATCCGGATGCCAGGCAGACAAACGTTCCGAGAGAAATGACACGAAGGACACGCATGCCAACTTCGATTTGAGTTTTGAGAATTCCACAAGTGTGGGCGATGAGCCAGTTTGTCGAATGATCTTCAAGTGGAGTGCCAACCAGAGAGATACAGAGCACGCTGTAGGCTAAATCTGCCCCATTCTTTAACTTGGATGCGATTGCATAGAGTTCTAGTATCCTGTAGGAACATGAAATTATTAGGACATGCAGTGATTGCGAAGCTCATAACTCCTTCGTAAACGAACTCTGTAGTTCAGTTCAGATTGTCTTGACGAGGATTTGGAGTTGACTCAACTCAGTTATCTCAGTACTGCCGGTAGCTACTAGTTTTATCTGCAGGGAATACCGAGCCACGATCGTACGTAGTTACACTGCTATGCGTACCACGATTATATTGGTCTTGTCGAGTGAGCTGCTAATGCGAATACTCCAGTTCTGATCGGTGTCCTCATACTGTCGCCCCCAAACACTCAAGCTTATTCACAAACTTTCCACCTCCAAGACCCCAAGCTTTCCACATGCACACTTTCGTCAACAATATGGTGTGATCCGCTCTTCTCGTTTTCCCGATCGACTACCTTAATCTTGGCCTTGAAGGCCTCATTATGGAGATACCGTGGCAGTAGAGCCAATATTGGTGTTCTACAGCACTCAGATGACGAAGGAGCGTCCACGATTACTATCAACATCCCGTCAGGTGCCCCGCGTACAGCTGTAGACAGGCCAACGATGACTGCTACATTTCCTTCCTGTGTATGTAAGCCACGAGCCAAATCAACATCTAGAACACCGGTAGTTACGACGGCTGTACAGCCAACGGGGACACACGAGGTGATGTGCAATCCCGTCGTTGAAGTCGCTCCTGTGGTGAGTTTGCTGCTCTGGGCAACAGAGTTCCAACGACTCTTTGTCTAGTGAAGATATAAATATTACACACGGCAGAATTGTGAATCGCCTGATTGGACAGTAATCAACGAGCAACAAAATCTTTACCCAGGTTCCTCGCCGGTATCGTTTCAGGTCATCCCCCCACTCCCCGGACCAGATCCCATGCCTGTGTCTGCAATCGAGAAATGCTACTCGCCTTCAGCATGCAGACGTCGTGAATTATGCATTCTACGGTGAAGATAATCGCCCTGTGTCGTCCAATAAAAATATTAGGACAATCTGACCATAGTGCAGTAATGAACTCGGTGCGTCTGGCGCACGCGGTCTGTAGTACTAGTTTACATCATCGAAGCAGTGCATCCACAGAGACTACAACCTCCGGAGCCCCTAATCTTCAAGAAGGCCCACAGTGGGATTCCCAGGTCACGCCTCAATCTCCTGGCAATTCTGATGACGAAGACGACACGGACCTCCGCGACCCGTTTAAATCTTTTCAATGCGAATGCCAACGATCAACCAGCCCACCAACGCTGCAGACCCGCGGCGCCACCGTCGTTTCTGTGGTGAAGCGCGAATAAGTTTTCGGATTTCTTGAGGACGCCAGATCGGAGCTGGATCGATAGTCCAAATGAAGGATCGCAGATCGAGACCTGTCGACCCGACGACGGAAACTGGGAAAGTGTATCACCGTGACTGAGGATATATGTGTCGAACAATCAAGGTGGAATACGTCACCCAGGGACCAGTAAAACAGTATATAGAATGACGTGGATTACGTAGATCTGCACCGACCTGAGTGCATCCCTCTATCCGCATGGGTGGATCTACGGTGTCGACCAAGAGCATAGATGGATTGACAAACAAGATGTACCTGTTTAATCATGAGGACGGGCCAAGCGGTTGGGCGGATTGAGTGCGTGGAGAGGTGGTGATCTGGTCAATCGGATCTGGGAGGTCGAGATGCAGATCGGATAAGATCAGGTCAGCAGCCGACAGACCCCGATCGGTCGTGCCGTCATTCGGCCTGAATCGGCCTTTCAGTTGAGCCTTGCTGTTGATCGACTCGAATTGGTCCTACAGTCGGGTCTGTCGAACTGGATTCACCGATTCACCGATCTGCCGATACGCCGATATGCCGATTTATCGATCTAGTAGTCGTTCGGATAGGATTGATCTACCAGTTGATCGGATCCGATCGACCCATCAGTTGGTTCAGTCTGGGCGATCGGTGATCTAAGTCGATTGATGGGCTACACAGCGGGAACAGCCAGTCTAATTATATAGGTAACATCTTATCGTAAAATAGAAGTCAGGATGGGATCGATATGGTAGATTAGATAATTATTAATAGAGCCGAATTTGTCATTTACCACACAAGCATATCAAATAATAACCAAGAACGGAAAACACTACATTGTCTCAGTGGTTCATTGGAACACGACATAGTGGTAGAGCTAGTGTTGAAGCGGATAACTGGAAATTATATTGGCCTGATTTCGTTCACCTACTGAACTGCTTACTAGTATGCCAGCTTTTCTTTTCGTCGTTTTGAGATAGTCGGCTATGGTGCTCACGTCGAGATCGGCGCGCACAAACTTGGTGTCAGATTGGCCATATTCTGCACGTATATAAATAGTGCTATATAGTGCCTTGAGTGAGCAAAAGAGACGGTCACCCGAGCTGTGCATCATGCGATACACTTCTAACCGAATTTGCAATGCTTTGAGCCTTCGAGCCCTACCGTAACCGACGATGCAAAAATACGCTTGGTCCGACCTCAAAAAATATTTCTTGGGTTGTAAACAGTAATAATGTCACTGCTGTTCGATTTTCAAATATTCAGACCATTCTTACAAGAAGAAGAATGCCATCACCACACTACCCCACTGGAGGCGCTCCGATGGACCAGGCAGATTGAGTCCACGGAGTAATTGGTGGGAAAAGTCGGGCGTGATTGGCTGAAGCTTCGACCGTGGAGTCAACAAGCGCTTAATCCCTTAGAGTGGAATTATATGTTCGGGGGTGCAGACAAGGTCAATTCTGGCAAACCGCCTGTGATATCATTTATCTCCACCGAGCTTGAGTCGAATCGTGTCCTAGTTGTTCCAAAATTGTTTCCGGTTAAATCCGTAGCGCCAGCAGTAAACTGCAAAGTATCTGGTGTGATTATACTGGCCCAACCTGATTTGAAGAGCCATGGCGATCACCTGGGGACTTGAAAACATGCACAATTGATGTAATAGATCCGATACCTGGTTGAGGAAGTTTCAGCAGAGCTGCGTTGCTGAGCTCCTCTCCTAGGCGTTCGAGAGACTGCCCAAGGGGATAGCGATGTCACCTTTAGTCGTGGACAGGATAGGAACGTGGGTCGTCGTACACCAGGCTCTTGAACCGGCATCCGCCATTATGTTGGTCTTCCACGGTATGTGACGTGCGAAGGAGACCAGACAGTATTAGAATTCTGCCAATGATAATAACGGGTTACCTACGACAATAAGTGGTTACAAACGCGCCATCCGGTGCGGGCTATTGCGCTAAATAGAAGTTACGATACAACACATATGAAAGAACACATGGATTCGTTCACGATCGGTCGGCTGCCAGCATGGACGCCAGTGTAGAGCCGCGTGCACTGTACTTATCAGCTGGCTCATATTTATTGAGTTTTCTGTTTTAGATGTGCACACTTCTGGCGGGTCGCGTCACTGAATTTCACTCTTAGAAACGGTTGCAAAGTATACTCAATCGCGCAGCGTCCGGTGTCGGAAACGTCCGAGATCACGTAAACAGAAGGCTCGGTGTATTGGCAAAATGCTGTGCAAGGATTGTATTCTTCTGCTGCAGCACCACCAGAAAGCATAGCAGATCATCGACGACCTCGCTAGCCAATCGGTGACGTTCGTATTTCCGGGATATTGTGTTAACAATAGTTAAACATGCTGGAAAATGCTCGTGCGGAAGGAAAACAACTCATTATATGACGTAAACTTCCCCGTAAATGTTGAATTTCAGTTTTGATGCATCTCAGGAATGCTAGAAAATGTAGTGTTGAGCTTTTACAAATGGTATCAAACTGATCATTGGCTTGTATCGCACGAAAGGTCAAGTGCTTTTGCCTTTGATTATCAAGAAGAAGCGTTGTCATGATTGATGGTCTGAGGCCGAAAACAATTGACATGGCTTTCTAAAGAGCCAGGTTAACATCAAAGCAGCCAATCTCCACGTAGATGTGCACATCACACCAATAACGTTACCTGAGAACACTTTGTATCGCGAACAAAGGCCAAGTCCTCGGGTCGTTGTGACTCGTACAGTTGTAAATTTGTGTTCTTGTTAGAGTGTTGCATGCCGGGCAACACGAGGCGCTCGTGAATTTTTCAAATCTTGAAATGGATTGGCTAGAATACTAGCTATTTCTGGATTGGCAAGGTGTTGGAGACCGTTTGACATATAGATTTGCGACAAGATTTTGTGGATTGATTGTGGAGACGGTGTATGATAAGGAAGCTTGCCTGCCTCTGAGAGTAGTGACTTGTCTAGAAGTTCAAGATCAAGAACGTTACGTCTAAGCTAACAATTCTCTTAAGTGGGTTACCCGATGTGGGTGAAATGCCTCTCTGAACATATCCGAGAGAGTGTCCCGATATCGTTTCGAGAATGGCAGCAGTCCCAAGGCTATGGTGAGCCCCGAAACCAAGTGCCACGTCCACAGATCAAACTAATGTCTAAGAAATCCAAGATTCTGACCCTAAGTTCTCCTTAAGTCCACACTACTTCACCAACGCCGGTGGTTATTTCAAATGCACCATGTTCGCGCCGTCCCGACTTGCTTCCTCTCATATCGAGCCGAATGAACACGACTTCGCCCCTCCTAGGCGGTAAAATCCAAAGCAAAATGCAATGTCACGACACTCAATCCAGTAATCATGACCCCTCCCGTTAGAACTGCAGCTCTTCCTCATCCACCACGGCATTAGCCTCAGCCAAGCGCGCACATCTCCTCCGTTCCGCCTCGACCGTTCCTCATCGTTGACCTGTTTGATCATCTGTGCATTCTTAGGAGCAAAGAAGTCGCAGATTTCCAACAAGTCTCAGACGTACCAGATACTGTTCCCGACGGTTCTCAACGCGCTTGCCAACGCCATCCACGATAGGCACATGAACCCCGCAATGTCCGTCTCATCGCCACTGATTTCGAGTATTTCCACAAAGCTAGTGTTAGGCAATTCTCCTTCGGTTAACGATCCCTGATCTTCCGTTCCGGCGTGGTACACAATTCGGTCATGTATTTCCATAGGATAAAGTCGGCTCCATCTGCCCTTATAAGGCTTGAGTCGGTTGACGTTCACAGTGATGATCCGATCGGGGTGACTAGGAATTGCAACCTTGTAGGCGTTCTCCCCGACTTTGCCAAGAACACGGTAAGGTCCATGCGAGGAGAACGCCAACTTCTTTGTCTTCCTTTCACTACGCTTAGCTCGGAAATACTGGTAAACCCACACAGGGTTGCCCTCGCTGAACGTCACCGCCTTTTGCCTTTCAAGTCTTTTTTCGTGTTAATCCTGAGCTTTCAAAAGTTGCTATCCCGTAAAAAAATATACAATCTCCGCCTGTAAGACGGCATTCCATCCTCGAAGTATGTCCTTGCAAACTTCAAGAAACGCTAGAGAACTCCATCGCCAATTAGTTGTCCGATGCGATATAAGTACACTTCCACAAAACGCTCATCAAACTCAGCAGGCGCTCCGCCCGGCAGTGGCCACAGCGTTTTCAGCACCGTTACTGAACGGTGGGCCGAGTCCTGTTCCTTCCGCCAGCAGAACATCCAATCGGCGTATCAACCCATACACAGATATTCTCGCCACACAACGCCAACTTCGGGGAAGACCCCTATCGACATAGACGTTTACTCCTACAGTCGGACCTCCAAGTGGTTCCACACTTACGAGTCCGACGATCATGTTTTGCCTCACCTTAGCTTCCACTTCAGCAACACTTTGCGTTACCTCTCGTACTGCGACAACGCCCTTCTTCGAAGTGTCGGCGGTATTTCTCGTGGAGGCGGCTGATATCAGCAAGATAATTAGCCGCCATTACGAGCAACTTGACAAACAGGCAAGTTTGATTTCCTCAACTCCGGCACCAGGAATCCCATCGGATCAAGGCAGCGATTCAGATGTTATCGTTGCAAATAGCGAAATGAAGGCTCCCGATCTAGTTGATGACAATCGTTGCACATACACGGTTGGCGATAGCAAAATCTGCCTCGTAGTGGGGAACTGCCTCACATACGTACTGCACAGTGTACCCTTGAGCTTGCGGAAACCTAAAAGACTAATTGCCATGCTCTACGAGCTCTAATGGCGCTTCCAGCGCCACATTTGGTACTCGCCCAATGGCCACTTGCTTGGTTCAGGAATGGGGGAACAAGAGGTCTATGCTTTGCAGGGCAGAATACAGAACGTGATGGAGATGTATAGTGTCACAGCCTCGCTGAAGCAGTTTTGCGCTAGCGGAAGGTGATAGTGGACAGTCCACACGGAACGAAATTATGGCAGTAATCCAAGCAGTAACCACAAGGAGTAGGACTTTGCGCGAAGTTAGACTCGCCGCTTTTTACGTTCAAACAAACAGGCGAACACACGGTATTTCTTCTCGAGAGTATCTACTAACTATGAAAATAGTGCCATACCCATACTCAATCCAGGGTTAGCGGGGGAGAAGGAAAATGATTAAGCTGAAATTTTAGCTGCAAACTGGAGTACCATACTTAATTGTGGAGCAGATCATCATTTACTACGTGCAGAATTGATCAATGACGTTAAGGACGCATGGCCCGATGTGGATTTGGCCTCATGCGATGATATAGTAACAACGACAGAGGTGTCCCAGGCAATAAAACGGTGCAAGCGAGGTAAAGCATCAGGGCCTGGTTACCTTGGCAATCATATCTATAGAGATTACAAGGAGAAGCTGATGCCAGTCCTAGCGCGCTTGTTGGCTTCTAGCTATTGGTGGGAGCAACCCCTGCGTCATTCGGCGTGCCTGCATTTTCAGTACTGCAAAAACAATGCTACAGACCTTTTTCAATACCGTCCAATTTCGCTGCTGAACTCGGATTGCTACGCTTTTACTAAAACGTACTCCCAGCGCAAGACAAGTTGTGTTGCAGACTTGGTCAACCCAATGCAGTTTGGGTTTGTTCCGAGACGTAATTCCACACAGCCAATGATATTTTGAAGCGGCAAAGCGAGTGGTGACTGAGCAAATGAACAAGAGAAAGACTGAAGTGATGTTCTTAAACGTTGAAAAGGCTTCCGACGTGCTTGACAGAAAATTCCTGTTTGCCGTCCTGGAAGGAAAAGAATTCCCTCCAAAGATGATGGCGCTGATTCGGAAATTCACTCCAACACGACTGCTACATTCTTAGCAAATAGGCCTACCTCGAGGATAACGCCAGACTCACTAGTGGAATCCAGCAAGGGTGTCCATTGGCGCCTCTGCTTTTCATAAGGTAACGCTGTTTATGGGCCAAATTTGGGTCAGGCCAAGCCACGGGTCAACCCTTCTTATGGGTCAAGTCAGGGTCAACCCTCGAGGTGGCTCAAGTCCGGGTCAATCGTGATAAAAATATAGAGGTCCATCGTTAAATAAAAATTATTAAGTAAACAAAAAAATTATCAGTAAACATTTTGGCTCTCAAATCCATGTTTTATTCAACTACCCTAAAACCCTTGCACAACCTACTTAAAGAGCGTTAACCCTATCAAGATGAGGGAGGTGTGGCCATGATTTGTCCGGGGTTTAAGTCTGCGTGCTACGCACACAGCCCTTAAACCGGTTGGCATTGTGTCGGCTTGCCGAGCGAGTCTGTTTCATCCCTCCTTCAACCTAACAACCCAGACGATGATTTCATAATCTTGCCATTTGGCCAAAATCAACGAACCAGTCAAAGGGAAACACACATTTTAGCTTTGTGTTTCCCGGTTGTAGTAGCATTTCGTATAAGCTGTATGCGTGGTCTAATAGACGTTTTGAATATATAATGTACTTTAGAAAATGCCCCGGGGCAGGGATTAGCACGGCACGCTAGGCGCGGTCGGCTAAGTCCGCACACTTACTGAGTAGGAGAACGGCGTGTAGGGCCGTCTCCGCGCACCGCTCGTTTCCCTCGAGACACGCTAAGAGCTGCGAGGTTGGCGCAACTCTCCTTGTTTGTTTAGAGTCGGATAGGCTTCGCGCCTAGGGACCGATCGCAGAGAGGAAACGTCCGAAGTTTTGTCGAATAACACACTCAATAGGTAGCTGTAAATTTAAGTAGTTAGGAGCGCTGTTCCGAGTCTGAGAGGTCAAAATCAAAAGTGAGTACGGCACTGCCGATCTCGCCGCGGCTACATCCGTAGGTACGACCCCCTTTCGCCGCCTTCTTGGGTCTTCCTCCTGGCATGCAACCCGTCCTCGACTAGACACCCCTCCTACCTTCAAATGTTCCATCAGTCCTTCACCATATAAAATCCTGGGCCTTCTGCTCACGACCTCCATCTCTCGGCGCGACAACCCCCTCTTTCACCCTAACACGGCCGTACTGAACATCATGCCACCCCTCCCGTCATCGCCAGACACCTTAGTGTCATCGCCGCTCTGACTTCTTCACGCCGTCATCACTTCACTCAAACTTTCCATTGTCCCCTCTATTGAGCGACAGTCATCCGAGCTGTCGGATCTCCGGTCAACAAAAATGTAGCCATTATTGACATCCTGCCCCAGATAGAGTCCTCGAACCGTTTGAAATACTGGTATCGGGACAAAAAGAATATAGTAATATGAAAATAATTACAAAAATGACACATCGAGACGGGCCAAGTATTCGGGTCAACTTTATCAAAGAAGCTTTAAAATTTGGAAATTATGGACTTGACCCGTGACTTGGCCTGACCCAAACTTGACCCATAAAAATCCCTTCTTTTATAATTGCGATTGATGTGCTGAACGATATGATAATGGCGAGCTCTGCGCTCTCAGGGTTACAAATGTCCGGACAAATTGCAGCACAGTTGCTTGAAGTGGCTGATTATGCGGATGACACAGCCATCTACATCGAGGATCCGATGATGCAGGATTCAGTCCTCGAGCTTGTCCACCTCTTATCAAGGTACTTGGGACTTAAAGTTGATATAAGCTTAATGGCGAGCATCCAGACGGAGCCGACACAGACACACCATTCGCGGTACAGACAGCTGCAGATATTTGGGTCACTTGACCTCGATCACAGAAGACTCAAAATCAATATGGGCATGAGCGTTTAGCGCACTGACGGGAAGATTGGGTATGACGATGCCTAAAGCAAATTCAGTTCTACAACGTGCAGAATTAGCAAATGCCGAAGCTTCGACTTGTGATCCGCCACGCTTGGTGGTAAGGATCTTTTGGAGAAGGAATCGGAAACTTTGTGTAGAACAGTTGATTTAATGTAGTATCACAAAAATAATCAAGGGATGCGTGTGCAGCACAGCTGCGGAGTTAATTCCAAACAGAGGAGACTTTTATATGTCCAATCTGAACATTGAATTTTGCTTGCCATAAGTGCCAGAACAGTGGGACAATAAGCTCTAGCTTGAGATAAAACAGTTCAAATTGCCGATAATATACTAAAGTTGGTCATGGACAGTGGAGACTTCATTATACCAACTAATGCATATGTTACCCCGTCAAGAACAATCTTCGCTTTAGATCACCGGAGAACAATGTACAAAACGTTGGCGATTTTATTGAGGCAGGAGTGCTTGGCATGTTTGTTTATGATGTGCCATACTATCCGTCTACAGGGAAACCATCTTGCGCAAAAGCAAAGGCATTTAGGGCTCTGGCTGACAGATTCACTAGGGTATGCTTGTTTTCCTTGGTGTAGATAGCGAAGCGGACGGAACGGATGGAAAACGAGTTTTTAAGATGAAGGAGGACATCCCTAACTACGACAGCTGCTGCAGATAATAGCCAGTCGAATATTATCCACTCAGTGTATGTGGACCACAAGCTGTGGTTCATTTGGTCTTTTCCGCAGACGCACCGATACAAGTCCATCCGTGATCGAGCAACGCCGTACGTCAAGCCAGCGCTGCACCATTCAAGCCAAATGCGAGACTGCGGTACGCTAGTCAGAAATCTTCTTCTCGGACATGCTCAGGGATATCGCTGCTGTGATCGACATGCTTCTAAACTAGTTAGCCCGGAGGTTTACGCGCTCAGCGGAGGTCCGCGTGGTGATCCCGTCAGTTAGTCGCCCCCATTCTGATTACCGGCGTCATATCGGTCGATCTCGTTCGCTGCCGCCGTCTTACTTAGCTGTCGTTTGTAACAGCATTTACCCGCCGTCATTCGCGTTGTGGTCGCCCGGCGTAGGAGTCCCATCGGCCATTTTCGTTGGCTGAACACGGTCGTGGCTGTTTCGTTGCTTGTGCGCGTTTGTTTTTGTCGCACTTGTGGTCCGTTTGTTCGTCCTTAACCATCTCATCATTGATTCTCGTGACCGTCACCCTCTGTTCGCGCCGACGCTTTCGTCCGTGGAAGTCGTGTTTCTTTCGGAGCTGTTGTTCTCGTGGTAGTCGCGCTCGTCGCCGTCGATTTCAGCAACCATTCTAGCTTTCGTCGGTCTTTCTTGTGACTTTCTTTCGCGTGGCTGTCGATATCGTGGCCGTGGTTTCTGTCGGTCGATCTCATGACCATCGCTCTCGTCGGTCGTTTCCATCGGTCGTTCTTGTTCGTGGTGCTCATTCTTGTTTTCGCCAGTCGCTCTCGTTGCAGTCGCTCTCGTTACAGTCGCGCTCATCGGAGTCGCTCCCATTGCAGTCGATCTTGCAGCTGTCGCGCTCGTGGCTGTCGCTCTCGTCGCAGTGCCGCTCTGTAGCCGTCGCTTCCGTGGCTATCGCTCTCGATGAGTATTATTGTAGGCGTCGGTCGCTCTCGTTCATGCGCAACGACTTTGTGGCCGTCTCTCTCGCTCTGGTGGTCTTCGTTCTTGCCGTCGTCACATCGCTCTCGCCAGCCGCTTTCGTCGCAGTAGCTTTTGTAGCTGCCGCTTCATCGCAGTCGCTCTTGTGTCACCGCTCTCGTTGCAATTGCTCTTCTAATCGCCGATCTCGCAGCGCTCACTCTCGTGCATTTCGTCCGTGGCCAACATAGTGGCTTTCGTTCTCATTCGTGGCCTTCGCCGAGGCCATCGTTCTCGTCCGTGGCTGTACCTCTATTGGCCGCCACTCTCATTCGCTACCGTCGTTGCAGCCGTTGCTCTCGTTCGTGGCCGTCGTTGTCAGTCTCTCTCGTTCGTAGCTGCTGTCGCGATCGGCTCTCGTTGGCGTCGTCTTCGTTTGTTGCCGTCACTCGTCGTTATCGTGGGCACGCTCGCATTCGCTGCCTTCTCGATGGCTGCTCACGCTTGTGGACAGACCGCTGATCATGATCGTCAGTCACTTCGTTCGTGGTCGTCCAGGCTGTCTTTTTCTCGCTCGCGGCCGTTGCCGCGGTCGTGTGCCGCGTACCGTTCTCACTCGTGTTCAGCGTTCTGATGACCGGCACTCTCATCTTCGTCGGGGGCCGTCCTCACCTCCGTCGTGGTTGGTCTTCTTATGTCCACCTCGTGCCGCCATACTGTTCATTTCGTGGTCTTACGTACCGTTCGTTCCAAGCACAGGTTTGCTTGCCGCCGTCATGCCCATTGCTCGTTCCCGGCACAGTTGTGCTCATCGCCGTCTCATGGTCGTCTTACTGGTTGTTCTCGTGACCGTCGGCTTCGCGAAAGTTGTCTCGGCTCGAACAAACATGAAGGCACCTAGGTAAAATGTATGTCGAAATTTGTTGTCAGCGTTATGTACTCCTCCTGGACCAAAAGAAACTAATGTCCAATTGATAAATGACAGTTTGTAAGTGCCATCCGTCATGTTCAACACGTCAAAACGTTGTCCTAACACTGCACGCGCAAAGTTTTAAAACAGGAGTCTGGGCGTGAAAATATTCCCCAAGAATCTTCCTTGTCTTCGCTCGGATCTCGGAATACATCAAGGACCAGCAGTTCATTCTGGAAGTAGAATGGCTTCTTAGCAAGCTCAGAGGCGTAGTACGCAGCATGATAGCGCATGTCTTTTAGAAAATCTTCTTTTGTTGAACACATTCTGGGTGAAGCCCATACCATGATATCAGCCATGGAAGAAATTCCAAAATTACCTTGTGATCGCAGTTTTTGGGCACAGGTTTTCAACTGCGTGACACGTGTGAGATGTTGCAACTCGCTTTCATCTTTGCCGTACATCATTTCCAATGTTGTTAGACACTGGGCAGGGCGCTAGCCTCCAAGAAGCAGACTGGTGACCTCTTTTTCCAAAGGTTTATGAATCCCTGTCCGTTGATAGTCGTGAGGCGATGTACTGACACCATGTGTGCCAGATATCGACAGCGTGAAAAGCCCCGACTCTAGCTTCTTAATTCGTGCTGTTGATACACAATTTTCATGAGACGTTGAGTAGAACCATGTCGTGTCTCGGTTGTTGTTCTTGCGACGATACCGCGTGGTTTTAACGCCGTCGAGGGCAGCTCGTGCTTCTTTCATTGTTTTAAATCCGCTCCAATCGGTCACATCAACCTCGCTTGAAGTGACAGCTGCATCATCGTCACTATTGGCCGAGTCCTTCTCAGAATGGCCGCTGTCATCGGCGTCATTCGAAGCATTGTTTTTCCAGAGATTTCAAAAGCAATATCACCACTGCTGTCACTTGAAAAGTTGCTAAGAATGACGTTGACCTGGAGTGTTGCAATATCCACACTAGACAGACTTTCCATGTCACTGCCATTTTCGTAGATGAAGCTGTCGGCGCTTTTATTCGGTTCTTGGGTGTGATATCCACTTGTGGTCAAAGTGTACATGCCGTCTGCACCCTTCGTCACTCGCGTCCTAGCCTTACACACCCTTTATGCGAATTGCACATCAGAATAGTGACCGACGGAGATGCCGAGCGAGCTTTGAACTTTGCATATTCCCGAGTTTCCAAGTACGACGCAACCCTTTCCAAAGTCTTAAACTTCTGCTGGTGAACGACAACTCGAGAGGTTGCGTTTGTTGACCCTGGGGTATCAGCACTATAAGCTTTTTCATCACGACGTCTTGTTCCTCTGCGAGCACTCTGCCGTGACCAAGTTGCTCCCTCATCTCCACTAAAGTCATAGCTTTCACTTGAAGATAACTCAGCACTTGCTTCTCGACTGGACTGGGTCGGTTCTTCGTCCCCAGCGTAAGAGCATGTCTCGGTTGAGGAGCGTTCGTCCGCCACAACAACGCTAGTTGTGCACTTTTGCGGGTCATCAGAGAATGACAAGCAGCGTTCTTAATTCTGCGCGGAGGATTGCGATGCTGGCAACAAAGAGGAAGTGGCCTTGTGTGCTAGAAAGCAAATGAGAGAATGAGAACGAGGGTTTCGTGCAGAAAGATGCCGAGAGAACGTGTACGAAGTCGTGGAAAAATTTATAGCGTCTGTTCTAAAACTGCTACAAAGCCTTGTAAGTTTCACATGTTTATGGAACAATTTACCTAGGGGCCACTTTTTGGAATACTCTAACTAGTGACCATTGCGCAACAATCGGTGATGTAACTGATATTACAAAAACTAAGATGAAACAACAATAATAAAAACATAGACGATTTGTATTAGCTTTATTCAATATGTGCATAGATAAGTGAGCTAATCATAATCACTGAGATAAGTAAGGTCAATCGGGTGTCTGAATGTCCCGTCGATGTCCAGGTCGGTAATAATTCGGCGTAGTCTGCGAATCCACTTGTAACGGGGTTACATGAAGGTGTCCAGTAAGGTGGACCACACCTGGTCACCTTGGGGACACATCGTTCGGATAAGATATCTGTATCCCTCCTCAAAGTGATATCGGTACTTGGTACCCCGGATTACCTTAAGTCAGTACTGATATCAGTACATGGGCGCAGCGCCATTCATTTGTGCATGACTAGAACTAAGTATGCAATAATTAGTTCTATACATTTAGGAAAAGAGGTTTAGACAGATAAAAACATTCAATTCAGTTCACATTTTGCAAGTTAATTAAGAAGTGGTTTCAACTACTTTAATTAACTAAGGTAGTCCAAAGAGTCAGTTTTGGACTGTGAAGTATTGTTATACTTGGTTCTTGTATAAGAACGTACAGTCGTCGGAACTCTGACTGATAGACGGACTTCTAAGACTCAGAGAGTCGCCCCCTCTTCCTCTGTGCCAAGCACTTGCTACGCAGCCCCGTTGCACCACTGAAGAGGCTCTACTTCAAATTCGCTCTCCGTGCCTTTGTCGCCGGATAAATCCTGGTCCAATTCACTGGCTGAGAGGGTGCTGTTGCTGAAGATATCGGCTTGTTGATTAAAGGCTTCCGAATCAGAGCTGGAATCAGAATCGCTGGTGGTCTATTCTTGAACTTCATGAGCTTGTCGATGCAACGATCGTTGCAAATCTCTCCTTGCTTGCCACCTCTGCGTGCAAGTCCGTCATGACTTTGACGACGTTGTCGTATGACCGCTTGATCCGCTTGTAGACATAGTAGAGCTTCTCGTCTTTGTGTTCGAGGTCCTCGTATGTCACATGACTCCGCGTCGTCATTGTAGTTGAGAGGCAATGTGTGGAAGGCGTTGGCAGTTTGAAAATGAGCACAAGCCAATATGTGTTCGTGTTTTAAAGCATTATTACAATGAATTGTTTTGAAATTCTACAGTTCTGTCGAATGTGATCTTTTGTGTTAATTTCCTTGCGCAATAGGCATGTTTGTTTGCCTGTCCTTATATATTATTTTTTTCGTTACTGTTTACTTACTTTAAGTCAACTCAATACAATTATCTATACTGCTACTCGTTTCGGATTATGCCAGCAAAAATTTGCTGTGAAAATGTAGTTTCGTTGCGTCACTAGATCTTGCAACGCCACCATTATGGAAATCGCACAGAAGCTGACAGGCTTAGGAAGTTTTTGGTCCAGCTTCTGTGCGATTTACACAGAAAAATGAAGTGGTATTGAAACCATCCGATAATTTCGGATGGTATAGTTTTCATCTGAATGGCATTGAAATCATCCCTATAATATTCATTTCATCCGTTGATGGCATTGTTTTAATCTTTTCCCAACCTGGGATAGCAAGGTGGCTACCAGTTGCAGCACAATATCCGATACCCTCGGCCCAAGCCCATCAGTTTAGGAAACTGGTTTTGAATCTATGATGTTCCGGGTTTCCTACAGAAGCTTATCCCAAATAAACGAATGTTCATGACACACAATGTGATCGGAACTCAGCAGTACCTCCGCTCTCACCAGCCCAGTCCTGAATGTTATTACCAAAATGGAAATTCCCCACCAGAATGCGCCGCGGGTAGAACTTATGAAACGTTAGAGGTGGGATTGTGACTCACATCTCCAGGTCATACAAGGGCACTCAAGTAACTCCCCATAAATGGTCAACACGGGTGTCGCCAATTTGGGTAGGGAAGCGAAGATGGTCGCGAACGCATACACAATACAAGAAACTAATTGCCGGTTCGAGAGTACAGAACGGTGAGTCTATCATTTTCAAAGCGCTCACTGACTGGAAAAATGAAGATAACGGAATTGGTGTTTCTCTAAGTAACGTAAAGTGAGAGGTAATCCGGGCATCAATTCCTACGATCACCAACCCTCCAAAGGTTATTCTTAAAAATTTTGTACATGAGGCACCACTGGTAGACATTCCTCGAACATTCATGCCTTTTACAATGTGAAAAGGGTTCCCTCATGCCTCTGGATTGCACGAAACTCGACTTCCTAGGTTGCAGCATGGCAACAGATACTCCATTCAATTACTGTAAACCGTACCACGAGCTTGTTTACGGCGCATAAAGCGCAAGCGGCACTGGAAGTAGTCACCCCGTCTGGTGTGAAGAGAACAGTGACAAGGGACCTTAGGCGGATTGAGGACATGTTGGGTGGATAGTTGAGTTGGGTCGAACTAACTAAATTGAACAATGAGCTCGAGCGGACCGTTTTGAAGTTAATGGATGGTTCTCGTGTACTGCAGAGTTGTGAAAATATAGGGGCCACCGATTGTGTACATTTTGAAAATGCCCTGGTCACAAGTACGGGTCAGCATGCGGTTTGAAGGCATCCAGCAATTTGCCTCGTTGCCCACACGACTGGCCAATAGTATCCAACGAATATAGTAGAAACAATTGTCTTTCTGCTGGCGCTAATTGTTGGGGATCGGATGTTAAACTTCACAGGAAACTGAACAGATGGCTTCTCGTTCCACTGCGACAACAATAAACCTCCACATGCCGCGTAAACATTGGACTTCATATGCGTACTGCACTGCGGTCGACGAAGGTAGGAGAATTTTGCAGGATGTGTCCTAACTGCGGGACGATCCGTACACTTGACAAGTACAAGTGTTAATCTCTTCTTTGTTCAACTGCCATCCACACAGGACCAAATATTATTCGAGAGGTACGACATCTGCGTGTTCTATCTTGGCTCGATAAGGCTATTCGGATCTTCACGGCTCTGTGATATTTCCTTGACAAGAATTAAGATTTTGGCTAGGGTTTTCCGGTCTCGGTACGTTTAGGTGACGGTGCTGCCCTGACTTGTTCTGCAGTAGATATCCTGGGTGAACTTCAAACTCTATGGTCTACGACGCAAATTGCATCACACTGTACAAATCGAGCAAGACATTTTATTCTACGTTTTATAGTAGTCCAGCCCTAACACCGAAATACCCGATTGTCTTGCAACGGTATGGACTAGTTTCGAAAAGATATTATGAAAGTACGCTCCAAAGATTCGTGGCTCAGTTCACAGCCTTGGATTAATCCATCGTGTATATATTACACAATACAATAAACGGAAGAAACATAAGAATCCCAAACGAGAAACGTGCTGACGACATCTTCATCCAGCTGCTTGAAGAAAAGATTACCATTTTCAAAGATGGAAATGCAGTAGAGTACTATGTACGAGGTTGCCATGGAATCATGTATCGTTCGAAAAAGGGCAAAACCCTCTGGCTATCGGTAACAGCCAATGTGCTTTGACGCCTTCTGACTCGTGGCCATCCAGACAACTACAGCATGCTTGACTTTTGCAAAACAATACTTGCAATAGATGATTTGGCGCGATACCAAATATCAAGATTTAAGTTATGTGCTTACCTACTTACATACCTACAGGGAAATGTGTGTGTGTGTGTTTTCCTTTAAAACATCAGGAGACACACGCACAGGTACGATACATAACAGGAGCTGACAGTGAGGGCGGTGCAAATGTACGATCGCTCTGAGTTTGAGTCGAGCAAACAACCCTTCTATGGCTGCTCACTCGGCTAACGACAGGATGGGCGGCAGCTGCGGGTGTCCGTTAGTTTACCAAACTCAAGGACACAACAAACTCACCTGAAAATAAAACTGAACGATGGCTGCAATTCAGACTGTATGAGCATTAGTCCATACGACCCGGTACCTTCTGTCGGCAAAGCGTTGGTGTGAGTCCAGATCAGAAAATGTGCTGGATGTGTTTTTGGCTACAGGGCGGTGCAAATAAAAGTAATACAAGCGTTCACAATATGTTGAGTGTGGCTAACGGTAGTACCATGATGGTACCGTGCAACGCTGTTGGCATCTGTGAATTTAGAAATCCAGCCATACAAATATGCAAGTATTCGGATCCTCTGGATGAACCGGGGAAAATTAATGCGTACCTAAAAACGTCCTAAACCTAAAAATAATCCTAATACTGCCTTACACAGTGTAAGTGATTAAATCTGTCCAAATATGAGGTGCTCCCCCTTAGGGGAGGTAGAGGGGTTTCTAGGGTACCATAGCGAGCGAAGCGAGCCGACTGTAGTGGTTTAGGACGCTTTTAGGTGCGCATTGTTTGGACTCGGATGACCCAATTCTATTTATTTTGCCAATCTTACCTACATATCCCGTAACTTGGCATGACTGCCAATCGCTTGTTAATCTATGAATTATGATCGATCAAGTGCTGCTCTATGGCACGATCATACTCCCCATGCTCTGCTTCAGGTCTCATTCGACGAATTGCCTCGCAGTCCTCACTCGCAGGAATCTCACCATACCGGTCGACATGCGTCTTCTCCTGTTCATTTCGCTCTCGACACTCATCAGCCAGGCCACCGCAGCAAAATTCCACAGAAAATTAAATGGGTGGTTCTCGTGCTCAACTTTGACCTTCTCGGATCAAGGAAGCCTAGGCAAAGACAACGCGGAGTGTGCCACGTTCGTCGCGCCATTGTGCTACCCAGGAATCTGTGAGGCCCCCGAGTCGGTGGATGACACTATCGACATCTTTGTAAAGCGTCTTCCTGCTACAAATGGCGATGATAGCACTGCGACAAATGTGTGGCTCATCCAAGGTGGCCCGGGATATTCGTCCTCTACACGTACGTGACATCTGCGCTTTGGATTGCACTGAAGACAAGCAACTGATCGCCTTTGATGTTGTTTTCATTTAGTTGAGATTGATATGTTCTCTCTGTATGCACATCTGAACGGAACCGTGAATGTGTACACGATGGATCACCGCGGAACTGGTCGCAGCACGCTGTTTGACTGCGTTGCGTCACAGTCCACCACTACTGGCTCACCAGGGGCTAAAGAAGTCGACATAGAGGAAGTTCCGGCATGTGCACAGTCGCTCCAGGACAAGTACGGGGATCTTTCCTCGTTCTCCACAACAAGCGCCGCTATGGACATCGTCACCTTCCTCTCAAAGTACTCCAATGATGCCAGTTCAGTCGTGTACGGAACGAGTTACGGCACCATGTTAGTGGAGCGTTTGATGCATTTGAACCCTCCAAATGTGATTGGGTATGTGTTGGACAGTATTGCTTCGAGCTCAGGGGCTGAAAAGTTCCAGTACTACTCTAAGTATGATACCGATTTCGGAGAGGTTGGCGATGCCTTCTTAGAACTCTGTGAGGAGGACGAGGAATGCAATGGTCAGTTCGGTCCTGATGGCATTCAGGACGCACTTCAAAAACTGATGTTGAAGATCGACAAGCAGCCAAACTCTAAATGTGCAGCAGTGATGACCACCGCTTCGAAGACTACCGGTAGTCCAGAAACTACCAGCGGTCCAGAGAGCACCAACGGAACGGAGACTAGCGAGCCACCGTCGTACACACTTCGACGTACACTTGGTACACTACTGCTGGATTCGACTACGCGTACTCTTATTCCACCGATCATCTACAGGCTCCAACGCTGCTCATCCGATGACAAAGCTGTTTTGAAGTTCTTCTTCAAAACGATGCAAGAGAACTCAAACGTAAAAAGCCAAGATAGCGCGCTCACGTCAATTCTACTTTTCGATCTCATCGTCTACTCCGAGATGTGGGAGAGCCCTCAGCCGTCTAAGAAGGTGATGAAGAAACGGTTTACAGACGCTAGCATGTCTGACGCTGGAATGTATCTGGCTATCGAACAGTACTGCGCTTTCTCCAAAGAAGACTCGCCCCTCTGCAATAAACTTGGCGTTAGTGACTACGAAGCTAATGGGATCATTTACGAACGAGATGAATACTGGAACAAGGCCGCTACCATCCCGAAAGGTGCCAGTGTGCTACTTCTACAGGGCAAATTGGACCCATGGACAGCACCTAAATACGCCGAGTACCTGCTGGAAGCTCTTATCGGGACACGGAAGGAACTCATCACTTTCGACTATGCTGTTCACGGTATTGTACGGACTACACAACTTGCCGGCGAAGATTACCCGAGCACGACTTGCGGAACGATGTTGCTGGCGTCGTACGTTGCCAATGATGGCAATCTGAAAAAGTTGGATAAATCTTGCATAGACAAGATGCCGGCGTTCAATTTCACATTGTCATACGAAACTCAGCTCCAGTACTTGGGTACTGATGATGCTTATGATGGTGATTTGGTCGATTGGACTAACGTAACTTAGGGTAAAAGCATCGAGCGAAACTGAATCACACATCCCTCAGCTCGAAGGGGTGGAATAACAGTCTACTACAACACGCATTTGAGGATTGCTTTAAGCGCATTCAATGCATGGCATATTGATATCTAATCGAGCGACCACACGCCGAGACTTGCCGATCACTTGACCCACTTGACTTGTTACACGCGAGGAATGTTACTGATGTTATTATGCCTGGTTGCAGTCCCGACTCATGGCTTTCACAAGTACGGGTCAGCATGCGGTTTGAAGGCATCCGACAATTTGCCTCGTTGCCCACACGACTGGCCAATAGTATCCAACGAATATAGTAGAAACAATTGTCTTTCTGCTGGCGCTAATTGTTGGGGATCGGATGTTAAACTTCACAGGAAACTGAACAGATGGCTTCTCGTTCCACTGCGACAACAATAAACCTCCACATGCCGCGTAAACATTGGACTTCATATGCGTACTGCACTGCGGTCGACGAAGGTAGGAGAATTTTGCAGGATGTGTCCTAACTGCGGGACGATCCGTACACTTGACAAGTACAAGTATTAACCTCAATCTCAGGACAAAAAGAAAGGATCAGTTTTTGACGTCTCAGCTCCACGTCCACAGACGTCCAAATGCAAAATACGCTAAGACAGTTGAAGTTGGCTCAATCGTTAACAATTTAAGCCCTCGAATAGAGGTGGAAGATACTTCTTCCCTTCAAACGAGGTGTGGCAAAACCGACTCTCGCGGAGAAACCTGAACAGAACTTGTCCTTACGCGTGGCTTGCAATTTCAGAGTCTCGAACATGGCGTTACCTCCGTAGCGAACCCGAAAAAATGTACTTAGCTGCAATCAGATCGAAAATATGTACGATATTATCATCAATCATGTTTACTTGCACCAGTAAACCGTGGTGGTGGCGGCCAGCACCTGGTTGATTCAGCGTACGACGGTGGATTAAAATACAGGCCGCGTTCATCGTGACTACATTTCGAATTTAGACGCGCCATAACCATCGTCAGCGCCGGACCACGTCAACAACATCCTTCACAATCGGGTCGCGTAATCATCGGACTTCATAAGCGTACAGTACAGTGCAGTCTGTACTGTTGTCGGCGAAGATAGGAGAATTTGTGGGATGTGTTCCTGACATCCCACAAATTCTCCTATCTTGTGTTCCTGACATCCCAAAATTCTCCTATCTTGGCGGGACAGCGCAAATACAAATACATGTGCAAACGTACTGGTCTGTCTTTTGGTGCACGCTATGTCAACATCTGTGAATCTAGTAGGGACATAAATCAAGCTTGACATACAAATGTACAGTATGCTTTGCGATCGGTGTTTGGATCTTCGTTCTGTCTTTGTGGCACGTCGATCGACATTTTATACCGATCTGAGGAATGAAGCATGGCTCAATCATTTGCTGTTGTCGACAACCTGTCGATCGTACCGTATTACTGTACATGGACTCCCTTAAAAGTCAACTTGACTCGGCACAACCTTCACCGCCACGTGCTCGTCGATCCATGAACGCGCTTGGGATGTGTTACTCCATGGCATGAGCATCCTTCCCAACGGGAAGTCCCGACGCTTTGGCTCAGGTGTCATTCAGCGATTTACCTCGTTGTCCTCATTTGTGGGAAACTCGCATACCATGCGTCTCCTTCTGTTCATTTCTTTCGCGATACTCGTCGGCCAGGCCACCTCGGCAAAAACCCACAGAAAGATAAATGGGTGGTTTTCCTGTCCAACTTCGACCTTCTCGGATCAAGGAAGCATGGGCCAAGACAATGCCGAGTGTGCCACGTTCGTTGCACCCTTGTGCTATCCGGGTATTTGTGAAGCCCCCGAGTCCGTGGTCGATACCGTCGACATTTTCGTGAAGCGTCTCCCAGCAGACAGCGGCGACGCTAGCACTGCGACAAATGTGTGGCTCATCCAAGGCGGACCGGGATATTCGTCCTCTACACGTAAGTGACATCCGTGCTTCCAATTCCCTTAAACCAGCAACTGATCGCCTTGTGTCCTTGTTCATTTAGTGGAGTTGGATATGCTCTTTTGCATGCACATCTGAACGGAACCGTGAATGTGTACACGATGGACCACCGCGGAACGGGTCGCAGCACGCTGTTTGACTGCGTTGCGTCACAGTCTACCACTACTGGTTCACCAGGGGCCAACCAAATCGACATGAAGGAGATTCCGGCATGTGCCCAGTCACTCCAGGACAAGTATGGAGATCTCGCATCGTTCTCCACAACAAGTGCCGCTATGGACATCGTAACTTTCCTTTCCAAGTACTCCAACGGTGCCAGCTCCATTGTATACGGAACGAGTTACGGCACCATGTTAGTGGAGCGTTTGATGCATTTGAACCCTCCAAATGTGATTGGGTATGTGCTGGATGGTGTCGCTACGAGCTCAGGAGCTGCAAAATTCCAGTACTACTCTAAGTATGATACCGATTTTGGAAAGGTTGGCGATGCATTTATGGCGCATTGTGAGGAGGACAAGGAGTGTAAGAGTCGGTTTGGTCCGAACGGCCTTCAGGACGCACTTCAAAAACTGATCTTGAAGCTTGACAAGCAGCCAAACTCTAAATGTGCAGCATTACTGGCTACCGCTCCGGAAACGATCAGTAATCTAAAGAGTACCAGCCGTTCAAAGAGCACAAGCGGCGCGAAGATTGGTGAACCACCGTCGTACACGCTTCGTCGTCAGCTTGGTGCACTACTGCTGGATTCGACCACGCGTACACTCATTCCGCCGATCATCTACAGGCTCCAACGCTGCTCATCCCATGACAAAGCTGTTTTGAAGTTCTTCTTCAAAACGATGCAAGAGAACTCAAACGTAAAAGCCAAGATAGCGCGCTCACGTCAATTCTACTTTTCGATCTCATCGTCTACTCCGAGATGTGGGAGAGCCCTCAGCCGTCTAAGAAGGTGATGAAGAAACGGTTTACAGACGCTAGCATGTCTGACGCTGGAATGTACCTGGCTATCGAACAGTACTGCGCTTTCTCCAAAGAAGACTCGCCCCTCTGCAATAAACTTGGCGTTAGTGACTACGAAGCTAATGGGATCATTTACGAACGAGATGAATACTGGAACAAGGCCGCTACCATCCCGAAAGGTGCCAGTGTGCTACTTCTACAGGGCAAATTGGATGCACGAACGCCATCTAAATACGCCGAATACCTGCTGGAAGCTCTTATCGGGACACGGAAGGAACTCATCACTTTCGACTATGATGCCCATGGTATTGTACGAGCTACACAAGTTGACGAGAGAGGCTACATGAAACCGAACTGCGGAACGATGTTGTTGACGTCGTACATTGCCAATGATGGCAATCTGAAAAAGTTGGATAAATCTTGCGTAGACAAGATGCCAGCACTCAATCTCACGTCGCCATACGAGACTACGTACATGTACCTGAGTACTGACGATGCGTACGATGGTAAATTCATTAGAAGAAAATCGTCGAGCTTCACTTCTCAAAGTGAAGCGTCGAGCTGATTTGAATCGCAAAGAGTCAGATGGATAGTAAGCCAGCTACACGTATTTTCCTGATAAAGGGGCTGTTGCCCTGAACTGCCTCATTTTAGTGAGGTACGTCATCTGCATGTTCCACCTTGGCTCGCGGTCCTTATACTAAAAAAGCGAGTCGATTGGGAATTCATTTTCAAGTATACTTTTTTTTTTGGAGTACTGGAATACTGCTTCAGTAAATATACGGAAACTATGTTGAGGCGTCATTTTCTACCAACTGTCAACCTTCCACTATCCTGCTCACATACCGGGTGTTGAAGTTAGGGGATTTAGGAGCAGCATAGCGTTGTCATGTGTCGTGGGAGATGTGGTACTTAGCTATATCAGAGACTGGAAGACGCTTGCATGCTGGCAATAGCCCCCTTTATCAGGAAAAATACGTGTAGCTGGCTTACTATCCATCTGACTCTTTGCGATTCAAATCAGCTCGACGCTTCACTTTGAGAAGTGAAGCTCGACGATTTTCTTCTAATGAATTTACCATCGTACGCATCGTCAGTACTCAGGTACATGTACGTAGTCTCGTATGGCGACGTGAGATTGAGTGCTGGCATCTTGTCTACGCAAGATTTATCCAACTTTTTCAGATTGCCATCATTGGCAATGTACGACGTCAACAACATCGTTCCGCAGTTCGGTTTCATGTAGCCTCTCTCGTCAACTTGTGTAGCTCGTACAATACCATGGGCATCATAGTCGAAAGTGATGAGTTCCTTCCGTGTCCCGATAAGAGCTTCCAGCAGGTATTCGGCGTATTTAGATGGCGTTCGTGCATCCAATTTGCCCTGTAGAAGTAGCACACTGGCACCTTTCGGGATGGTAGCGGCCTTGTTCCAGTATTCATCTCGTTCGTAAATGATCCCATTAGCTTCGTAGTCACTAACGCCAAGTTTATTGCAGAGGGGCGAGTCTTCTTTGGAGAAAGCGCAGTACTGTTCGATAGCCAGGTACATTCCAGCGTCAGACATGCTAGCGTCTGTAAACCGTTTCTTCATCACCTTCTTAGACGGCTGAGGGCTCTCCCACATCTCGGAGTAGACGATGAGATCGAAAAGTAGAATTGACGTGAGCGCGCTATCTTGGCTTTTACGTTTGAGTTCTCTTGCATCGTTTTGAAGAAGAACTTCAAAACAGCTTTGTCATGGGATGAGCAGCGTTGGAGCCTGTAGATGATCGGCGGAATGAGTGTACGCGTGGTCGAATCCAGCAGTAGTGCACCAAGCTGACGACGAAGCGTGTACGACGGTGGTTCACCAATCTTCGCGCCGCTTGTGCTCTTTGAACGGCTGGTACTCTTTAGATTACTGATCGTTTCCGGAGCGGTAGCCAGTAATGCTGCACATTTAGAGTTTGGCTGCTTGTCAAGCTTCAAGATCAGTTTTTGAAGTGCGTCCTGAAGGCCGTTCGGACCAAACCGACTCTTACACTCCTTGTCCTCCTCACAATGCGCCATAAATGCATCGCCAACCTTTCCAAAATCGGTATCATACTTAGAGTAGTACTGGAATTTTGCAGCTCCTGAGCTCGTAGCGACACCATCCAGCACATACCCAATCACATTTGGAGGGTTCAAATGCATCAAACGCTCCACTAACATGGTGCCGTAACTCGTTCCGTATACAATGGAGCTGGCACCGTTGGAGTACTTGGAAAGGAAAGTTACGATGTCCATAGCGGCACTTGTTGTGGAGAACGATGCGAGATCTCCATACTTGTCCTGGAGTGACTGGGCACATGCCGGAATCTCCTTCATGTCGATTTGGTTGGCCCCTGGTGAACCAGTAGTGGTAGACTGTGACGCAACGCAGTCAAACAGCGTGCTGCGACCCGTTCCGCGGTGGTCCATCGTGTACACATTCACGGTTCCGTTCAGATGTGCATGCAAAAGAGCATATCCAACTCCACTAAATGAACAAGGACACAAGGCGATCAGTTGCTGGTTTAAGGGAATTGGAAGCACGGATGTCACTTACGTGTAGAGGACGAATATCCCGGTCCGCCTTGGATGAGCCACACATTTGTCGCAGTGCTAGCGTCGCCGCTGTCTGCTGGGAGACGCTTCACGAAAATGTCGACGGTATCGACCACGGACTCGGGGGCTTCACAAATACCCGGATAGCACAAGGGTGCAACGAACGTGGCACACTCGGCATTGTCTTGGCCCATGCTTCCTTGATCCGAGAAGGTCGAAGTTGAGCATGAGAACCACCCATTTAGTTTGGGTGGAGGCCTTGAACCAGATACCAAGCCGATGAACGCCCCGAGAGAAATGGCACGAAGGAGGCGCATGGCACTTCGGATTGAGGCTCGACAATCTTACAAGTGCGGGCGATGAGGCAGTTTATCAAATGAATTCCAATTGGTGTGCCTGCCAGAGTACATTATGCTGTAGACTGTACGCTGCGTCATCCTGTCCGTGGACGCGATTGCATAAAGTCCTACCATTCGGTAGGGCCATGACTGCAGATGATGCTCAAAGCTGTGTGTGCGTCGACGAGGGGATCGTGCACATCTCAGTACATGCATTGATTGTGGATTTCGTAGTTCGACCGATTTTCGTGAGCGAACTCAAGTGGCATGCAGTTCAGGGTTGTCTTGACGTGGAGTTAGGGTCAAAAGCCCCAACACTATATCCCGCTTCCGGTGGCTCACGTTAATGCAACGTCTTTCAGCAAGGCAAGCAGCATTTGTGCGCTGGACGTTGTGCAAATTTTCGTAATAAAATACAAACGGTTGCATGTTTCCCGGTTCAGTTAAGCGTGCTTGGCGGGCGATTTTCTCGAACTGGTCGTCACTTGAAGTGCAAGGCTTGAGGTACTTGCTCATATTGATGGGCCAGCAACCTCGTCCTTCCAGTTCGAGTTAGAAAAACAGCTTTGAAAGACGATACTGTTGGTTGGAATTGCTAGATCTACGCACGGATAGCAATTAGTTTTAATGTGAAGCGTACGTTCCGAGCAAGCTTCAGTCACGTAAGCATTTCATGTCAAGATACTTTGTGCTGGCTGCAGTATACCTGTACAAGATCGACGACAACCAGCGAATTCAAGAGGATAGTATTGCACACTTTAAACTCGAGTGTCTTGTCAAGACTATGACTCGCTTCGCTTGTCGTTATCTTCATTGGCAGTACCTGCGCGTAACTCAAACAGCAGTGACATGCCCTTCCTGCAGTCTGCAGCCAACAAACCCACGTATCCTCTGCACTCGATCCTGCCTCGAGGCAAGCTCAACCTTTCCATACATACACAAGGCAATGATTCGAGTTGCGCTGCACCGCACCTCTGATAGCTAGGGAGCTTGCTTGAATCTTGGTGGTGCCCACGCGCTGTTATCTCGAGTCTGAAAAAAGCACTCATGCTGACGAGGTAGTTATTATCTTCGAGGACTACCGTGTCACGATCGCATGCGGTTACATCGCTTCACCGCTCACTGGTGCGGCGATTACGACATTCCACGAAGAGAACCACGCACGAGTGGCGCGCCTCAGTTCCGCATTCAAACAAGTAAAGCTGACCGCTCACAGGGATATATTTCCTCTGAAGTGCTTTATGTTTGAGTAACAACTAATCAGCACTACGAAATCCGAGTAACTACTGCTTGGAAAGGTAGGCAGCGACCTTGGGGTCCGCCTTGACGTTGGCGACCACCGCAGCAAGAGCAAGGTGCGCGTCGAGGGTAAACTCCGGGAAACTCCACCCGATTTGCTGGGCGAGGAAGTCGAGCAGTTGCAGATCAACGAACGAGATTTCGTCTCCGAGGATGAATTTGCCGCCGACCAGCTTGTCTAGTGCAGTGAAAGCCTTGGGCACCGTCTCCTCGATGAACACCTTTTTGAGTTCAGCCTTCTTGGTCTCGTCCGAAGTCTTGAACATGAACTCGGCAAACGGCTCCCCCAGGTCAATTAGCGTCTGGGAAAACATGTCGGCCTTAAGGGCTTCGACAGGATCGCTCGGGAACAAGCCCGACAACTTGGCAGCGTAGAGGTTGATCGCCATACTCTGGGCGTAGACCGCGCCGTCCACTTCGAGGATAGGCAGCTGTCCAAACGGCAGTGTTGGTTTCAGAGCAGGGAAGTCCGCGTGTGCAACGCGGCAATCGTCGAACGCAACACCGCCGTAGTTGAACAACATGCGGGCGAGCTCGGCGCGGCCTTTGACGTCGAAGTAGGTGAGCTTGATACTGGACGGAGCCATTGTTCTGCAAAAACTTGAGGGTTGGAGGTACTTGAGGTAAACTTGGCGAATTTAGGAATGAATTGAAACTGGAGATATCGTTCCCAACGGCAGTCTGCCACGGGCGAAAGGATCTTCCTAACACCGATACACCATGTACTACATGGGCTGAAAGATTATGAATCACTTAACTGCTGATGATGGAAACAAGGATTGCGCGAAAGCGCATTAAATGCAATCAATCGGATTTTGATTGTGAAATGCGTAAGCCTCCATTGCATCTGAGATTCTGGATACGTCTGTATGGCCAGACACGATTGGATTGTTCGGGTTTGGAGCTGTCGGACTACCTGGCAGATTATGTGGGACACGAGTTGGGTTTGTACTTATCCACCTTGAGCTCCGTATGTGACTTGGCAAAATGCTGCTTTCAAGGCTCACTTCCCAATTCTCGTCCAAACGCAAACTTCTCTCTCCTGTCTTCACGATGGCCGCTCAACCTGCACCATACGACTTCTCCATCGAGCCCAACGCCGACGCCCAGTTCCCCGCTGAGCATGGTCGCTACCATCTCTACGCCACCTTCTCATGCCCTTTTGCCTGCCGTGCATTGGCAGCTCGCAATCTTAAGGGGCTTGAGGACGTCATCGGGTTGACTGTGGCGCATCCAATCCACCAGAAGACCAAGCCTAACGACGACACCGATACCCACAAGGGCTGGGTGCTTGTCGACCCAGCCACTACCCCCACAATTGTCGGGGCCAACGGCAAAGAGTACTCTACCGAAGGCTGCACTGCCGATACGGTGAATCGCGCCAACTTTGTCCGGGACTTGTACGAGAAGGTGGACCCTGCGCCACGCAAATTCTCTGTTCCTGTTTTGTGGGACAAGAAGACCAACACGATTGTGTCGGAGGAATCTGCAGGCATTCTGCGCACCCTGGACTCGGGTTTTCGTGATTTGGTGCCGTCCAATGTCCACTTGTACCCTGCAGATCTGAGGGCCGACATTGACGCAGCCAATGACGGCATCGTGACGGAAGTCACCATGGGCTTCTTCAAGAAACAGTTCGCCCAGACACCTGAAGACGCCAAGACGGCGCTGATCAATGCCTTTGCGGCGATTTCCAAGTTGGACGAACTACTGAGCAAGCAGAGATACCTCGTGGGCAAAGGCGTGACGGAGGCAGACGTCCGCATGTTCCACACGCTCATTCGTCTAGACATGTACCAGACCAAGGCGGACAAGAACCACTTGAGTGAATACCCTAGCGTTGTCGGGGTGAGTTTTTATATGACATTCTTGCTGTGTTCTCTCGTGGTGCTAACTGTGCCTATGGCTTCAATGTTTGCTTTTCTTTTAGTATTTGCGTGACCTGTACCAGACCCCAGCGCTGCAACGCTCAGTGAACTGGAGCCACCTGAAGCTCGGTGCAGAGAATATGACCCCAGACGTTGTTGTTGAAGGCCCGTTCGTGGACTACGCCGCGACGCACACGCGTGCCCAACTAGCTTAACCGCACATAACTCCAGTAGGCTATGGTGGTCGTGCATAGGATCAAGCGGAGTGCGTGAATCAAGTGATCCCAATAATAATTGATTGATAGCTGTGATGTATGCCCCTCCTGAATCGTATGTAATAATATTACGATCATGTTTGATCATATGTTGGTGGAAACGACAAATGGATCACGGCATGAGGTTGGATGGTTGATAGATAAAATTACATTAGCGAGTTTATAGACTACACGAAACAAAGCCACGCCCATCGCACTATAAAAACGTCGGTGGATGAAGATCTAGTTCCACGTTGGCATGGTGTCCACCATCTTATGCAGCAAACAGGAGAGCCAAATCGACCTCGTTTTTGCCGTGTATCGACCTCGTTTTTTTGCCGTGTATTGCTTACGAACCTTTCATGGTCTGTGAAAACAAAGTTAACTAGCGAGTGACACCAATAAAACCTCATCATTATAGGTCATCGGGGCCACTGTTCTTACACCCCCTTCCACACTTGCACGGCATCGTGGTTGGAAGTTGGGCGTAAGACATAAGCAGTATTAAGGTGTGAGTACAAGCGTACAATGTGATGTGCTATTATTCTCCCGGCCGATGGACCTACAGCTGAAGAAGAGGTCGTCTCTGCTGGACGCGCGGCTTCTCAACCTGACGAAGCAATTTGAAAATGCCAGTGCCCAAAGGGATCGGAATACCCATAATAATGCACTCACTCACACCAACGATGGCGTCTGTGCGCGAGTGGACTGCGGCGTCAAAGAGATGGTCGGTAGTCTTCTCGAACGACGCCAGCATGAGCACACTCTCCTTCATCTTTGCAATACCGAAACGTGTGATACCCAACACTTCACCCTTAAACGTCATAATATCGGACAGCAGCATCAGATGACGACGATCGATACCAATACCGTATGCGCTCATGATATAGTTCACTTCGGAGCTGATCAGCTCACGAGCTGCCTCAATACCCAATGTCTTTTCCACCTCAATGATGTGGTTCGATGTCGTGTGCAGCCCATCTACGCCAGGAATGCCCATCACTTCAGCTAGACCATAGCCTTCCACGAGCAAATGGAGGGATTTAGTCGCATTCGCATCGGCCTGCTCCTCATAGTTAATCACAGCACGATTTACGGAAGGGATACCCTGGACAATAACGCCAGGCAACTCCGTCTTGAGTGCCTGCAGAGCAAAATACGCACCGCGCGTGTCACCCTTGGCCCCCTTGTAGTTGGGTGGTGCGAGCAAACGCAATTTGTCGGGACAGCGCGCATTTAGTAGCACGTGCTGCTCCTTCAGCAGCCGCAGCGCACCACGAGGTCCCACACCGACGGCGTTTAAAATACTGTTGCGCACAGAACGTGCCGTAATGTTCAAATGCAGCTGTTCAATAGCGGTCAAATCCAGCTTCACAGACAGGTACGCCTGGTCACGCGCGAACACCTCCTTAATGTGCACAGCAATTTCACCCAGCGTTGTTTTCTCAATACGCCCCTTAACGATTCGCGCCGAACGCTCGTCTGACTTGCAGACTAACGACGCTGTAATAATGGGCGTACTGATCACCTTCGAAGCATTAATAATTTCTTTGAGGCGTGGCACACCTAGCGTCACGTTCATGCTTGCAACACCAGCAAAGTGAAACGTCTTCAGCGTCATCTGAGTGCCAGGCTCAGAGATCGACTGCGCACCAACAGCCCCCACGGCCTCGCCGGGCTCCATACCAGCACGGTTGTACTTGTACAGTGAGATCTCTAGCAGCTTCTCCACCTGCTTCGTCGTGATGCGGCACACATTGTATGACAGCAACCAAGCCGCCTCTTCTTTCTCTGTCGAGCCTTCCTGGGCCGCACGCTTGTTCCAGTCTGCACGAGCCTTGGCACTCTTGAAACGAGAGTTTTCCCACTCTGGTAGACCCACCTTGTGCAGCCCCTTACGTTTGTACGTCGCCAGATCCAAGCTCAAATCCTCATCAGAGTCTTCAGTGTCATCGTCGGACTCGACCGGCTCGTGCTTGACAAGACGGCGGCGGCCATTGGGCTTCGCCAATTTCTCCAGCTTCGTAGCTATTTGAATCTTTTTATCTTTTTTGACACCATTTGCTCCAGCCTCCGATTTAGGCTTGATTACAGATGCTGCCTCATCATCATCGAACGCCTTCTCCAACTTTGAGGCGTACGTTTTAATTACCTTATCCATCGATTCGATACCGCATCCCGTGCGATTCGCAGCAATTTCACTTGCAACAGAGCCCAAGAATTCTTCAATTTCGATCAAAAACTTGCGTCCAGTCGGCAGAATAGCCTGGAATTCAGGGCGTTGCACAACCTGCTTACCCATGCGACGGAGCTCAAAAGGAAGAAGTGCTGGAGATTCACGATCAGGCAAGGTGTTGCGAATGTGTTCCAGTAAGCGCTCGAAGTCTACTGGGCGGTCATCACCTTCCATGTAAGCCGGATTTAAACCATCATCTCCATAGGTGAATTGCACAACCGAGCCCTCTGAGTTGCGCACAGTTTGGTCATATTGGCAGGAAAGATCTTCCAGCGCCTTCATGAGTCGACGCGCCATGTAACCTGTTTCGGCAGTCTTAACAGCAGTATCGACAAGACCTTCACGACCACCCATGGTATGGAAGAAGAATTCAGTAGCCGTCAGACCACTGTAGAAAGAATTGGCCACGAAACCTTTAGCTGACGCGTGCAGAGCGTGAGGTAGGAAATGAGGCAAAGTGCGGTTAACAAATCCTTCCGGAACACGCTTGCCACCCACTGACTGCTGACCCACACAGGCCATCATTTGCGAGATATTTAGCGCACTACCCTTCGAACCACACTCGGCCATAATACGCGGGTTATTGTGAAACGGCAACGTGCGCATACACTCGGCACCAGCAGTCTCACGTAGCTTACCCAGCAATCCGTTAAGTTCACTCTCAAGCGACTGGATAGCATCACATCCAGGCTTCAACGACAGTTTACCGCGTCGGTATTCCTCAATGGAGTTGTTGGCAGCGTCGTAACCCGTCTGCAAAAGCTTAGCCTTCTCCTTGGCTAGCTCCTCCGACGGCGTCACATCGTCGATACCAATGGAGAAGCCCTTGAAATTACCGAGCCAACGAGCACAGAGCTTAGCGAGACGGTTCATGCAGCGAGCAGCCTCGTGTGATCCATGATCACGAATCAACACGTAGAACAGACCCTTCTTACTGCCGTCACCCAGCGTTTTTTGCCCAGGTTACCGCAAATCAGTTCGCTATTGCGGAAGCAAACGTAGCCATCCTTCCAGCACATGAATTTGTTGTTCGTGTAGTTGCGCTCCTTGAGCTCCAGATTCACCTGTACCTTAGTCTGCGAATTAGGTTGAACCAAAGGCTGATTACCTGCTTACCCGTCCACAGACGCACAGGAAGTACAATTGCTGGAGGGGCAACTCAATGTGTTCGTTTGCATCACTCATAATAGAGATCACCTGACAAAATTGCTCGCGATTGAAGAAAATGTTCTTCTGTGTAAGTAGGTAAGATGCAGTGAGGAAGTCCTGTGTGGCCGCAACCAAAGGCTCGCCGTTACGGGGAGTAATGAGGTTCTGTTCCACACCCATTAACGTGATCGCTTCTGTACGCGCTTCCTCTGTTTGAGGAAGATGCATGTTCATTTCGTCACCATCAAAATCTGCGTTATATGGCGAGCACACACACTCGTTGAAACGAAAAGTACGCCACGGCATCACCTTCACGCGGTGAGACATAATCGACATTTTGTGCAGCGACGGTTGTCGATTGAACAACACAATGTCTCCGTCTTCCATGTGGCGTTCCACGATATCTCCAATCTTCAGCTCATCAGCCAGGCTTGCACGGTCACCGTACATTAAGTTCTTCGTGAACTTCTGACCTTCAATGCGAATGATGTTGGCACCCGGGTGCACATTGGGACCGTTTACAACACATTTCCGCAGCTTCTCAATATTATACCGCGTCACTTTCTCTGGGTACGTCATTGTCTTAGCCACGTGCTCGGGTACACCCACCTGATCAATGCGCAAGTTCGGGTCAGGTGAAATGACCGTACGGCCAGAGAAATCCACACGCTTTCCGGACAAATTTCCACGGAAACGACCTTGTTTGCCCTTCAGACGCTGGCACAAACCGCGAATACTGGTCTTTGTTCCAGGCGGCTTCACCAGTCCAGGCGTGTCACCATTCATGAGCTGGGCAACTTGAATCTGCAAAAATCCCAGTCCTCCATAACCATTTTCAACGACGCACCCTTCTGTAGCGCTGCACGGAGCGCAAAATTCACCTGCACAATCTCCTGGAGCTTCACTGTAATATCATCTTCATTGCTTCCAACACCTCCATCCATCGCCACCGAGGGTCGAATGCACACTGGAGGCACCAGCACCGAGCTCAGAATGAGCTTTTCGGGGCGTCCACCATCTGCATCCACCCACAATAACTCGCAATCCTGGTCCGGGATGTTCTTAAAGAGCTGCTGCACTGCTAGGGGCTCAAATCTTCCTGTGCCTTAGGCAAATGAGCTCCAATTTCCGGGTTCGTGGCTTGTGCCTCTGCGAATTGCGCCACAAACACATTGCGCAGGTCGTGCGTCGCCTTGGCCCTGTACTTCTCGTGCACCAGCTTCAACGTGGTGCTAGTAATCTTCCTCACTGTGCCGTTGATGGCGTCACAGTGCGGACACTTGATAGTCTTCTTGCACAGCGTCGAGATCTTCTTCCTGAGTCCTACAAGTCGCAACACATCAGCTTTTGGGTCTCTCATACGTCGTAGAAACGTCTCTCTGTCATTAGCAGAGAGCAGGACGCGACTGCAGTCCTTGCAAATGTTCTGCAGGATCTCTGTAATGGCCTTAAAGTACCCAATGTGGAACACTGGCAGCTCCAGTTTAATGTATCCGAAGTGGCCCACACACTCCGAGAGGCGCAGGTGACATGTGTCGCACGTGTCTTTCTTGTTGGAGACGCCCAGGCGCTTGTCCAGCACGCCGTCCACCGCCGGATCTCTGGTCGGCGCCTTGAACAGGTCCTTCGAGTGCACGCGCAGCTCTGACATGCGCATCATGTCGATCTCCGACAGCAGGCCGAAGTTCAGGTGGCTGATCTTGGCCGGACGGTCATTCTCCAGCACGAGCTGCTTCACCAGCGGGTTGCGCCGCTCGCCGCGGCCGCCCACACGCCCGCTCTGCATGGTTCAATCTCAAATGGCTGTGTTTTGACTGGAAACTACTGGCTGAAAGGAATGTACCGTGCGGAATGGTACCATGTACCGTGCGCAAGGGTACAGTCAACTTGCTGACATTCATTCTCGAATCGGATGGGAAGAGGAGAGTACTACCGCAACAAGTACGGCGGCGGCGGCCGTGGCCGTGGAGGTCGCGGACGAGGCGGCAGCTACGATGGCGGGCGCAGCAGTAGCTACAGCGACCGATCACGGACTCCACTGCCGTCTGCGTCGTGGCAGCAGCTCGGGAACATTCTGCAGGACCTGCACAACCGCAACTACGGCGCATACCACGACTTGGAGCGTTGCTTTGACTACCAGGACGGCCTGCAGTTCGCTCTAGAGTTCGACCATATCCAGGGAGATCCGTACGCCAGTCCGTCACGCGCTCATGTTATTGTTGCAGCGTCATCCGCAGCGTTTCCGGAAGAAATGTACTCTGTTAAGACGCGTAAGATTGCACTCTGTGACTACTTAACGAGACAGTTTGCAGCCAGTGCACGTCGTGCTGGGGCTGACGCCAAGACAGTAAGCAGCTCTTGGCAAGGAGCCAAAGGCGGAGATATCTCCATTGACGCCCCCGGCCAGCACGTGATCGAGAGATCCTCAGTTATGGTGCTACCGGACGGAAGAGTTGAGGCCAGATTCAATATTAATTTGCCGGCGCGAGGACGCAGTATTTGTGGAGATTGGGCCTATACGGTCCTCGTGGAGACGCTCCCCAAGCTCGTGGAACGCTCGCTGATGCTCAAGAGCCTGGAGATTGACCATTTGTGGAAGCATCTGCACTCGGTGGAGGACCAGGAGGCTCTAAGAGGCATGCTGAAGGATGCTGGTCTTGTGGGATTTGTGAAGGATGGAGCAGTGTTGCCGAGGCAATCAGGGGCGACTGATCTGCCGCTCAGTCGTGACAAGGCTATCCCGTTCAAGTCCCCCAAGACGTTGAGCAAGGAGTTCACACTGCCGAATTCTGGAGTTGTCACTGGTATGGGTGTCCCTAAAGGTGTCACACTATTTGTTGGCGGTGGATTTCATGGCAAAAGCACAGTGTTGAAGGCGCTTGAAGTGGGCGTGTACAATCATGTTCCTTCCGATGGACGAGAGTTTGTGGTGATGGATCCTAATGCGGCCAAGATTCGGTCAGAAGATTCGCGTAGTGTCGTGTGCACCGATATCAGCGCATTTATCGACAATCTGCCATTCAAGCAGGATACGACACATTTTTCCACTGCAGATGCTTCTGGTAGTACGTCACAGGCAGCCAATATTGTCGAAGCACTGGAGGTGGGGGCTACGACGCTGCTAATTGATGAGGATACGTGTGCTACCAACTTCATGATTCGTGACTGGAAAATGCAGCAACTTGTTGCAAAGGATAAGGAGCCTATTACGCCATTCATTTCCAAAGTTCGTGCACTCTACGAACAGCGCGGTGTATCATCTGTGTTAGTCATTGGTGGCGCTGGAGATTACTTTTCTGTAGCTGACCACGTCATCATGATGGACTCGTACGAACCTCGCGATGTGACTACTGAAGCAAAGAAGATTGCAAGTGAGCATGGTGAAATCCGACAAGACGCTACTTTTGGCGGGTTTAATGCTCGCATCCCGCTGAGTCGCGGCTTTGAAGTGAACGGCAAGGTCGTCTCTCGTGGTGTTGACAAGATCCAATACGGAGAGGTATGGCATGTTTTTGCGCCTTAGTATCGACGAATCACACACAAACACCACTGTGTTATTGACTGGTCTGTTGCATCCACAGGTGGATTTGGACTTAAGCGCCGTCGAGCAAATCGTGGAGCCCAGTCAAGTGCGAACCATTGCAGACGCTATCCAGAAAGCGCGCTCCTACATGAATGGCAAGCGCACGCTCGAAGTATGGACTGGCGAGTTCTGGGTTTTGCTTCCACAACTGTTTTGCCCACTGATTCTTTTTCGTTTGTTATGCGATGCTTACAGGAGGTGATTTCCATGCTGGAGAGCGAGATGGACCGTACCGGCTCCCTCGACGTCGTTGGTGTCCACAAGAAATCTGGATTCTACACCCGACCCCGGAGACTCGAGGTGAGTGCATATATTCTGGCATCGCTCTTATTGACAGACAGAACTGACTCAGTTGATAATATGAATAGTTGGCAGCTGCCATTAATCGCCTGCGATCTGCCACAATGACCCAGTAGCGCATTAGGGTGCGTAGCGAATTGTCCTGCTAATCGCGGTTGAACATGATTTGTCTCTCTTGGACAAAGTTTTGCAGATAATGGCGATTGAACGTGAATTGTCCAAACCCATTATCGAGTGTGCCAGATACTAGCGCTGATTGTCTGACACAAAGGTTTGAGCCAGAGCTTCCAGTTGCTGTCGGTCTTCCATGGTGAGTCCGATCTCCTCGGACTGGCGATTGATTTTGTCAGCATCATACCACGGCTTATTTCGGTTCACACTTCGTGTTTAAACAGCGCCGTTACTGAGAGTCTCCTGGCTGAAGCGGCAGCCGATTCGAATGATGAAGGCTGACCAAGTGAATGATACATCATTTGGCTCCATCAAATCCCCTCAAGAGGCAGAATTCGCAGTACGGGGAAGTATTGCTGTCAGAGAGCAATACAAATCACAGCTACGTTCCTTACTGTCGATCATTAACTCACATGCATGGCCAGTCAGGACGTCTGCAGGCCAACAACTCAACATTAAGTCAAAAACTAAGCAAAAGAAGACGCGGTGCACAGACCTAAAGCTGCCCGAGGTTCCAGCGGGCAAAGAGATCCACGTTCTCGGAGACTTATTATTGCTGGTACGGGCAGCTTCGGTGAATGTTGTCGAGAATATCCAGGCTTGGCGAAGAATTGTCCATCAGGGTCTACCCCGACCATACATGCACGAGAACGAAAACTATTTGCTGATGATGTGTGAGGACTTCGATTTTCTGGACCAGGTTGAGGATTTGGTGGAATGGCTAGGCTTTCGCCTTCTTCGTAACTCGTTCATTGTGATGGAGGCGATGGACGATATCATGAACTCACGATTAGGGGTGAATGTTCAAAATGATCGTTCGCTGAAGTACTGGCGCTCGGCTAGTTGGCGTCAAAACAAGTTATGTGCAGGATGCCAAAACATTCCGGAGTTATCAGCTGCAAAGTCAACACAATGCGCCAAGGCCAACTGGAAGAAACAATTCCCACCTCAACCACTTGTAAAGCCTTTGGAGAGTATTCAGCCAGAAGATGATGTCGTTGACGGGTCGCGCATTGCAGCAGCCCAAGAGATATTGCTTGAAGAGGAAGGTTTTCATGGTCGATTGCTATCGTTGAGGGTTGCACAAGAGTATGCAGATCGAGGCCCTTCAAAGTTTGAGTGTGGTGATGCCACTGCTGCAATTGCAAGCCATTCCACAGTACACGATGCAATTGCGGTGCTCAACTCACAGCAAAAGTATGTCACAATCCAACTCTGGACTCGACAAGCGTGCAAGTAGCAACACTAACTCTTTACTCGATGTTTATGTTTCATGACGCTCCTGCTGCGCTGCTATACGTTCAGAAAATTGGAGTATCAAGCCTTTCTTCTCCAGCGAGAAAGGACTCAAGTGAACCGGACTCTTCAAGACCTGCGTAACCAGGTACGTTTTGGTGATTAAGATTGCTATTCCGCTCAACAGTATCTGAGGTCGTCCGCGAAGGCAATATGGACAGAACTGCGTCGCGATTGTGACTCTATAAAGAACCACCGCATCTGGTAAAGTATACATTGCTAGACCTGCAGCCACAAATGCCAACGTTCTGCGTTTTAACGTAGGCAATGCCAAAACAAGTATCGGCAAGAAGCGCTGGAAGCGTACGCCGGATTAAGTGAGAGATTGCAAAGCTGTCTTGCGACGCTAGACGGTGAAGAAAGTCAATTTTGTGCGGCGTTGGGCACGATCAAGACCCAGTTGAGTCAATTGAGGCTGGAAAGGGTAATTTTATCATCTACTATGCATGGTAAGGGAGCACATGAAATGGGATCGACTAAGCGTTTTGGTGTGTTCAGGACAAGCAACGAGCATCCATACATGCTAAGGAGCAGCAGGAGAAGGAGGCAAGGCGCGCGGGTATTCGTGAAAAACTGCCGAGCGTGGCCACATATTCCGAGCAAAACCAAACCGCATTCGAAAATGTAACGAAGGTAAGACCCTGGGTCACTCTCCGAAGTTTTCAAAGATGAGTGACAGCAAGAATTACCTTGACATTACCGCGGATATTAAGAGCGATCTTCATTTGCTTAACACAAAAAACACAAGTAGCCTGCGGAGTGATTCTGAAGACCCTGACATCGTTAACAATCGACTGGAAGAAAAGCGTGAGCGCTCAATCTGTCTTAAGCGTGCACGTCTCGGTGAACAAGCTCGAATTGTACATGAAAATGAACTCGGATTGGATCGCCGGCGTGCTGAAAATGTTTCGATGAAGAAGGAAGATACTTTGTCTCGGGTGGTAGAGACAGCGATCGAAAGGAGGGCACATCTTCAATTTCAAAAGGCACGAATGAATCGCTTGGAGGCATGTGCCATGTTCAAATGTACACACAGCATGAACGGGAAGATTTTTTTACTCTCTGTATACTCTCGGAATGCGCGTGGATATGATCGGGAGTGCCTTCATATCGTAGCGTACGATCCTGGTTCATCAACTGCATTCACACTGGAAATGGCTATCCGAGAGTTTAACTCGCTAGGATATGGTCGTACAAACCAAGGGATGAAGGCATTCTGCAACTGTCTGTGTTTGCTCTACGAAAGACGTCGCCGGCAGTTCCGCCTAGTTTGGTCAGGTTCTCCCTGCCCTCCCCTTTGCGTGTTCGTGAAAGCGACCAAACACTTTTGTGTGTCCACAAAGAAGGCGTTAGGACGCAGTGTTACGCTAATGGCTATTCGCTTGTGGCAGTGTATGTGAGAACTGATGAACCGTCGACTGTGAAATTTGTTGTGAGCTCGTGGAGTGGTGATGAAAACTTTCTTACGGAGCACATTGTATTTGCAAGAGGTTTGATTCTTGACGGTGATTTGGATTTCCGACAGACTTCGGGACATGTGTCAATTGTCTGGAAACATGGTTTGGCCGCTTCTAAACCTTCAAATGAGCTTCGACAACCACTAGTTGACACGTCAGTGCCCTTGAATAGTGTAATAGGACCTCGCGTATATTCTGGCGAGGTTGTTGTGGATAATGTGAAGCAAGCTGCGCACATTTATGATACAAACGAGACGGAGTACACTATGGAGCTTATTCCGAAACGCGAGAGAATGAAAAAGCATCCAACAAAATCGTCTCAGTGCCCTCCAGTGGTAAGTAAACTGTTTCTTGCGAAGCGTGAAGTCAACCCGTACGGCGTTCACCTCCCACCTTCGAGCTTTACCGAACTTTTGACGTTGATTAACTTCGAGAAGCGTCAAGATGTAGCGAGCGGGGAGATAGCAGCTCTGATAGCGATCCTCATGTCGATTGGAAAGCTTCAATATCGACCAAATGGGCCACAAAGCTGGCGAACTATGTACGCGTGTTACGTCTCGCGAAGTATGCGTGCAAACTTAGTGGCGTTTATTGCTTTGTTGCCATCTTCTTCGTTCAGCTGAAGAGTGAATTCCGTGCGCACTTGCTGCTGGAGATCACACGGCTATCTCCGACTCTGTCGAATTCATTTTCGCGTGGAGGTGTGGCAACCCGTCAGTCATTGCAGATTGCTCTTTCAGATTATTTGCATTGTAGCGATGCTTCAAGGCGCTTAATGACTGGGTTAGACTCCACAAAAATGAGGCTTTCTGCGAGAGTAAGCATCAACCCAGCTGTCTGGCATGCCTAGCGTACAGCGACTCCCGAGCCGATTTCGACGACCATCTACACCCCGCACCAGATACTTCATTCAACGGCTTAACAAGATGTTCAACTTGCGCGACAATCCAGTTTTGGCGACTGCAAGCGATTAAAGATCTGATCATTCATGCTGGTGCTATCGCTCCGAGCTCCTTGGAGATTGTCTGCGACGGCTATTGCAATGCATGCGCAGCAAAAGCTCCGCCGATTATGTTGGTTATAGGACTAACTTTTTCTCCAAGGAGGTGGCTGGTTTCACTTCTTAAACATTACTTTGTCTCTTTCGACTGCAGTGCATTCGTATCACTGCACCTGACGGAGAGTGACACAGGCGCTACTAGTTTTGAGGCCAGCTTGGTGGGGCGACAAAATGTGTTACATGCGCTGAATGAGCACCAAGTCGTTGTCCTTTTCAATGCCAATTGTGGTGTTACTGTTTCCAGTGCCAACGCATTTGCACACGAACTGCACTGGTGGCTATATCCTGACCATGAGGAACTCCCATGCCATATAGCGTGCATCGTTGGCGACTCACATCAGTTGGGAGCTGATGGTGCAGATGGCAAATCGACGGAAGTTCAGCGTGATTATGATGTACTAGAAGCAATACATGCGCTGGATCAATCTGCCTGTCAAATAGCCGAGCTGCCTCCAATTGATCTGAGCATTGGAGTTGGTAAAGAGACCGATCACGCCTCTGCGTTTGATTCTTACCTCGTAGCCGAGGCCATGATAGTTGAGGCCACACGCGCGTTGCTGCACCCGGAAGTCAAGTGGGAGATGCCTCGGAAAATTGTGGGAGCCTCCAGTTGGAGCTCTGCTTGCAGTTATTTACTGGATCCGATCCGACTCAGCGCAGATTTACGACGATGCAATCCGCTTTCACTGCAAGCTACCACCACTGAAATTTTGGAGGCGTACTTCTCGCACTCTAGCTGGCCCCGCGATTACCCGAACGTTCGTCCTGTCTTCTACGGGCTCCTGAATTTCATGATGCACATGGGATATGTGTTGCGAATTCTATGCGCAAATGGCGGGGCACTCCAGGAATCGTTACCTCAGCATCACATTGCCGATGGGGATAGTGCGATTGACCGGGCAACACTCAGCGCAAATATCAGTGTGATAAGCTACTTTCAGCGGGGAAGTCCAGTCGACAGCTTAGAGCCGTCTCACAGCTAAGCAACTCATCATTCTGCCGACTTCTATTGAAGCGGGATGTGAACACGGCCAGCCGAGGTGGCGAGCAGTACGCGTGAGCCCACCCTCATACTCGAGAAAACATTGAGCTGTGGGTTATCATACGACCCACAGTCAGATGATACAAGTTGATTAGGATTTGAGGCACTCGCACTCGCTGTTGAACGCGGTGGAAAGTGAAGTAGACGATTAAGTTTAGCACCATTGTGGTGATTGTAAACGAGTTCTAAACGAATTACTTGTACTTACGCATTAGCCGAGGCGCATAATGTACTACGTCTCGTGCAGATTTGCTGCAGTCGGTGGTTGGTTTCTTTGAGCATCGCGCTTTCGATCTACCTGGCGCATGTTTTCTGCTGCCAGAAGAATCTGCTCAATATTGAGCTTTTCGTCGTCTATTGACTGCAAATATTGCAGCCGCTTGAGGCCATTTGTAAAACCATCACGAAGTAGATGATCGCGTTGGGATCGCACAAGTGCACAGCAAACGTAGTGCAAGAAGCTGAAGCGCTTGGAGTCTGAGAGCAAAGCATCCCAAATCCGAAGTGTTTCTGGCATTGGAAATTCGCGAGCCATTAGAGTCATGTACCACCGGAGACTGTACAAATCTGGAGTCAACCCCACGGAGTTCTTGGCCAACAAGAGACACATGTGAGATTCCTTTCAGAGTTGACATCGTACTTACTTCATACCAAATGCTGCCAAAGTGTGGCGTCGTGCTGCCGGAGTAATTGTGCGAGACGTGACAATTGCACGTCTGCACCGCTTTTGAGTGGGTCGCTTTGGCTCCGACCGTAGAGCACCTTGAGCGACGCCATGACGGACGCAAACAGATGAAAGGCATCGGCTTCCACGTCGAATGCTTGAACTGCGGATGGGTCTGTGCTGCAAACGTATAAAATTGGGGCCAGAATCTCGTTCATGCCTTGAATGTATCCTACATCTGGGTGGAGTTTAGCAAATATGAAAAGGATGTAGAGCATCTGCTGCTGCGCAATACTTCCACCTGAGAAGAACTCAATCTCGCTTCGTGTGCGAGATACATCCTGTAGTAGAAACACAGAATTTCTATGAAAACTCCCAAGCTATCGGTGGCAGTGCACTACATACCTTTTCAATCTCTTTCATGAGGAAAATGTCACGACGATTCTCGTCCTCACTTCGAACGTTCCCTCCATCTCGAGAAGAAGGAGTGCCGCCTACGAAGTCTTGCTTCCATCGTTGATAATCTGCCCGCCGACATCGTAGTTGATCGGCCCATTCGTACGGACTACCTGTTGCAATTCCAAGCAGTACGCGCCATGCTAATGGTCGGAGATGACTTGAATTAGTCACCGGGATGCCTTTGAAAACCAACTGTCGGAGTTCCTCGAGATTGACGCTTTCAGCTCTACCGCTTTGTACTGTACGCTGTGTCACGATCGAAGATCGACCAATCTGAGGCAACAAAAGTCGCCGAAGGTGCTTCAAACGATCGTTCGGGGTCATTGTTAGATTTGAATCCGTCGCATCGGTCGGGACACGAGCAAACAATGGCGCAAGATGCATCTTTCTGTAGCTGAGCTTGGCTAGAATGACATTCGTCCTAGAATACATTCGTACATCTACATCGAGAATCGGTCGTTGTTTTCTCTTAAGATTTAAATTGGTGTAAGAAGCTAATTAATTAAATTGATTTAGGTATGAGACTAACGAACAGTATCCTTCTAAATAGTGACCCCATATTCATGAATCAGCGCTACCGTCTTACCGCGCATATTGCGCATATGCGTGTTAAACGAGGTTCGCATTTTTCGCCAGCAGGGGTCACTACCTCATTTTGAGCATACTTCAAATACAACGTACAGTTCTCTATTAAGGGTAAGTTGCTGGCTTCCAACGAAACGTCGTTGACCTACACACCTGCCGTCCTCCAGTAGCATAAGCATCAACCTCTGCCGCAACCACTCTCACTCTTCGTTTTGCGAGCTGTTCAAAATGACTAAGAATCACAGACGTAGCTACACTATCCAAGAGAAGCTTGCAATTCTCGCTGAGTATGAGAAAGGTGTGAGAGGCAAGGGCTATGCTGCTGTAGGGAAGAAGTTTGGAGTGGACATCCCAACTCTTCGAGGCTGGCACCTAAACAATGAACAACTAAAGGCAGCCTCAAAAGACCGCCAAGTTGCTACTCGACTTACACGTCGGCTTCGCTTGGCTGGAGCAGGTCGAAAACCAGCACACGCTGAGCTAGAAGAACGGCTTCATGAGTGGGTCACCACACGCAACAAGAAAGGTCTTCGAGTTAAGGATAGCTACATTCGACTTCAAGCTCTAAACATCTACCACGAGATGCATGGTGACAGCGCCAGCGATTTTGTAGCGTCTTCCGGATGGCTGGACAGGTTCAAGACCCGGAAGAATCTCGTGTCTCGCCGTCAAACCACAGCACGATCGCTTCCTGACAACGCTCCTCAGATTTGCCGTGAGTTCTTGCAGAATGCCCAGTTCCTCATCGAACGGCACAATATCCAGCCTCGCAACATCATTAACATGGACCAAGTTCCTCGTTATTTCGAGACCGAACCTAAGAGCACCATCACAGCTCGTGGTTCAAGAGAGGTGCTTCTCCGGAAGGGCGGTTCGAGTCACAAGCGGTTTACGGCTACGTTTTCAATCACGGCTGACGAACAATTCCTCAAACCGCACATCCTGTTTTCTCGCCTGAAAAATAGGCCGGCGTGTCCGCCTGGCATTTGTGTCGATGTCAACTGCACCGGCATGTGGAATGATGACATTCTACTTGCACATGCTAAGGCGGTCGTGTGCAGTAGAAAGGAAACCCAGCTGTATCGAGAACCGGTGCTGTATGTGATTGACTCATACGCATGCCATGTGAAGCTTGCGGAGTCAAAGAAGCTCGAGCTGTACAATGTGTTTGTGCTTATTGTGCCACCCAACTTGACGAACGTGCTGCAGCCGCTTGATGTTGCTGTAAATCGGAGCTACCAAGAGTACTACAGGGGTAAGTACGACGACTACATTGGTCGGGCGCTAAAAGATTTGCAACTACAAACCAAGGCAGGAAACCCCAAGGTACCTCGATACGGCACTGTTGCACAATGGACACTGGACTGGATTCGTTCTCGGTCAGCTGAAAGCATTCAGCATGCTTTTTCTATCTGTGGATTAGTTGCAAAGTCTCAGTTTGATGTGAAGGCATTGCATTTTCCTCTACGAGACATCCTTGCTGCGGATGTTGACATGCAGATATGGAACGACACCTATGGACATCTTGTTGAAGTTGAGGACGAGCGAGAGCAGCTCGATATTGCGCCTCCGTCGTGGTATCTGCCTGATGATCAGACGTCAAGCCTCTTTTATTGTCTCATGCACGGCGTTAGTACATCAAGAGAAGCATACGTTGAAAATCTGACAAACTACATGCAGACTCTGGAGGATCTCGATGGCCTCTTTGACTCGTGCTACTTGCAAAAAGTTCGTGATGGCGAGGTAGAACCAGGGGAGCTGGAGTTATTTTCGGCTTCTAAAATGCACGGGTGGAATATTGAAGTCAGTACGGTCGACAAAGACAATAGGCTCGTAGCGAAATTCACTTACACAGTAGAAAAGCCCAGCAAGGAAGTGAGCTTAGTACGCTTGGGCTCTTACTTTGCAGTCAAGGTTGATGGCTACATTGTTTGATCATATTTGTAATTGTTTAGACTATACGGTTTAATTACAATATACAAAGAAAAAGTTTCGAACATAATAGTAATAAATACAAATGTTTTGCCTGCAAAAGTAAAACCTCCGTATTCAACACAGCCACCAATGAAAGAAAGACAACCGACCCGTTACCAACACAACAACAATGTGAACTGCACAGAGGCGGGAATTGAACCCAAGCCAGTAGCGTAGGTGGGTCGAGCCTACACCACTAGCCCCAATTCGCATGACCCACAGGCTGAGGCATTTCCTTCAAAATTTTTACTTTTGTTCGAATGCATAACGCATATATGCTCTATTCGAGAAAACCACCACAGTGCGCACTATTCATTTTAACTGCATATGCGCAATATGCGCGGTAAGACGGTAGGGAGAACGTATCAATTACTTTTAAGCACATTTCACTTGACAACGATTGTAATGGGCCACCCCAGTTACATAAGTAGGTAGATTGAATTACATAAGTAGGTATATTAGCACACGAGTAGCGTGTGCTGCGTTGTCGCTCTCTGATTGGCTGAAAAGGAAGATATCAGCCAATCAGGAGTCGACTTGCATTTGGATGGTTCTCAAGGGGTCAGGGCTTCAGGCCTGGACCTAATTTAAATCAGAGTTTAATTTTCTACGGGTTTAAGACTTGTTTTATTATTGCGAGCTTCCTCATCGCTACGTGTAAGCTAGTAACGGTAAGTACTTGGCCCGTTACACCTGGTAGCACTTTGTAGTCCTTCCAACGTCCAAGATGAACATGAATGAAGACCCTACCGGATCGTCGGGGATGACCCTGGGACACGAAGCCTTCCCCCATCTCACTCGCATCGAGTGGGGGCTCTTCACCGCCTCGCGGCGGTGTCAGAGAGGCTGTCGTGACCTCGCTGTTGAGCACAGCGTCGCCGGACCAGCATCGCCAAGCCGCCCAAGAATTCATGGAACGTGAGCTCGCTGACACCAAGCAGCGAGTACAAACTCCCTCCCGCTCCACGAATGATGCCGTGAAGATGGAAACGTCTACGTACTCCGGGGTTGGCCCTGACAGACTTCCCCTTAATCGCTGGTTCCGAGAGATCGACATCGCCATCGCCTCGAGGTTAATCGAGGCATCCTCCGCAAAGGTGAACTTCCTGCTGTCCCGGTTGTCCGGGAAGGCCAAGGAATGGGCCCTCGGCAAAATGGTCGTCGATCCCCTTGCCTTCCCGACACTGGATGCGATCCACAGCGACCTGCGCCTTGCGTTTGAGCCGCCACAAGACGAGTCCCGCGTGCGTGCGGAATTCTTTGCGCTCAAGCAAGACAAGATGTCGATGCACGATTACGTGCAGAAGACGCGTCATCTCGCGTCGTGCATCGTCACGAAGCCGATCGACATGGCGTCGCAAGTCCACGTCTTCGTGTTCGGCATGCGCGAGGGAATGACGAGATACAGTCTCACCCGGGCTGAACCGGATTCGCTGGAGAAAGCGTTTGCTCTCGCGCTCCGAGAGGACTATGTGGTGACGTCGTCATACTCCCGGGCAATGTCGGCGATTGATCGAGTGAACGCGCCTGAACCCATGGAGATCGACGCGATCGAGGCGTCGAACAGCCGTACCCGGTCCAGCCCCTCCGCAAACCGCGGAGGTAGGTCACCCTGTCCAATGACATGCTATCGCTGTCGGAAGGTGGGTCATCGTGCGGCCGTGTGCCGCGCGCCAGCTCCTGTCGTTGCGAACGTCGAAGTGGTCGACGGATCCATCCAGGCTGCTCAGTCAAAAAACGGCCTGGGCCAGTAGGTGCTGGGCGCCCTACTGGCTGGAACGGAAGTCCTGGTCCTCCGGTGGCAACCCGGTCTTCTAGCCCCCACGTGCTACACGCACACTCCAATGCCACCACTGCCAACGGCGACACGAGGCTAATCATTGTGAGTCTCCACGTCGCCGGCGCCCGGCGTCCACTACGGGCACTCCTGGATTCAGGAGCGTCGAACAATTTCTTCCGCGCGTCGTGTCTGTCGGTACTTCCGGACAGCGTACGTGTCCGGAGTGGTCTGGGTGAGATCGTCGTCAAACTCGCCGACGGTAAACCGCACCGCGTCTCGCGACATGAGCTGTCGTTGCCGTATACATTCGACGGTTTCCGCAGTATTGACGACTTTCTGGTGATCGAGATGAATTACGCGTTTGACTGCATCCTGGGCATTCCATGGCTGGCACGGTACCAGCCGGAGATCGATTGGTTGGCCCGATCAGTCAAGCGTCGAAGTGGCTTCGACGTGAGCGAGGTTTTCACGCACCTCTTGGTAGCTCCAAGAGACTGGCCCCATGTCACAGTCGTGGATAAGTCATCCACGACGCAGGCGATGCACAGAGTGAGCGATGGCCCTCTCTGCACAGCTTGTTCAGTACTGCTGGATGACGTCGACTGGCCGACAACTTCGCGAGTGGGCCAGCAACGGGCGCCCTCGCGGGCCGAAAATGAGATGGTGGTCGAGCAGGGGTTCCCACCAACGAACGAGATGGTGGTCGAGCAGGGGTTCCCACCAACGAACGAGATGGTGGTCGAGCAGGGGTTCCTACCAATGAACGAGATGGTGGTCGAGCGGAGGTTCCCACCACTGAAGGAGAAGACGGTCGAGCGTGGGTTCCCGTCGCAGATTGAGAGTGCGGTCGAGCGTGTGTCGCTCCCGCGTGACGATGTCGCGGTCGAGCACGAGGTGCGCCCGCGCGTTGCCGGTGTGGTCGAGCGTGGCCTCTCACACCTAGAGGGAGTGAATCATCGTCCAGTGAAAGTGTCGCGTCCTCTTCGAGCACCCGCTCGAAGCGCAGGAAGAAGTCCAAGCGTCGCCGCTTCGCCACTAACGAGTCTCCTACGACGGAGTCAGTCTGTGTGACGGAATACGTGGAAGGTGCTTCTCAACGTCAGCGAGTTATTGAGGTCGCGAATCCACCAAGCGACGCCCCTTCGCTCACCCGGCTTCCAGGCCTCTTTTGACGAAATTCTCCGTGAACTCAAGGCGGGCGAGATCGAACAAGTGTGCCTCATCACCGATGCGGACTCGGCGCTTTACAGTGTCAACGCTGTGACCAGCGACAAAGCGTCCTCGCGCCCGAAGAACGCCGAACCTAAGTCGGCGCGTGAAGAGCGCTTTGCGGCGCAGTCGTGGAAGCACTCAAGGAATCAGGAAATCCAGTCTATGATATCGTCCGCGAGTACGCGGACGTCTTCCCGGACAAGATTCCCGCCGAATTACCGGCAGACAGAGGCGTTCGCCACGAGATTGATCTTGCGCCGGGAACGAAATACTGTGTGACCAGGCAATGGCCTTTGCCGCGCGATCAAGTTAAGGCCATCGACGAGTTCTTCGAGAGTCGCCGTAAGGCGGGCCACGTTCGTGAGAGTATTTCGCCGCACTGCAGTCCGACGTTCTGCGTGAAGAAGGCTACCGGCGGTTGGCGCATTGTCCACGCGTTCAACAAGTTGAACGATGCGACCATCCCGGCCCAGACGCCCATTCCACGTAAGGACATGGTGTTGGACTCGATGGCGGGCAGCGTGATCTACAGCGCCATCGACTTGACCGACGGCTTCTACCAGATCCTGATGAGAGAGAAAGACACGCCTCTCACAGCAGTCAGCACTCCGAGTGGCATGCTCTGGGAGTGGCTTGTCATGCCACAGGGTCTGAAGAACGCTCCTGCTACCTTCAATCGCATGGTGTCCCATGTGCTTCGTCCGCTTCGCGACTTCGCACCGAGTTACTTCGATGATATCTTCGTCCACAGTCGTGCTGAAGGCGACCTCAGTGCGCTAGAGGTCCATCTACGGCACTTGAAGCAAGTCTTCCAAGTGATGCGAGAGAACAAGCTCTACGCGAACTTGAAGAAGTGTGCCTTCTGTGCGCCGGAGATTCCGGTGTTGGGCTGCTACGTGAGCAAGAACGGAGTCCGTGCTGATCCTGAGAAAATTGCGTCGATCTGTTCTTGGCCAACTCCGACCAACCCCACTGAGTTACGTCAGTGGCTGGGCATGGCAAATTACCTCCACAAGTACACGAAAGACTACGCCAAGCTCATCCACCCGTTGTCGTCGTTGTTGAAGAAAGCCACGGCGTGGGTATGGGAACCCGAACACCGAAGAGCCTTTGACTCGGTGAAGAAGAGCCTGTCGTCCGCACCTGTATTAATGCTGGCGGACGAATCAAAGCCATTCCACGTCGTGTGTGACGCGAGCGACTTCGCCATCGGGTGTGCTCTGATGCAATTCGACGATGAGAGTCGGGAGCGAGTGATCAGTTACCAGTCCCGCCAATTGAAACCGGCGGAGAGGAATTATCCCGTACACGACAAGGAGCTCCTCGCCATGCGCTACGCACTGATCAAGTTCAGGGTCTATCTGCTTGGAGAGCAGACGTTCGCTGTTTATACCGATCACGCATCGCTGCGAACCGCGATGAAGTCTCCTCACTTGTCCCAGCGCATGGCTCGCTGGCTGTCGTTCTTCTCCGAGTACAACTTCGTGGTGCACTACAAGCCCGGCAAGAACAACATCCTCGCCGACGCGCTGTCTCGCCGTCCAGACTATGATCCGCGCGAAGGTCTTGGGCGTCAGGCAGCTGTCGACGATGAAGAGGACTCGTGCGCGACATGCGTCGCGTCCGGGCTGAACCTGACGAGTGTCGTCCCCAAGATGTCGCTGCGAGAAGAGATTGCCGCCGCGTATGAGTATGACGAGCAATATGCCGGTATCCTTGCTCACCTCCGCTCGCCCAGCGATGCGTCAGTGAAAGCTCTATCACGCTCGACTCGCAGTCATATCGAGCGATATCATCTTGACGGCTCCTTGCTGACGTATGCCATCGATCGGTTCGATGCTCCTCGAGTGGTAGTGCCAAATGACGAAGATCTTCGCGCACGGATCATTCATGAATATCACGACACTCCAGTTGGTGGGCATTTGGGACGCGAAAAGACTTTCGCGGCGGTGTCGAGAGACTTCTACTGGCCTCGCCAGTATAAATGGGTGCGCAAGTGGGTGCGCACCTGCGAGATTTGTCAACGCGTGAAGCCCTCTCCGTCGTCGAAGGCTCCCCTGCGTCCACTCCCGATTCCCACCGACGTCTGGCGTTCGGTGTCGATGGATTTTGTCTTCGGATTACCACCCGATGAGAAGGGTCGTAATGGAGTGCTGGTCTTCGTGGACAGGTTCAGCAAGATGGTCCACTTCGTGCCCGTGTCAGCTGAGATCACCGCGGAGGAGTCCGCGGTGCATTTCGTCGATGCTGTTTTCCGCCACCACGGCCTTCCCGAGTCGATTGTCTCTGACCGCGACCCGCGGTTCACGGCCGCGTTTTGGTCGAAGCTGTTCGATTTACTGGGCACGAAGCTGATGATGTCCACCGCGGGGCATCCGGAGACGGATGGACAAACTGAACGAGTCAACCGCGTCTTCGAAGACGTGCTTCGAAGTTACGCCACCTCGTTCAAGAACTGGAGTTCATTCTTGCCACTCGCTGAGTTCGCCTTGAATAACGCCGAACATTCATCGACGGGCATGACTCCATTCTTTGTTAACTTCGCGCGCCATCCCCGCGTTCCGGCGATGCTTGCCGTGGGTCATCCCACGGAGTCCCGTGACTTCACCCTTGGTGGGGAGAAGCTGTGGCTGCAGACTTGACACCGGCCAACACGCTGGTGCTACAACGTGTATCTCCGAGTGAAGCCATCGTGAACGCCGTGACGCGAGCTCAGGCGAAGCAGTCTATTGCAGCACCGCGCGACGCGGTGTCCCCACTCGCCGAATGGACAGAAAGAACCTTGATCGACCCCGCTCGCGCTCCCGAAGCTCATCAACCCACGACTCCTCTAGCGAACTACGCGCCGAGACCATTAGCTGTATCGGCGGATCATTCGGCGGTCTCCGAGTTCGTCCTGCAACGCCAGTCGATCACCCGATTCGTACGCGATGCACTGCAGAGTGCAGTAGACAAGCAGAAAGAAAACGCAGACAAACACGGACGAAAGTACATGGCTTCATTTCACACGGGCGACCGTGTGTTATTGTCGACCGAAGGTATCCGAACTTCTGCTGTGACTAATCTCGGTGCAAACAAACTGGCTCCGCGCTTCATCGGTCCATTCACGGTCGTCAAGGCTATCGGCGACGCGTACACTTTGGATATCCCGTCGTCACTGCGCCTGCACCCGACGTTCTACGTCGGGCGGCTCAAGCGCTACTACCCGGCTGAGATCCCAGACGTCGAACACGGAACTACTGCGGTGGAGCGTGAGTCGAGCGTCCTTCACGACGGGCTCGACGCGCCATCGAGCCATCAGACCCAGGCGCCCGCTGGCGCGGGCGAGCTGCAGCTTGAGCACTTCCTAGAACATGCGTCTCCAAGACGCGCAACCTTGCCAACAGCTCACGATTCGACTGTCGAAGTTGCTTCGTCGTCCGCTCCGCGCGCCATGCAGCATCCTCCGCCCGCTCAGACCCAAGCTGAGCGTCCAAGGCTCGGTTCACAGCGGCGTCCACATCATCTTGCGCAGTCGGAGTCTGAACTGTATCGCCGTGACGGCCCTCCACCTGTAATTGACGCGGCAGGTAATGTCCGCTGGATTGTGGAGCGTATTGTGGAGCATCAAGACCCCTACGAAACGCATAACTGTGCTCACGGCCGTAGTACCACCGTTCGTGCGGTGCCGCCGGCGCGACGTTATCGCGTGCGTTGGCTTGGCTTCCTCCCGAAGATGATACATGGGAGACCCGTCGCGATCTTCTTCGCGACGTTCCAGACGTTGTTCGCGACTATGAGGCAACACTCGCAGCGGCGAGCGACTCATCGGGGCGGCCCGAGGTGAACGAGAGCGAGATCGCGAACGTCGACGAGCCGGCGAACGTGAACGAGAACGGAAACCCTCGCGCGACCCGAGGCTGAAGGATAATACTTCCGTCTCGACGAACGGCGGCGAGGCGCGCCGCGATTAGAAGACTGCTCGACGTCGGAGAGCGTGCGGTTGTACTTTGCGATCCAACTGGACTGAGCAACACCGAGCGGGCGCTCGGTGATCTCGCGCTGCCACTGTTGCTGCGTCGGGCGATTCGATGTCTGGCATGAAGAACATCCTCCTTCAAGTGCACGAAGCAGAATCGATCGTCGTCCCACGCGTCCTTGCAGATGCGCCGCCGAAGTTCAACAAGCGAGTGGTCCCGCAGCATCTCTTCCCGATACGTGAGCCATTGTGGCAGGCTTTCCCCTTCAAGGGTCATCCGGTTCCACCGCCGGATGAAGGCGCACCACGATCGCTGCAAGGCTTCATGTCCGGCGTCCTCGATTCCCTTCTTCCGCGTCGCGCGGAAGCGTCGGAAGTGGTCCCGCATAGTGTCTGGAGTGTCAGGCTGCACAGCGGCCGACAAGTCATACAGGGGCCATGGGGCCAACTCGCTGTCCATCGTGGTTGTGCGGATCCTGCGCGTGTCTGGGACTTCGGGGACCGTCATGGCAGGCACCGACGTCTCCGTCGGTGCGTTGGGAAGGTTTGTGCTTGTTGGTTGCACCGCCATCGTCTTGTGTCGCTCGCTGGGGCGAGCGCTGCTCCTTCGTCGTCTTCCGTCTTCTTTGGAGATTTTGGGTGTTCTTCGGAAAAGTCCGAAAATGTGTGTTCTGCGCTTATGTTGCGTAAGCGCAACTTAAAGAGGGGGTGATGTAATGGGCCACCCCAGTTACATAAGTAGGTAGATTGAATTACATAAGTAGGTATATTAGCACACGAGTAGCGTGTGCTGCGTTGTCGCTCTCTGATTGGCTGAAAAGGAAGATATCAGCCAATCAGGAGTCGACTTGCATTTGGATGGTTCTCAAGGGGTCAGGGCTTCAGGCCTGGACCTAATTTAAATCAGAGTTTAATTTTCTACGGGTTTAAGACTTGTTTTATTATTGCGAGCTTCCTCATCGCTACGTGTAAGCTAGTAACGGTAAGTACTTGGCCCGTTACAACGATGATGCAAAACGATAGCATGTTTGGTGAGCACACAAAACGTGACGTGAACGCTCCTGAGTACTTCAAGAGACTGGAGCCTTCTAGAAGGCACCACATGTTTCCCTATATCTTCTCCTAAACTCGTTCCCTGGTCCATCATCGGTGCTGCTCAACTGGGCAGAGGATTCCGCTAACTATGGAGTAGACGTCGTAGCTCATCAAGGCTCCAGAGGCTTAAAAGATTCGTCTTCAGCGTCCGTTTCTGAGTCTAAAGTGACAAATCTTCACGTGTACGAGCGCCTGCTGCCTGTACCGCTGCTAAGTCTCCAAGTGCCGTGGCTCCATTGCTTCCTGCTGTCATCCTTGTAGCTGCTGCTGTCGCAGCTATACTACCGGCGATACTGAGCTGCTTATTCGGTCTGCTGCTCCATATCAAAAATCTCCGACCGCCGACCTTCTCCGACGCGTACCGGAAAATCGGTACGTCGGTGGGATAAAAAAGTGTAAAAAAGGCAGATGTGAAACCACATGTAAATTTGAGAATCCTAAGAGAGCCATACAAAGGTGAGTTTATAGGCGGATTCCCAGGCTCTAAAACGGCCTGTGGGCAAAGATAGAGGGAAAAACTAAAACATGCATTTTTAGCGCTGCAGTGCCATGTGCTCTGCAGCTGGTAAATTGACAAATGATGCTCGGGCTCAGAAATCGGGGGCCTCTAAAAAGTGGGTATGTAAAAAGCCTGTTTTTACGGGCAGCGTAAATACCATGGCTTAGTGGCCATGTATTCACACGAACTGTGTGGCTGGTACCCGCCGCCGAGCTGCCATTCGGGATTTGCCGCTCTGGTAGTTGTAAAGCATGTAATGCATCCTGTGTTAACTCTTATGATTGACTTATCCTATGCTTCCGTGGCGTTGAGCGAGTTGGCTTCCACAGCTTCGTCGTCGATGAACGCTTTGCGGACAAGCAGGCGATGCTCCTTCTCGAAGGCGGCGACAACCATCGGGTTGAGGTGGCGGCTTGGCTCCCAAGCCGGTCCCCAATCGACGAGGCAGTACATCGTCCACCTCTCCCGTTTCCAGTTGAAGATCTTGCGGACATAGTGTTGCGGGTCGCCTTCAGCGGCTTCATCAGCACTTGTCTGCACGTCATCACCAGAGTCTGCTGGAGGAACAAGCCACTCGCCGACATCGTCAATCGTGGGTCGTCTCTTCTGTCGCTCTGCCAGTGCAGTGTAGACCACGTCGACGGCTTTAGGAAGAAGCTCTGCAGAGGCCACCGTCATGTTCATGGTAAGGCGGAGGTGGCGTATGACTTGATCGTTCAGTCGGATCTTGTGTTTCTTTCTGGCAGCGACGCAGAGAGTCTTGAACTCCTGCTTGGAGCTAATGTTGTTCTTGGATGGTTTGCTGGCAGGCATGGAGGGCTTGGAAGAGAAATGCAGAGTGAAAGATCGGCATTGGTACGACAATCGAGTACAAGAATGACTGGACGTGAAGAAAATGGTGAGTACATGTATTTAAGGTGCAGTTACTAACTCAATGATGTTGCAAGTGTGCGGTGGAGCAGGATCAACGAGGAGACCCGTACGTTGAAGGTTTTTATACTTTTGAATGTGTTCATTTTTAGTCCGGCCATCTAAATGGCCGGACTCGTGAAGCTTGCGCATCGACTTCAAGACGTTCTGAGCGCCGCGAGCTGTAATATTGTTCTGATGCAGGAACGCTAGCAAGGCCTTTTCAGCAGACGCACCCTTGTCAAGGACTTCGTCACGGTAACACGGGAGCCTACATCAAGTTGGAAGCCATCCGGTAGGAAGAGTTTCAAGAGCGCGACTACCAGCTTGATGTTTGATCTCATGTGCTTCGTTTCCGAGTCCGTCGAGCTCCACATCCTCCGTTCGTGAGCGTACCACGTGAACCAAGCGTCTTGTAGACTTGAAGCAGGAGAGGTACGCCGTCGCTTGGATGGTGGTTCACTGCTGCTTGTATCCTCACATGTTGTCTTCAGCGTTGGTGTCCGTTGATGTTTGTTGTAGATCTTAGCCTCCATGACAGACAACCGAGCGTCGAGTGTCTTGTTCACTTGAATTAACTGTTCAATCAAGGCGGTTTGATGAAGAAAAACGGGATGTTTGGTGACGTCGTTTGCCATATCTTGCGAGGGTGCGTTTGTGCATTCTTGGTGGTGCTTGTGTCACAGGTCAGGTGAGATGACCAAGCCAGCAGGTCGTTGATGGAGAAGCCATTCTCGACAGTACAAGTTTCCAACCGCTTTATCACACGACTGTCAGTTGCAAGAGCTTTCAACGCTGGGTAGTGGCGAAGAAGGTAGGCTGTGAGTGTGTCGAGGACGCGTGTGTTGACGTTGTACTATGTTGTGTCAAGTCCAGATGAAGCGACGAAGAGACCTGAGGCGACCGAGCGGATTTTTTGCTGCGTGTCCGAATCGAAGACATCGAGCGACAACAATGGGACTTCAGCGTCTGGGTGGCGGCTGCTCAAGACACGGGCGATCTTGTGGTCTTCTGCCGAGGTATTAAAGACATACGCGAATGCCTTGTTCGTGGCTGTCATGTTTTATGCACCACGATCGAAGATCCACTGGACACACATCCCGGCCTCGTTGGCATGCTGTGCGCCTCCACGGCGAAATGAATGCGATGTCAATCGCTCGGTCACTCCAGCCTTCTCCGCAACTCTGTCCAATACTCGGTTGACAAAGCTGTGGATTCCAGGAGCATCGTCAGCAGGCTTCTCTCCATCTTGCGACGATTACATCGGGGCCACGTCTGCAGGGTGATTGATCAGATCGATTAGAGGTGTAGTCGGCGTTAAAATGGACTGCGAAATTGCATGCTGCTCAGGAAGCTGGCTCAAGAGAGAAGCGGTCGGTGCAGATTGCGTTGCTAGGGCAACAGCAATAGCCAACAGTGGACACGTGGTGAAGTCATCGTCTGGGAAAAGCGAGAGGCCTTGTTCTTCGGATGTCTTGACTCGGACAAAGCGGACAAAGAATATATTCCCAGAGCCGATGGAAAGATTCGTCTTTCAAAGCAGCGTGAGATCTGACGCTCGTCCGAAGAGAAACCAAAGCAAGCACAGGAGCGCCGCATCCTGATAGTCGGAAGCCGTAACTGCAGTTGAATACAGAAGCGTGACCATTTGTTTCAACGACTTCTTGGTGCATGCTGAGGCCTTGTTAACGAAGGTTCCCGACTCTCTCTTCATGCAATAGCGCTCCAATACTTGTCCCTTCTTGAGCAGTGCCTTGTCAGTTGCTGGTCGAAGATGGGAAAATTGATCCAACAACCAATTCTTGGCCTGTCGATAGTACTGCATGACGGAGTGTCTTGCCAAAAGCTGCCCCTTGCGTCCCTCCTTGAAAGCTAAAAACATGCCGAACTTGTCCACCACCGCTTCCAGGACAAGCGGGGCATTCTCGCGTGTCATGCACACGGCGAGGTACTCTCAGGTGACACCTTCATCCGCTAGGAACTTCTTGAACGAGCGCGCTGCGCTCTCGCGTGCACGCTTAGTGCTAGTCGGCGCAAGGTCGCGCAGGCTCATCTTGGGTCGGCGTTTTCGTGTTATTCAGAAAATATGTGAATGAGTTGGCATTTGTATGGACATATCAATAACAGAGCGGGGATCTCCGACCCGATATGTCGGAGCTGCGCTTGGACAGCCTTTACAAGTCCACCTCTCCTGTGATTGGCCAAAAGGGAGGGATAAATCGACATGATTCGTTGAAACTCGGATGCAACACTCTGATTGGTCAATAACTTTGATAGTGAGTTCTAGTACGGTCGGCGATTTAACGATATTCATCCATACACCGTTTTACCAGATGTGCCATTTACTGCCCCAAAAGCCCGCCAGAGGCCGTTTTAAGTGCTGAACTAAACGATAAAACATCTGCTTCTGACGTGACTCGTATCACTTCTCAGTCTATTCCATCATTCCCTTCCGAACTACAGCCAAGGCAGCCGGCCACTCGCGTTGCTTGCCCGAGCATCCCGCTAAACATCCGACATTCGCCTAGGAGAACCACGTTGACTTGGAAGCTCCACACGACCCTGATCGATCTTATGGATTGGTGCGTCTTCTGGACGTCAATGGTGAGCTTCTAGTCTGCTGCTACCTGGTGCAGTGGAAGGGCCGTACGCTGCACATGAGCGGTAATTGGGTGGAAGATCTCAGAAAATACCCTAAGATGATGTCAGCGGTCGAGGAATGGAAAACTGGTGGTGGTGACCGTCCTTTCGTGAAATATTTCAAGCGCAGAGGTGTTGCCACCGCTTCCGAAGCAGGATTGTGCTTCCTCGAATCACTGCTGTTGCGGGGAGCCGGACACGCGTAGAAAAGCTGGGGTTGCAGCTTGAGATGAAGGGAGTATAAGCAGAAGTGAAATTATAGGTCTTTAGAGGAGCAAGACAGACTTGCTGCGTACTAGAAGACGTTATACCGTAACATCTGTATAATACTGTGACTACCAACCGTTTAAGAGGTTGCAGTCTTTGAGTCACATGAAGTACCTTAAATTTAGCATGCAAAGTTGAATATAGGACGAGCCCTAACTTCAACAGCCTCATTAGGGATCACAGCGATTCGCCAAAATATACTTACCCATCCCCTAGAAAAGTCGTTCGGTTAAATTTTATAAATTGACAAAAAGAAAACTGTTGTTTGCGTTTTCTGGCGCTCCTGGAGGGCCTACCGCTGATCTGAACCCATTTCGAGCTCTCCTCATGGAGAGGCTTTGTGCTGGTGTCTACCTCATCGGACAAGTGTGTCCTTCATCGAAAATTGACAAATGAGACACCATAGCAAACACTAATTTGGGTTTTAGAGGTATTAGCAGCTGGAGATATTGTCTCGTCAAATAGCACTTTGTCTTTAGATACGCAACCTGGACTGTCCTGCTATGTGTCTGGTTGTGATTCAGACCAGGATTTTCACGCTATGCACTGTTCATTCGGCTTTTGCTGAAACAGTAATAAACATGCTGTTGCTGTCTTTATTGTCTTGTTTTGTGCTTCTAGCCCTGTTTGACTATGAGTGTTGGTAGCTCCCTGCAATTATGGCTCACACAAAGCAGACGGCGAAGACGTCTACTGGTGGCAAGGCTCTAAAAGAGCCAGTTGACCGATCGTGCAGGTTACCACGAGCAAAGCGTGAGACGCGCTTTCGCTAGGATGTGGAAGGTGGCGTTGTGGATCCAGCCCCAACGCCAAGTACGCCGTGGTGTGGAAGACCAAGTGTGCATCCTGATACGGACGAGCCAGGAGCTAGGTTGCGTGAAGAAGGCTCTGGCAGCGTGTCCGACATTGTCGATGAGTGGGCTGCTGGAGGGCGTAACGAATTCTTCCTCGTCTGGGCCGGGATAATCTCGCGGCTGTGCTGGGTGGTAGCCCAAGTGGTATATGTGTGTTCGTTGCGTTGACCAAGGCTGTCGACTTGCTGGTTTCTCCGTCTGCAGTGCCACCTGAAGAGGTGAGCCGCTTTCAGGATGAAGCTGCAGCCTGTGGCATCGATATCTCGGCCGGGCTGAGCTGGAAAGCGGTCGACGCGTTCCTGAACCAGTGCGAAAGGCAGGCTCGCCACTGTCGACGCCTGACTGCAAGTATAACTACCAGCGGTCGGGACATCGTGGTTTGGAAGCAATCAAGCGTCTCAAGCTCGAGAGCGGAGTCTACGTTGTTGGTGTCAGCACGACTGTGGGTGTTGGCCACTCCTTTGGGCTCCATGTTGAAGGAAAGAAGTTCACTGCGCACAATGGCGACCTTAAGCGTAGCTTAGGCCGTTACGGCAAATGAATTGGCGCGGTTATGTTCATCCTCAAGATCGTGATTCAGGATTAAGCAGATAATGCATTTGCTTTGTTTTACATTTTCACACATTTCCCCATGTTCTTTATAAGTATTTGGCGGCTGTGTACCAGGGAAACCTTTATGAGGATAAAACCTATAGAATGTAGTAAGTAAACCTATTTTATGGGGAAACCTCATACTATCTAGTGACTCGTTAAACTTGTAAAATGGTACATGAATTACATTTTTATTTGCTTGTTGGAATTTATCTGTTGCTACTTTATAAACAAATTGAAATCCAAGTTTTTTTCTTAGGTTTCGGAATTGATGCTTGCCAAGAGACTTAGTGATATCTTTACTACGATATCTGCTACTATGGATTTGGTGTTGCAATAAACACACTAATAATTCGTGTCGTTCCACCTTTTCCTGAACAAAATTGTAGCGAATGTTAGTATGTTTAGATCTTCTATGTAGCTTGAGACTATTGGAAATATCAATACAGCTTTGGATGTCCTCCATAATAACTATTGCCTTTAACGCTTTAAATCCGAGCTCTTTCAATAGCATTTGAGAAAAATGACCTCTTGCGTACCATGACATAAGGCGACATACCCCGCCTCTGTAGTCGATAGCATTACCGTGTGGTGTTTTCTAGATAGCCATGAGATCGGGCTTTCGTCGATCTTAGTGACGTATTTGTCAACAGATGTTCTCGTGTCTGGGCAATTGGCATAGTCGATGTCAGTGTATGATGTCAGATGATCAGCAAGGTTGCTTTCGTTGGTGAATTTCCAGACCTTGATCTGTTGAGCCCGATAGATACCTGAGGATTCTTACTACCGCAGTTCAGTGTTCCTTTCCAAGGTTTGCCAGAAATTGGCTTACATGTACTTCCCGCATGTAAAACGCTAGATCGGGCTGAGTACCAACCAAAATCCCTCTTGAATTCAAACGCAGCGATTAGATCGAGTATCTGGCCCAAGGTCTCGACGGGCTCCCACGTAGGCTAAGTGTAGCTTGAAATATCCTGATTTGATGCCTTCCTCGCACATACGGACTTGGAAATACGTAAGAATACCCTGACATCAAGACCATTCTTTTATCAGTAGCCAGAATGATCCGCCCATGTCCTTCAGTCTGTCCTCACTGGTATACACTGATGAACGGGGTGAAGTTAGATAACGATTGCCACGGACAACCCACCACTCGACTGGCTTTCGAGCACAAAATGTTGGAGTTGATGATCGGGCGATCAGCCTCTTTGGGACCATTTAGTCAACCCATCGCACAATTTGGCGTTGCTGCTTTGAAGATTGACGCTATTGTTGACTTCGCTAGGTCGAGGTTCTTCACGCGAATGCAGATTTCGACATCTCGCTTCTCAGTCAAGCCTTCGGGGAGTTCGACGCGATGAACGATGGCATCCAGTAACTCATATGATGTATTGGAAAGTTATCTAAGTCTATCTACTGGAATCGTTGGTGCACGTCAGCATTGTCTGGATTGCCTCATCACTGAAGCGATGAAGTGACTTTACGAATTTCTTGATTGCCACGTTCGACAGAGCTAATGTGGATTCTTGTCAGTTGGGGTTATAGTTCTCGTGACCTTCCGCAGGTTGAAGTGAATCTTAATATCAGTTGCATCAACAACATCAAGCACAAACACCTTCTCTGCGATGGTGTGTTTGCCCTGACCGCATATACTGTTGGCAGGCCTCCTACGTATGTAGCAGGGCTACACGAATTGTGCATCAGGGGTGCACAATTGGGAGCAGGCCTCCGGTGTGACGATCGTCACACGGGTTACATACATTCTGAGCCGCCAGTGCTGGCAATCAATGGCGGGCGCTTTACCAGCGTTGTCATTGGTAGAAAGAAGCACCTTGCTACCAATGAGACGTGTACATGTGGACACGACGGGTGAGAACCACGAATATCTCACTCGTGTTATTAGATAACTCATTCATTTAGATAGGCCTGCTAACAGTCTCACGACTGCTATAATTACAGTTCTCAGTTCTACCGATTCTTGCTAATTTATTTGTGATACACATCGCCGTGTATCACTGCTTGTTAGCTGAGAAAGAAGTCTTCCTCAACCAGCGCACATAGTGTACGCTATATAAACAGAGCGGAGTCCCGCCCTGTTTCACCAGCAATGAGGACCGTCATGCCGTTGACGGGTCTATAGTCGATGGTCAGTCGGAACTGATCTTGTGTCCCAGGGTTACGTACTGGAACGACAGCACTCGCCCAGCGAGATGCATTGCTCTGCTCCACTAGCCCATTATCCACCAAAGACTGCACGTACTCACGGATGAATTTGAGCCTGCAGAGGAGCATACTTGCGCGGTGAGCTCCGGTATGGCATAGCAAATCCGATCGTTCTAATGATAATCGAGATCGATAGGGTGTGGCAAACCCGCAAAGCTGCGTTTGAAGGCGATAAAGCGAGAGTTGGGATCGAAGGATGATCATTTTTAGGACTTGCGGGAAGAATTGGCAGCTGCAAGAAAGCATGTAAAGTGGGCAAGATAATCAGTGGTAGCCGTCAAAGCAGACACGAAATGGATGTTGTGTGTAAACCACTCGCACAAGAGTAATTCGTATTTTTCGATCGTAATTCATCCTACGTACTCTTGCCAACAAGCGGTCACACTGCTGGTAATATTGGACAGAACGTGCAGTTTTCGCATAGCGCTAGCAACCAAAACGGATAAGGGCGATGGCGTGGATTAAAAGCGAGCTCACGCAACGATGCGGTCCCTATCAGGTAGAAAATATTGTGAGGGCTATTGCACCCCAACCGTCGATGAATAACCATATTTTTGGATTTATGACTATATACCATGATTGATTTCAAAGATATTCACTGTTATGTTGTTGACATTAACACTAGTTCTCGGCTACAAATTGAAAGCGACTGTTTCGATGCTGTATCGTACGGATTCAGTGGCTAGCCCCCAAAAAAAAAAAAAAAAAAAATGCATCAGTATGAACGAATTGTGCTCTGCTTTGTGATGTAGCTGGCGTCAGAGGTTGACATTGCTGCCAATGGCAGCTACGTCTGTCTGTGACTTACAAACATTAGGTTTCGTGCGAAGCTTCTATTGCATATGCGAGTAGTTACGCTCAAGGGCGTCGCATCAACATTAATATTTGTGAATCGCTCGCAGGCTGAAAGCCACCAAAATTAGGTACAATCCAGCTTCGATATGAAAAATCCTATCATAGACATGCTGGCGACTGTTCAACGACAAACTACGTTTAGACATAGAATAGTTTCGGGGGTGGAGTTAGCTACATATGGATTTAGAGATTAGACAGGATGGGAAAATGGATACTGGCACGTATCGTTGATGCTGAACTGGTTGGTTTACTGAGAGGCAACCAGAGCTGTAAGCACTTCATTTAATCTCACTTTTCAATTTACAAGCAACCTCCAAAGCAACCGGCACCACAGCAGTGCCCGTTCCGCGTTGCCCCCGCCGTTCGTCACTGTCCGCCGCTGTCCGTCGCTGTCCACCAACGTTTCCTCCGCGTAGTGTTACATAGTAGCACTTGTCGCGTCAAGTTCAACTTTGGCGCCAACGGCTGTGGCTTCTTCGAGGAGAAGCAGGTGTAGTGCTGGTGGGCGGGGTATAACCGGGTTTGAGTTTCAAGCCGAGTTTATTTAGGAAGTTCAGCGTACAACGCAGACAAGCTAACCTTGCTAGGACCCGATTTAAAAGATGGGGTATCCTTGTTTAGTGTACTTGAATGTTTGGTTGCTACTAGAAGCCGATTCAGTGGTCAATGGGTCACTTTCTGAGTGTCTAAATTAATCCCTGTTCTACCGGTAGCTTCCATTACCCTTTTATTGTGGTATGGATGAATATCGTAACTTCTCCGACTACACTTGATTTTTGTATGTTGCCAGCGAGGTGCTAATTGACCAATAACAAGCGGTGATTTAGTTTTAGCCAATCAGATACATGTAAATGATATTTTTATAGCCAATCGGAGCGCTGTTTTAAGAAAGGTAGTGTAGGCCAGCCATTCCGACGTATCCGGTCGGAACTGGGCCAAAAATATGTATATCCTGTTACAAAAGTTAAGTCAAACGCATATCACTTCCATATTTTCAACGGTTCCGACAGAACAATGGGGTTGGCAGAACTAAAGCCAGGAAACACACGTAGAGCTCAAGCTACTGCTGTGAATGTGTTCAATGCATTTGTTAAGCATGAGGGTGTGGAGTTTGAGTATGTGAAGAGTTGTATTGAGCGTGATGCCACGGGGAAGTGTTTTATATCTGTGTTGGACAAGTTTGGTATGTACCTCGCGTTTAATGAGGGAAGGAAGGGCAAACCCCTTGCTAAGAACACTGCAATCCAGTACTACCGACAGTGCAAAATGTGGCTCTTTGGGCTTTTCCCCGCGCAGCAACATATCGTGCAAGCGAAGCTGCTCAGCATGGGGAAAACGCTCGAGAACTACTGCATGAAGCGGGATGGAAAGGTAGTGAATAAAACTCTACCATGTACAAAGGGTGATTTAAGAAAGATGATGGTGTTTTTGTATAAGAGTGCTTGTACTTCAAGTGATTACCAGGACGCTGCGCTGCTGTGTCTCCTGTGGTACCTCTTTGGTCGTGCCTCGGACTTGTCACTCATTCGCAAGCCCAATCTCTCCGTCGATGCTGCTGATGTGCTTTTCGTTCGGCTGATTCGCATGAAGACGTCCGAGGAACAAGGTCTCTCGCTGTTCCCAGATACCGATGTCTCCACTTGCCCGCTGGTAGCCATGGCTCTTGCGTTAGTAACCCAGACTGCTCCGTGTGCTGACCTGCTCGACAACCTACCAGAACTCTCGGCGCAAGCGTCCGTTGACCTCTCTCCATCGACTCCGCTGCTCGAGCTGCTTGAGCATCCAGAGGAATTCACGACGCTCGATGCTCCGGCTGTCACTGGAAAAGACAGCACTCCAACCATCTACTCGCATGTCAACCGCATACTCGACCGGGTTGTGCCTGCTTCTGGTGTCCAAGGCTCGCTGTCATCTCACTCGTTTCGCCGCGGCGGTGCCCAGCACGTCAACGGCTGCGCAGATCTCACAGCTCGCTGGATCTTCGATCGTGGTTCCTGGAACATGAGCACGACTAACAAGGGGTTTAATTACATCTTCAACACGAGTCGGGAAGATCACAAGGTTAGCAAGGCACTCAGCGGACACGGCACGACAGACAACGTACAGCTACTTGACTTGACTTCCTTCGATGCTCGGACACAGGAAATCATTGCCAGTGTCCAGCGCCTGCTATTTACGACATGCTACAACCTCGAGCGTTCCAGCTACAATGTCAGCAAACGCGTCCTGGATGTCTTAACTGCGTACCTGATTCGACACTTCCCCTGTTGAAGGAGATCAACCCAGATAGTCTTGCGGTCCAGCGTATGGAGACTTGCGTCCTACGAGCAGGCTCATCCATGGCTGAGCTTCTCGCTTGGTCATCACATCTTGCCTTAGCTCCTGAAACCTGCCAAAAGACAACCGGCACTAAACAAGACAACATCCAGCAACCAAGAAGCAGCGAAGACGACAAGATCATCCAGCATCAACGAAGTGTGATTGACGCATTTATCCAACATGTCAAGCACCAAGATGAGCGCATGGATGCACTAGAAGCTAAACTAAACAAGACAGCAACACAAGACAAAAAGGCAAAGCGTCAGCATGAAGACATCGAAGATTCCAAACCGACTAAGAGACGTAAAACGTCTGTGACTCACCTTCACGCTACGTGGTTTGCGTGGTACGCGCAGGAGCCGCCCATGTGGCAAGCGCCAGTATCCAAGCAAGAGAAGTCGAACGCCAAAATGCTCGTAGCATTCATGAAGCTTTTCTTGGACGATGGCTTCTTGCTTGACGCCACGTCGGTCAACTATCGCGACGAGGTCCTGTCACTCGGAGTCCGTGCAGAGAGGTCCGTCTTGATGTTCCTGGAAGAGAACGGTATCAGCTCACGGGGGTCAGGCGCTGTCCTAAAGCACCTGCGCAGTCTTCATCGTGCGGGTGCACTCAACCCAAGAATTGAGCGCCATGAACAGCTACTCCGGACACCTGCTATCCAAGACCCTGCTCCTGGTTACACACAGAATATCTTGGAGCAGGTTAGTAGATCACCATGACTTGCATAGCCTAATCCACGTAAGTTCACACACATTTTCATTCACACAAATACACACATTGGCACATACACACAGCAAAGCAAGCACATGGTAGACCTTAGATGGGAATTGAACCCACGACCATCCCTTTCGGGGGCTCTTCCACTGAGCTACTAAGGTGGGGGTTAGCACAACTCAAAAACAGGGGTTTACTCATTGGAGGCCCGAGGGAGAATTAACCCATACACTTCTTCGTACGGGCGGCAACCCTGCTAGCCGCACCGGGTTCGGCACGGCCCTCAATACACCCTCCAGTAGGTGGTCACTCGGGCACTGACGCGTGTTGAGCGTGGGCCAGCAGTTCTGACTAACTGAAAGCCAGTCATTTCTGGAGAGTTTTTACCTTTTTACATTTTTTTACGAATCAATAGCTAGTTTGTATGCTATACTTTGTCCGAATCAATTTTAGTATTACTTGATTTTTGAATGACATACAAATTTCTATAATAAGTCGGAGAGGTCGGAGGTCGGAGTTTTTCCGGTATGGGCCGCTGCAAGCCTAATTACACACAACCGCTACATGAAGATTCCTGAGCTCAACTTGAAGGCCGGAAACAAACCCCTGTGTGTTCGAATTTTCCGGAAAGGCTCCGCTTTCTCATACGCCACTCTTTGAGTCGCGTTGGGATCGAGACCGCTTTGTCGATATTTATGCGGATCGATCTCCTAGCACAGATCAAACGTTTGCGTTGAATCATTCGTCGTTTCCAGAATAATACCGAGTCCATCGTGGACAAGGGTACTCATGACAAGGTTGCCGGCTTGCTGAATGAGATTACCATCAAGTTTTACACGTCTTAAAGCTATTACTTTAAGCAAAAGAGTGGTAAAACAAACGATGAATGTATAGAAATGTGGAGCAATAGTAGAAAGAGCCTTACTGCATCTTAAGATAAACCCCCAATAATCACAAGAAATAGAAGACACGCGCGTGCAAAGCAGACAAACAGTTGAGGACTAACAATTCGTTGTCCAACAAACTGTCTACACTTCAAGTCAACGACCAACGCGTTCGTTACTACTTCAACTTTACTTCAGTTACCTCAGCTAAAGAAACTTCGCTACCGGCAGCACTACACCAAGGCCGGTAAGCAGCACGACACTGTTTGAGCATTGGTAAGGAAGGTCTTCAAATGGACAACCAACTGTACGTAAAAAAGCATGTACTGTCTAGATATCGTACTCTTCATCTTGCTAGTGAATAACTTTAAGTTTGATGGGCTTACTCAGTGCTTCTTGTTCTCAGTGTACATGCTTCTGTCAAGATCTCCCATTTTAGAATATAGGCTACTATTTAGCGACCAATTGTATTTATGGTTGCGGTAATTAATCCATTTTTAATTTTAAAGTTAAAATAACAGTTTTATCACTACGGTCGGTAGCAATGCAAAATGACTGACGACCGGGAGCTCCATGAGGCCGTTCGTGCTGCTTTTGCCTGCTACGACCAAGACAATAACGGGTGCATTGACGTAACAGAACTGCGGCACGTCGTCACTGATTTAGGAGGTGTCTTGACGGATCGCGACCTCCGAAAAGCGCTTCGGATTCTCGACCGTGACAGCAACGGAGTCATCGACCAGGACGAATTCACCAAGTGGTGGGCGGAGCAGAGCGAAGACAATGAGGCCGCAACCGGAGAAGTCGAGAAGGCGCTGATGCGTATTAAAGAGCTCGGACGGAAGAAATTCCGTGTTGATATCCATACAGCCAGCTGGAATGGCTTCGAGGATGTGGTGGAGCGACTTGTGGAAAATGGCTCGCAACTTGTGAACGAGAAGGACGCGACCGAATTCGGAGTACGCTTGTATTTAAATACTTTTTAGGCAATGGTGTTAGTTACTGATGCAAAGCTGCAATTGCAGAATTCGAATACTCCGTTGCACTACGCAGCGTATCAAGGGCATCGGGACGTCTGTCGTGCTCTGGTGGGTGTTAACGTATCGTATGCTCGTCTTTCCTAGACAACATTCGACTGATATTGTTGTCTGTAGATACATAATGGGGCTGGGGTCAACACTGTGAACGACTCTGGGTGCACGCCAATCTTTCTCGCAGCTCAGCAAGCGCACGTCGCGGTAGTCGAACTGTTGCTGCAGGTATCCGATATGTGGTAGAATGGGTTCTTTTGCTGGCCCAACTAACTCTGGCGTATCCTGTAAAACAGAATGGCGCAGATCTACGAGTTGCGGAGAAGAAGGCAAGACTTGACCGATTTACAGATCTATGTGAAGTGGAGAAAATTAATCCGCCACCGCAGCGAGACTAACCTATTTGCTCGTGCAGCAATGTTTGACTCCCGTTGACGTATGTACGACACCAGCAATAACTGAGTTATTTAGAAGCTTGCCAGGCAAAGGTGTGTGCTGCTTTCCATTGCACATATCTGGATAGCTATCTAGATTCTAGTTTCAGGGCTGCACACTGCTCAATTGTCAACTAACAAGCGCTCGACTTGCTTGATTCCTACCGTAGCCCCTGCGATTCCAGTTGCGCCAGCATTAGAGTCGTTGTCAGACACTGAACTGCGAATGCAATGGTACGCTTTCCAGTTCGTTTTCTCAAATGCAGATACTGTCGTTAATTGCATCCTTGTGTATGCAGGTCGGCGCCACGAGCTGGGCTTGATGAAGTTGTTCCTGTATCAGGGTACAAGATCAAACTCTCCTGTGTATCAGCACCTCCCAAGCTCGTTTTAACGGTGGCATTTCCAACGGAGATGACAATTAACGGGCTCTGTGCAGATACCGAGTATGTAGCAACGATTGCTGCCATAAATCTACATGGTATGAGTGAGTTTAGTACCGAGTCACACCCTGCCAAAACAAAACAAGGTGAGTCTGAAAATGATCTTCATTTACCTCTTTAGCTGACACAATCGTGCCTTTTTACCAATGTAGCAAAGCCGTCGGCTCCGTCGCTACATATCAGCAGCACTGACGTCACGAGTATTACCTTAACGTGGGCTCTCGTCAGCAGTGATTGTCGACCTGGTGTGAGCTGTGTTATCTACCTCTCGTCTCCTGAGCCTGACGGGACGTGTGTTTGGGAGTCGGTGTTTCAGACTACCGACCACAGCACCACGTAAGTGTCTTGAGTTGTCTATTCAAATAATTGGTCATACACGTCACGTTATTGTACTTATCATCACCTGTTCGTTTAGCTCAACGACCGTGGAGAAGTTGATCCCAGACCACCGATATAAGTTTCGAGTGGTTGTTATCAGTGACGACGGGCAACAGGCGCATTCGCCTGCCATCGCAGCTCGGACAGCTTGTAAAACAGCGAATTTGCGCAGTGCTGCTAGAAAATTTTCCGAGGCGGGCAGTGCCATGGGAACTCTCGGTAGGTATGCGTGAAATTGTGTAGGTAGGAAAGCTCGGACTAACAGTTTGCTGGCGCAGCTTCCAACGCTAAGAGAAGGGAGTCGAACGGATGCAAGGATGTTGACGCGGAGTAAATTAGTGCCGCAAGTTTAGATGAACAGGAATCGCGATGAAGACGTTTGTGCGATGCCCAATTAAAAATGTTTTTGTGTGATTCAGCGACGAAGCGGAAGGAATGAGGTGTGGATTGGGCTAGACTCTTTTAGCTTCCTACCGTTCGTTTCAGCTATCACCACCCGAAGGAATTGCCCAGGACACTCGCTTTATTTAGCAAGACGAGAAGGTTGGGAACGCGTCCACGCAAGTGTCACGGAACTCCTAGAGTGAGTGGTCATGGAGCCGAGCACGTCTCCAGTCTCAGCGGACTCCGTAGCTCCGCTTGAGCTCTCAATCAAGTCTCCTCCGCCGTCGCCTACGAAGTTGCGGTTAGCACCGACTCCAAGCGTAGCAGATATTCTCGCCCGCGATGGAACTGTGGATGTTCGTCTGCTCATGATTTCGATGTGGAAGCACCGTGCAAATGCGTCGTTCACTGCTGAACTCTGTCAGCGACTGTGCTCTATGCCCATTACACAGCCAATGCTGGATCAAGTGGAGTTTTACCTGCCGCAATTGGCGCACATGGTTGTGCATCTCGAGCAAGAAATGCCAATGGAAGACATCGAGCAGTTTGTGCTGCTGCTTTCTCAAAGCAGTGTGCATTTTGCCTTGCAGTTCTTCTGGATAATTTACGCGGCTTTGGATGAAAACCGACCAAAACGTGCAGGCAACTGTCCGCATACTTTTGCGCGCTGTGCTCGATTATTGTTGGCTCTTGAGCAGTGCTTCGTGTATGGCTCACCTGCGGCCAGGCAGGCATCGGAGCTGCTGAAGCAGCAAAGTATCTCTGCAGATGAAATGGACCAGATCATCATGGCTGACCGACGCTTCTTCGCAATCCAACAAAGCACTATGGATGCGCCCATTGTTGGCAGTGGAGCGGATGAAGGCATCGCTCCACTCTCTGGCGGATGGTTGCTCAAGAAAGGTGGCGGGACGAGAGCAATAGGCCGTAGAAACTGGACTCAACGCTGGTGCCGACTTGAAAGGCGTATCCTGCTGGTCTACTCGAAACCCACAGATTTACGACCGCGTTCAGCCATTCCCATGCACGGCGCCAAAGTGCATGTTGTGGAAAACAAGCGACCATTTTACTTCGAGATTGCTCACGACTTTAGTGAGACCAAAGCAAAATTTGCAGCAAAAAGCGCTGATGAACTGGCGACGTGGGTGACCTACCTGCAGAAGTCTGCTGCTATGCCTGAGCCACCTGCCGGAAGCCCAAAGCAGGGAAGCGCTAGCCCAGAACGTACATTAGCCAGCATGTCGTTCGCGATGCGATCATTCATCATGCAATCATCCATTGACGTAAGCACTTACGTGAGCGTTAACGCTGACAATACTGGGAGCCCCACGCGTAGTTACTCGCCCTCAAAGACTGACAGCGTTGGTCGCCCTGTAGAGGTAACAGCTGAAGCGGTGGCATCGGGTTTAGAGCAAAGGCGTACTCGCATGCTTAGCAGTGGTGGAGCCAGCGCGTGTTCAACACAGGTTGGTGATACTGAGGTGAGCCTGTACTCAACAACCGACTGCTGTAGCTCCGACGCGTTAATGCAGTCGCTGCTGTTACCAGACCAGCAGCGTCGGTATGAGTTCTTCTCCTCCATGATTCACTTTGTCAAGTCTATCACTGACGTATCGGAAGCACTTCGTCGCGTTGAGCCTACAAAACGCAAGGAGCTGTTGAGCCCACTATTGATGCAGCTCCGCTTACCTAAGCGGGGGTACATACCGCTCTGCAAGGCAACTGACGTACGTTCACAACTATTTCTTTTACTTGTGTGGTGTGTAGCGATGTCATTAACAATTCTCCATGTTTGTGTTTTACACGCTGTCGTTTTAGCCGTACTGCAACGTAGTGTCGGTGTTTAGCACTGAAGGACGTGTCTTCAGCACCCACGTAAGCTGCCTACTTCTAGCTTTCTTTGTACTAAGCTCACTCTTAGTTTCAATCGATGAACAGGAACGTGCACCGTGTCTAATATACTTTGCAACTGAGGAAAGTGAAAATGGGGAAGATGTATCAACCGTTTTGTTCAACGAGTTATACGACACACGAACAAAAGACGACGAACAAGAAGCTGAAGATGAGTTAGTGAGCACCTTTGACGAAAACGCCACCGATATTGCAGTACCAAATCGACGAGTGAAGAAAACCTTGCAGAGTGAGCAGTTCTCCAGGCATATGTCACCATTCCTTCGTGAATTATTGGAGGTAAGTTGGCGTTGACTAGTTGCAACAGAATCTTCTCCTTAGTGATGACGAACATGAAATATGTGTGGCGCATGACAGGATGATGACCGAAAGTCGCAGCTCGAAAAAACGTTCGGCGAGCTGACTTTTAGCAAGGCTGAGCGTCTAAAGGCAGACATTGAGGGCGCAAATCCAGAAAGGTGGCGATTAACAGCGTTGATGTCTAAAAGCTACGACGACCTGCGGCAGGAAGTACTGGTGATGCAGCTTATTTCATATTTCCAGCACATTTTTGAGCTCGAGAAGCTGCCACTTCGGCTGCATCCGTACCGGATATTATCCACGGGCTCCAGCACTGGTCTTATTGAGGTCGTTCGCAACGCCATGTCGCTCGACGGTATCAAGAAAACTCCGGGCTTCAAAAACCTCCGCAGTCACTTTGACCTACTCTACGGTAGAGCCGCGGACAGCAAAGAGAGTGATAATAGTGCTGGAGATGGAACCGAATTACTTCGTCAAGCGAAACTCAACTTCATCCACAGCTTGGGTAAGTGCATCCGCGTACCTCCAGTTTTCAGTTACCTCTTGATGTGCTAACTTCTAGTGACCCTGACGCAGCTGCATACTCGATCGTGTGCTACATTCTCGCGATCAAAGACCGTCACAATGGCAATATCATGCTCGACATTGAAGGCTACATCATCCACATTGACTTCGGCTTTTGTAAGTGCTGCAACTTCTGCGTAAAGCCGAGGTTTCGAGATGTTCATAACCGGTATCCCTTGATTCGTTGCTGTAGTCCTAGGTCGAGCACCAGGAGGAAGCTTCAGCTTCGAGACAGCACCATTCAAGTTGACAGCAGAGATGGTGGACGTTCTAGGCGGTCGACACTCGTCCAACTTCCAGTATTTCATCGACTTGTGCGTACAAGGCGCACTAGCTGCACGGAAGCACGCCGAGACGATTTACACGTTGGTGGAAGTCATGAGTTATCACTCGAAGCTCCCGTGCTTCGCAGCAGGCGTGGCAGGACCATTGTCGGGACTTCGAGAGCGTTTGTTCCTCAACATGCCCGAGAAAAAGTCGCGTCAACCATCCAGAACATGGTGCTGCGCTCGTACGATCACTTCGGCACCAACAAATACGACCAGTTCCAAACATTCTCGAACGGGATCGCCAAGTAGCTCATCTAGCAGAAGCAGAAATTAAGTTTAAGTAACATGGGAAGAAACATTGTTTACAACACTCTGCAGTAAACATGCCGCAACGAAAGGACGAGATTCATGCATCATTGATCTCTGGAGGACGAGCTTTTAGGTTCATGCATCGAAGAGCTCGTCCTCCAGACTGTCCACATCCAAATCGTGGGAGCGCATGTCTGGGCGAGGTGTTTACGGTCGTTCGGCAGAATCGGTGCGAAGAGCGCTCGGAGCGGAGCTCCATGTCCGCTCCGGAGCAATTGCGCCGAGCACCGGGAGCACTCCTGTTGATGTGTGCTCGAGTGTCTCTGGCCAAGTATGGCGCCGCGTAAGCAAGACACAAAGCATTGTAGCGTCCAGATGTACCCGAAGCTAAACTCGTGCTTGTGTAGCAGGCTCTCGAGGCGTTGGGGATTCCTAGCTCCAGATACATATGTAGGCAAAACACTGTACCCTCGAATTGGCCCTGGCCAGCCAGAGTCGTTCGCCCCGATCAACGTGACGAGGCAATCGCTGTCGCTCTCTGGCACGTCGTCTGAATGACCTACGATCGCATAGAAACGAAGGAGCGCAGTCTGGCTGCGAGCTTTCTGCTGGAGCAGAGCTGGCAGGCTGGCAGGCTGGCAGGCTGCTGGCAAGGCACAGCGCGCTGCTGCACTTGCCGGTACTGTAGTTTGGCATTGGCACTGAAAGCAATGCAGTGCACGCACGTTTGCTACAGGAAATGACGCCATCGAGCGCCCGTCTGCAAGGCGATGGCGCTCCCACAGCCGCGCGTCTCTCACTGAGACTCTCACTGAGACTCTCAGCGGCGCTCGATGGAAAGCGGTGGCATCTTTGGCCGCCTCTCTCAGCGTGGAGGCCAAGTGCAAGCTCTTTGCTGGCGGTCTTCAACGCTGTTGCCAGTGACGTTGCTTGGTTGGTGTTTTGGCCTGCGTATCTTTGCTGATCGTTTCGTGGGGTACAGCTTTCGTCACCGACCAGCACACGTCCGAATGCGCCGTTGTGATTGGACAAAAGGCGCCACCATCTGGTGGGTGCGGCACAGCTTTTCGTCCCGACAAGCTAATGAATACTGCGAGAGATCACTTCTGCCAATGCTTGTTAGCGTTTACTGCTGGCCCAGAAGGAAATGCAAGTTACGTAGTACTGACAAGTATGAATGCTGCTAAAGTTGAAAATATGCAAGACGCAAATGCATTTTGTATAATGAATGCCTTGTCAGGTAAGCTACAAAAACTGGTGTTTCTCTCTTGAGCGCCGTCTTGGCGGGTTGCCTGCTGGTTGTACATTTTCTGCCTTCTTCATTGCTGCCACAGCTGACCTTGATGCCCACTTGGCATAATCCAACCGGTCTGTTGTCTTCCCACTGGTGTTTGATCCAGACTCCAACAAAACGTACTCTTAACAGAAGGAAAAGGCAATATCCATGAAGACCAGCAACATAATGCCGCGCGGAAAGGAAATTTACTGGAGAATATGTTGAAGCAACCAGCTTGTTCTTGATGTAATAGATATGGTGTGGGCCACGTCGTTGGCAAGTCAAAAGCTGTGCCGCACCCACCAGATGGTGGCGCCTTTGTCCAATCACAACGGCGCATTCGGACGTGTGCTGGTCGGTGACGAAAGCTGTACCCCACGAAACGATCAGCAAAGATACGCAGGCCAAAACACCAACCAAGCAACGTCACTGGCAACAGCGTTGAAGACCGCCAGCAAAGAGCTTGCACTTGGCCTCCACGCTGAGAGAGGCGGCCAAAGATGCCACCGCTTTCCATCGAGCGCCGCTGAGAGTCTCAGTGAGAGTCTCAGTGAGAGACGCGCGGCTGTGGGAGCGCCATCGCCTTGCAGACGGGCGCTCGATGGCGTCATTTCCTGTAGCAAACGTGCGTGCACTGCATTGCTTTCAGTGCCAATGCCAAACTACAGTACCGGCAAGTGCAGCAGCGCGCTGTGCCTTGCCAGCAGCCTGCCAGCCTGCCAGCCTGCCAGCTCTGCTCCAGCAGAAAGCTCGCAGCCAGACTGCGCTCCTTCGTTTCTATGCGATCGTAGGTCATTCAGACGACGTGCCAGAGAGCGACAGCGATTGCCTCGTCACGTTGATCGGGGCGAACGACTCTGGCTGGCCAGGGCCAATTCGAGGGTACAGTGTTTTGCCTACATATGTATCTGGAGCTAGGAATCCCCAACGCCTCGAGAGCCTGCTACACAAGCACGAGTTTAGCTTCGGGTACATCTGGACGCTACAATGCTTTGTGTCTTGCTTACGCGGCGCCATACTTGGCCAGAGACACTCGAGCACACATCAACAGGAGTGCTCCCGGTGCTCGGCGCAATTGCTCCGGAGCGGACATGGAGCTCCGCTCCGAGCGCTCTTCGCACCGATTCTGCCGAACGACCGTAAACACCTCGCCCAGACATGCGCTCCCACGATTTGGATGTGGACAGTCTGGAGGACGAGCTCTTCGATGCATGAACCTAAAAGCTCGTCCACAGCTCCTTTTGCTGTTCATGTAGCCCAAATCGCACACATCTTCGGGCATGGCGAGTGGATTCTATCGTGTTCTACACCTTCGCAATCAAGGGACAACATGAAGCGGTGGCTAGCAGAGGCTGCAAATGCACAAGGAATCTTGGCAGAGGGTTGCTTTTTTCCTGGTAGGATGTGATGGTCGTCATCAAATAGGCATCACTGCGAACATGCCGCCTGTTGTCAAACGAAGGTGTAGCTAGTTTAATGCCACGCATGTTTCGAAACAGACCGCCCACGCCACCCTGGCGTACGACCGCAGGAAGTTCTTGTTCACTGCTGGCATGCGTCATTCGACCAGATTGCCCATTTTAGAGACGGAAATGCACGGGAGGATCAAGTATTTGTGCTTGGAAATCTGGTCGAACTGCTGGATGTGCCTCGTGGGTGCACCACAAAACCTATGCATCAAGTTGATGACACCCGTAGAATCCTGGAGGCCTGACACATCAGACCCATGCGCTAGAGAGTGTCGACCTCCGAAGGCAGGCTCATCCCGTCGTTCGACAGTCGATCGACTGCGTTTCACACCAACTTCCGTCCAGCAGCCTTGAGGTCTGCCACCTAAAGCCTCTGGCCAGGCTTTCACAGCAGTTACTGTACCATTCGAAGCACGATAAGACCAATGTCTTAGCCAATACAAAGACGTTCATTGAGCTATACATATAGCCTACACCTGCAATAAATACTCGAAGCACGACAGTCTCTGTCCTGCATCTATAAAATACCCTCCCTCGTTCAATCCCATGTCTAGTACAGCAGCACCTTCTCCCTCGGCTCGTTCCACGTATACCGCAGCTTCTGCATGTCCTCAATTGCCGCAGTGACATCGACCATCTTGTCTGTCACCTGGTCTAGTTGTGAGTATGCTCTCGAGTCTAGCGTCGCGCGGACGTCTCTGCAGATAAGAGCGATGTCCTCCATGGGGAAGGCGTTCTCCTCCGCCAGGATGCGGGCTCTCTCCATCGGGTCCAGCCACAGGTCGTTGCGGCTGCGACTGCAGTATCCGGTGGCTGCTGGCGCCGCCATTTCTGTGTCCGAGTCCGAGTCCACCACACTTTCAGCCTCGCTGTCGTCGTCCTCTTCCTCTGCGTGGAGCATCGCGTACGAGTGGCAGGTGGGGCGGCCGATGAGCCCCACGGGCGGACCGCCACTCTCCGGCACAGCGCTGGCGTTGTAGCCCACGCGGAATTCCAGCACACTGACGGTGCCCCATCGCACTCGCTTGGCTGCTTCAGTCATTGTGTTTTCTCTTTACTGGAGCTGCTCGACGTGTGCCAAAAGCAGCAACTTGGCAAATGATTGTCCTGTCAGGGGTGGGAACGACAGGAGATGGGCGACGACGGGCGTCAACGTGCAGAAGAGGCGGGTTGCGACTACAGCAGCAGATGGTCTGGGGCAACTGTACCGGACGTAACTGACTTGCGCTCACTTGGAGTTTGTATGGCGGGAACATGCGTACCAGCCGAATCTTTGCTGTGGACCACTTTGGCGACAAAAGCGCGCGTCGTCGGCCTGGTTGTGGCACCAGTCTCGTTAGCACGCAGTTGCGGCAGCTGACCAGAGCGCTTGTGGCACTAGACAGACCTGCTTTCTGGGAACCGTAGCCACGTTAAGCTGTCTGCGTGTTGAGCTTGTCTTCGACCACCAGTATATTAGGCCTGTCAGTCCTGAATACATCGCGCTTCCTTTCTTATAATACGCATAAGACCAGCAGTTATGCCCTCCATTGGTTGGTCATGCATCTCCTCTTCACTTTATGGTTCTTTTAACATTGTGTGGTGCACACACGCTATCAGCAATCCGAGCAGGCGCGAATGAAATCAGTGCAAAAATGTCACTATCTTTCGGACTCATCTAAACCATGTTCACTATTGAGACCAAGATAAGGTCGTAACCTTATTCTATACAAACACTAAATGAAACGACATCGAAAGATTGCATCAAACCATTGGAATCACAGTCTGAGAACAATGGCGATGGAGCATGACGCAGCGTCGCGCCAGTGGCAGGAGCGGCACACGCAGGCGCTCCGGGACGCCGCTGGGGCGCTGGAGATAGGTAGAGCAACTGCGCACACGCTAAGCATGCAATCCGGTGCGTTTCTGCTGCCTATTACAGTGGCTTTCCACCTATTCATTGACTTGGAACTCTTTCACAGAGCAATTGGGACGCAGTGATCGTGTGTTGGACGAAACTCAAGCCACAATTGACACTTCCAAACGGATTTTAAGGTCGGATCGTAGTTTGAGTTCGCACTCAATACATATTGTTGCTGATGGCAATGCTTTGTAGGGAATGACATGGTCAGGGTGGGTGTACAACAAGTTCTCGACTGCGCCTCAGTTATCTACGACCACTGGGCCACACGAGGTGCATTTAATCTATTGTGTCTTTATTTCGTGAGTTTGTGGCTTAATTTATGCATGTATTTTGTGTTTGCAGATCGTGATGGGCTTTATTTGTCCAGATTGCAAAGTCAAGTTTGCGTCACCAGAGCAGTTGGGTGTCCATTATGAAAACGTCCACAAGGACGTGGGCGTGAGGAGGAAGCTCGGCAAGTTGATGCTTCGGTTCAACAGCGGCAATTACGAACGGAAAATAAGAGTGTTTCCAAGTCGGAGGACGTGCACGAGAAGTTCCTCCAGGATCTGGAACCCCAGCTCGCAGAGTTGAAACAAGCTTCGCTGGCTTTAGGGAGCGCCCTGGATTCTCAAAATGCGCAATTGGATCAACTCGACTCGAAGATTGGACGAGTGCACCATGACATGAAACGCGTGGGGATCCAGGCTAATAAACTCGCAGGAAGAAAAGTTCCGGTGATGTTTCGATTTCGATGTGCGTTTCAAGAGGCTAAGACACGGAGGTTCCTACGTGATGTTGATGGCGAACCAACACTTAGGTACGTGCCACTATTGAGCGTGGTTTCATGCTATTCGATTATTGATTCTTTTTGTGAACTTTCTTAGTGCGGAAGTCGTCGTAGACGGCTGCACATTCCGTGCTTATACGCTGGGTGATGACAGCGACGTGTGGGGATTCCAGAGCGAGAAGTCAAGTCAATTTTTGGGTGTGAACCGCTATGGAAACCTCAAAGTACGAGGAGCTGACTTTTGCTCATATGAGCAGTTCCTCATCGAGGCCAAGCCAAAAACGACAATTTTTGCCTCTCAAGCTACTTCGGGTTGGGTGGATGGATCGCAACAAGAGAAGCAGTTGACGCTACTAACTTGACGATCATTAGAGGGACGACCGAGAACAAATCTCATGCGGCTCAATTTTCACTTGTGAACCTCGATGACGGGATTCTGAAGGAGGCCGATTGAACTTGATTGTTTGTCTAAGCTCGAAGCATGTTTAATAGATAGATAAGGTAAATGCGAACTGTGTCTGCGTACAAGAATGCTGGATAATAAAGCAGTTGTGGCTGCTTAGCGATCAATCATCAAGTGTGTGGTCAGGCTTCTAGGTACCGATGACGTATCACATTGAGGTCCGATGATCAACTCGGTTTTAGTCAGAATGAAGTTAGCGCAACACCACATTCATGACATGGTTTTACCCGGCCTGCTAAGTATGTCTATCACATCAAATCATACAATATGCTTCACCAAAATCGACGCCTGCATCCTTGTTTTATGATTCTAGCAGCTTCAACTGGTTCTAGCATTTGCCGTCTCCAAAAGTTTCTTACTCGGTCCGCTTTACATCTTGCATCCAGAGGTATCTGATAATCTCCCTCTGCTGCCCACCATCCGACTGCAGATAGTCACTCTGCGCCTGCTTGTCCTTCATGAGATAAGTCAGGGCGCTGCCAAACCTCACCAGGTGCGGCTCAACATCGTTCCTCCACATCTTTTCATCCCACGGGACTTTGGTCATCTTTGTCTGCACTTTGTCAGCATGCAAATGCTCCACCAATTCCCCTTCCGTGAGTCCAAGAATGAACAAATAAGTCTGCAACTGGGCGACGTCATACTTGGGCAATGGAGAAATAAAGCGTCTCAGCCGGTTTTTCACCTCGATGACCTTCCCGTCAGCTTGTCCGTCGATTTTGCCGCCCACTAAGACGTCAAAATCCGTTATTTTCGCCACTTTTCTCTTGGAAAAGACCAAATTCCGGTCTTTCACAACGGTCTGCTTCTTCTCCTCGTAGTGCTGGATGCCTGCAGCCTCCTGTTTGACGCCAAAGCCTTTGTGCATAGTAGAAGTGACAAACTGCACAACTTCCTCTCGAACCTCTGCTGGGGTGGATTTAGGCAGCGTTTTCGCCACTTGAGACGACGCTTTAGCCACTTGTTGCGTAGTTTTAGCCTCTGCGGCCTCTTGAATTAGCGCGTTGACGGCTGGAGCGGCGCCTAATTCACTGACAATGGACTGTAGCTTTTCGTCTGGCGTCAAGAGCTCCACTGACAGTTCCTGCTGGAGCTGGGCGACCTGGCGCGGGTTGGTGCGGCGCCAGACGTCCAGGAAGACGTCCTCGATCTTGCGGTACGGGTTCATGGCGCTGATGACCGGCACTTCGCTCGCGAAGATCATGATGCTGCGCCCCATTCGACGCCGCGCCGTCGCCATGGTTGACAAGCAATCGAATGCTTTTGATTGGTGTAAAATCATAAATGAATATTTTAAGTGGTGCTTAAGTATAGATACTAAGTGCAAAATGGACTCAACTATTAGGATCGCTGCTCGTTGTAAGGAGATTGCTCTGCGGCCAACAGCAAATGCCGCTGTATTACGTGTTAAAGGTCCTTGCTTTCAGTCAGATAAATGCTGCTCTTTTGCGATCAAACATTGCGCTACAAATTGCAGCGCTCAACTGTACAAATCCATGATATGCATTCCTCTATCCTGTGCAATAGTGTACTTCAGGTTACGGAACCAAGACGCAATGATCTTCGCACACTTTATCCTCTCTACCTCAATCCGATTCGGCGTTGTGTGTTGGTCGTTGCCAAGTTAGTCACCGTGACTTTGCATTGACATACTGTACAGTACTGTACTGCGTTGTACCTACATGATGACGTGAGGTTGGTATGTGAAGTATCATAGTTTCATGCTGGATTCAAGGTTTTCCTCAGAAATTCTCAGAAATCCTCGTCATTTGATTGGTAGAAACTAGTTCTATACTAATTTTAGTTTCTTCAGATGATGACTCAATCACACGAACTGAACTCTTGCAGCTCACGTCAGCTCAGCCTATACCTACCACAGTCAGTCACACAGTCATATTCACTAAGTGGACAACAATCGTTCGGTCTCACGATGACGAGTGTGTCCGCTATCAACGACCTCTTCTTGGACCCTTCGCTGACCATCACCACGTCCATCCAATGCGACACTGTCCTGGGCGAAGTGCCGGGGTGGACGGAGGAGGACGCCAAGAAGTGGAAGAAGGAGCAGCACCGTGCCAACATGGTGGCATTCCGCCTCAAGAAGAAGCAGAAGAAGCAGAAACTCAAGGGCGAGCACCGCAGACTCGAGAAAGAGATGGAGGAACTGTCCAAGCGAGTGCACGATGTCGCTGCCAAAAGGGAGGTCAGTGGTGTCGAAGGGGTGAGCCGTGCACTGCAAGAGTTGGTCGTGGAGAGGGAAGCACTGAGCAAGCAGAACTTGGCGCTACGTGAGGAAATCACTCGCCACCAAGAACTACAGAAAGCTTTAATGGAGACAGAGGAAGAGACTGAAGCGGCGACTCTGCTGCCGAGTGATGAGAAGGATGGATGGCGTGTGCACTTCCCTACGGACGCGCCATCCTTTCACTTCTACCCATATACTCAAGACGAATATGAAGCGGAGATGCAGAGCTTTGACGAAGAACTTTCGAGCAGTGTGGCTAAGATGTCGCTGGTAGGGACGTTCCTGGGCTGGAATGTGTATCGAGCGCCGTTGACCGTCTCGCAAACCGACGGCACATCCATTCTAGCTCGAGCGCGGTTTTCCAAGCGTCTACGTTGTCCTCTTGATGTGCATCTTCAAGTGTCCGCGACGAAACAGAAAGACTTGAGTCCTGTCATCGTCACACCAATTGGCTGGGGTCTTAAAGACCGTCCTGCCATCAACACGCAGATGCTGCAACAATTCGACCAAGACTCGTTTCTTTTTGTACACAACATCCCGGGAGAAGTGAATCTTCGCTATTTGTTCCAACTACGACGCGCGGAATGGAAATTACTGAATGGCAGGCGGAAGCTGACGTTCAGCATGAACATTGTCGACTCGGATGCCAACCGACGAAGTCGTGAAGCTGAAGGACCTCAAGACAATGTCGAGTGGTTCACTGAGGGAGGGCTCCACGTATCGCTCATGGAAGTTGACGATAATTTCATTGACGTGGTGTCGGATCACTGGGTGAGCTGCCGCAGTGCACTACACGCTGAGCACATGATGGTGCAGTGGGCTCAGGTCGCGATCTGGTGGGAACAAAAGACGGTGCCATCGAGTTTGCTTGTTGGCCGCAGTTCAGAAGTATTTGATGATTCAGAGGCAGTAGTAGTATAGCAGCGATGCCCGCGATGAGCGTGTTCCACATCTATTTTATCTCTATTTTACCATCACCTCGAACTCCGCTATCCAGTTGTCTTTTGTCTGGGCTGTCTTGATTAATCTTTGTTTTGTAGTGACAACAGGTGAATTGGAAAATGGGCTTTGTCATTGTTAGAGAGGGATGCTGTAGCATCTCGCTATTCGTCCGACAATAACGCTCCTTTAGTGTCCGTAAATCTCGATTGATATGGATGAATATCATTAATTGGTCCAAATTTTCTGGCTGAATGTACCGTATTATCTGTCCTTTTAGGATGCACAGCCAGAAAATATGGATTTTGAGTATTTTTCGCAATACAAAGGATAAGTATGTTTTGTATAAACCCGGCTAAACTGACGCATTAATCAAATAATTAGGCCAGTCAGCCAAATGTTCTATCGGTTTATGCAGGGAGGGGAAGATTGGCAATCACATCCCATAAGCAGAATACGTGCGGTGAACGAAGGCACAAGCGAGTGAGTTTCTCGGTGTCTTGGCCGCCGTTGTCGACACCGTTTGCGGCTTTTGCTTGCTCCCGAAGCTGACTAACTGTGCGCGTGTGTTATTGCTGCTGTAGGATCGTGTGAAGACCCGAAGGAGGAGCCGCGCAACGTACCTGAGAGAGTGTAATTTGTCGAGCTGTACGAGTGAGTTTATCAGCGTCTTGTGCGCCGTCGGCGATGTTGCATGCACCGTTAGCGGCGCCATTTGCGTTGTTAGCGTACTGTTAATGATGATGATGGAATTTTGCTGTGTGTTACGCATCGTGGCAGAGGATTGCACGTGAAATCGCAGCCATGGACGAACAAGTACAAGCTCAGGTGGTCGCTATGCGTCGCAATATGATTGCGCCAAAATCTCGCGCAGTTTACCGGGCATCTACTGTGCAATTTCTCTGTTGGCTGTACAAAAATCGAATCGATCTCTTGACAAATAAGTTCGTGGAATTGGTGACACCACTGGCGAGTCATGAGTCGCTGGAAGCTGCTGTTTCCGCTATCAGTACCGAGCAATCGCAAGTCGATCCCATTCATTTCGACGCGTTGACAGCTGAGGACTTTATGGGGTGGCTTGTTGGGTTAAGGAAGAAGAACGGCGGGCCGCTAAGCTATGCTACATATAATAGTCATCGGTCTGCTCTATTCAATCTATTCCGCGATTATGGTTACACGATGTCAGCAAACCTGCATAGCGAATTGTCCAACCACTTTCGAGGACTGAAGCGAACGGTAGCAGCTGCAATGGCCACTGGAGACGTTTCATGCAAGGAAGGAAAGGACCCTATGCCATTCGAACTCTACGTGAAGTTAGGGCAATTGATGTTGAAGTCTTCGTCTCGCGACATGATTTTTGGACGAACGTTTTTGGTGTTAAGCTGGAACCTAATGGCACGCGCGTCAAACACTCTGGCCATTTGCTACGAGCACATGCAATTCCGTGATGACGCTTTATGTATATACTTTGCGCAAATGAAAACTGATCAATTCGCTGATCGCCCAAAGGATCCACGTCACGTATATGCAAATCCATTGAAGCCTGAAATCTGTCCAATTCTCGCGCTTGGAATAATGTGGCTCTGCTACGGTTTTGAGAGCGGTAACAATCGCTTATTTCCTGGGTCACGTCAATATGAGCGCTTTAGACAACATTTCGGACGTGTGCTTGATGAAAATCGTGACGAGTTAGACATGCGCGGGATCACAAAGGACAACCTTGGGTCTCACTCGATAAGGAAGGGTTCAGCTACATATTGCTCTTCTGGCTCGACATCATGCCCTCCTGAAGCCGCAATAGATTTACGTGCAGGGTGGGCACAGGCAGGAGTGAAAGGGCGCTACGTAAAGCATCAAAAAGCTGGGGACATGTATGTTGGCCGCACTGTGAGTGGTCTACCTATCAATGACGAAAAGTTTGCAATTTTGCCGCCTCATTTTACACACCCGGAGCCAAATGAAGTTCACAATGCTGAATCCATGTGCTTCTCGAGGCTTCCGTTTCAATTGAATGGAATAGTACGATACGCTCTCGCCTCAGTGGTTTATCACAGTGAGTTCCTGCTCAACAATGTTCCACAAAACCATCCATTGTTGGCATCTGCATTATTCACGACAGCCAATCTATTATCCTGCCTCACCCCTATAGTGTGTTGTGATCTACCAAGTAACTCATCTCGTCTAGCTGCTACTGGAATACCTCCTCATGTTACGTTGACCCAATCGATTGCAACAATTCGAGAAGAAATGAGAGATCTGAGCCAGGCTCAACACCAAGCAACTGTGGATATTGTCAAAGGGGTTATACAGGCAATGGACCAACGTGGGTTAGCAACTGATATTGTAACAAAATCGCAATTACGTCAAACTATGGCCGAAAACAACGACCGCCTGGTGCAAATGATTTTCGAGTCAGTCGACGGACGGCATGCAAGAACACAGAATGATGAACATAACGAACGCGATGATACCGGTATTGCTCGTGGTGGTCTGCACATGTGGGGTGGAAAACTGCATCCTATTCCCGCTGATTTTGACTTTCCACGTGTTGGTGTTCGCGATGCGTGGCTCTTATGGACTACAGGCGATGCTTTAAGAGGGTACCCACCTTTTCGTTTGCTATCGTTTAATGACATGCCAACCAAAAACAAGCGGAAGAGGCTGTCAGACCTTCGTTTTCTCATGCAAAAAATTGAACTGCTTGCTCGAAATTCCGGCGCCAACCTGCATGATATATCAGCAAGCGAAGCTGTTGCGCTGTTCGAGCAGTTTTCGTGTGCAGTTGATGTCGAGGTGGAGACAGCTCACCAACGCGTGCGGCGTCGTGGACAATTGGTTTGAGTTCTGTAGTTACGATACTTCGTAGTCGCAATAGAATAACAAATTGACATGTGAATTAATTATCTCGGTTTTGATTGGTCCACTCAACTTTGGCTGGGCGTCCTAAAAATTATTACTACGAATAAGTTACCGACAGACAAATTTGACTTGGATTAACTATGGCTAGATTGCACAGCAGCCCTGTTATTGACCAATGGGATCACGTTCTGCTGTTTATCTACCAATTAGAACTTATGTGGGTAGGGTAACGCGCTACCGACGCACTGCCGACGTATAATGTCGGTAGCGGCGCAGAATATTCTGAGGGACGATAACAGCCTCTAGTTTAATGTGTATCATTCGCATATTATAGCTGTTGCCGACAGAAGACTCAAAACCAGTATGAGCCTCCAAGACCTCGCACCGATAAACTCCCAGCGTGCTCGCCAGACAGCTATTAATGCGTTCAGTCGCTTTCTCGTGGCTGAAGGTGTCTCCATGGAGCACATTGCAGCTTCCCTTCTTGGCGATAAGAGCGGTATCGTGTTCGTGAAGCTGATGGATCGCTTCGCCGTCCACCTGGCGTTTGTGGAAGGTAGAGGGGGAAGCCATTGGCTCGAAACTCCGTCATGAGCTACTATCGACACGTGAAGAATCATTTACTCGACGGCTTCCCAAAGCACAGGGGGTCAATCAAGAAGAAGTTGCTCAAGATGGCCCAGACACTTGAGCGTCACTGCCTGAAGCGAGTTGAGGGTGGAATGATTATGAAGGCACCTGCTTGCACTAAAGAGGACCTGCGTATTCTCATGGATGGACTTTACTACGATGCTGAAAGCCCAAAGGACTATCAAGACGCAGCCTTGCTGGCGCTTATGTGGTATGCGTTTGGCCGCGCCTCCGACTTAGGATTTGTGGTTAAAAGCAATCTCTCTGTCAGCGCTGACGGAGTGGTTTTTGTAAGGCTTCTTCGGGTGAAGACGGCGGAAGAGCAAGGTATTTCCTTATTTCCCGACAAGGACAGCTTCGTGACGTGTCCTCTACATGCCATTGCGATGGCGTTGGTGATGCAAGATGCCCCTTGTGCACAGCTACTTGACCATCCTCATCTTGCAGCTGGTAATGAAGACATCATGGAGGCCCCGACGGACATTCCTCTGACCGAAGCGTTGACAGCATGTGTTGACATCGAGGATATTCCTGTTGCCGAGACGCTGACGACATCTACAAGCTCGGACGGTGTATGTGAGCCGCCCAAGAAAAAGCGCAAGCAGCCTGAGGATAACATGAAGATACATGCGTACGTGAACCGCATCGTTAAGTTGACATCTGAAGTCCAAGCAAGAGCGAAACCAACAGCTAACCTGACATCCCATTCATTTCGGAGGGGCGGCGCTCAGCATGCCAACAGCGACCCACTGTTAAGTGCGCAGTGGATTTTTGACCGAGGTTCTTGGAATATGACGGCTACAAACAAGGCTTTTGCGTACGTGTTCAACACCACAAGCGAAGACCAGAAAGTTTCGCGTGTGCTCAGTGGGTGGGATTCTGGTCATAAACCGCCAGTTCCTGTCCTCTCTTGGTTTGATTCGTCCAACAGGCAACAAGTTTTGGAACTGGGGGACCTACTGTTTCAACCAAGTGTGTGTACTCAAGACTCCAACAAAAAGTTGAACGATCGCGTTGCTGATGTGCTCACCGCAGCTTTGATTCAGCATTTTCCAGAAGTGCTGGACCGCTATCCGTTGTGCCCATACGTTACTAGAATGCGTGAGTGTTTGATGACACTTGGGATACCGAAGGCCCAAGTGCTGGAGTGGAGTTCAGAATTGCAACGCAAGGCGACGCAAAAGGATCTGGATGCTACCGAGGAAAATGAGGAAAAACATTCCCGAGAGGAAAAGCTGATTAACCACCAGAACTGCGTCATTGGCGAGCTTATAGCGATGAACCAAGCCTTGTCCAAGCGAGTGAGTGAACTGGAACGCCAGCGTGTCTCTGATGAAGGCAACCCGTCTTCTTCCAGGCCTGTCACTGGAGAAGAATCAGCGCTGCAGGAGGAACGTGATGAGAATGTTGTGAAGGTGAAGACATGCGGATCGAAGGCGGTGCCCAAAACTCCTGCTGCTATTTGGCTCGAGTGGTATGCAAAGACTCCAAGACTCTGGGACGTGTGCACGGATCGCCAGAAGAAATCTGCTTACAAGCAGACCGCAAACTACATGAAACTCTTCCTGCCTAATGGATTCACTCTAGATCCATCGGAACCACAATACAGTGCGCGCCAAATCGATAGGACCCTCGATTTGGCGGCACACTTTGTCGATATCTTGGCTCGTACTACGAATTACGAGCTGCTGTTTAGATATGTTCTCTCTATTAGTAGTCCGGAGACGCTACTGTGCTTAACAACTCGAATTTCTAAGGCATTGGAGTGGCTACTATACAAAGTGTAGGCATTGACACCAGCGACAAAACTTTAGTACCATCCCCTTTTTCTGACGAAACCTACACTTTTATGACCACCCATACAAATTTCTATATTAAAATTAGTGCGAGATGGATGGTAGACACAGGTTGGCGAAAGATTTATGCTGCTCCTCTGAGCCTCTCATTTCTCAATGGGTCGCGGCAAAGCTCTATCTGAGCAAGAGCACTGGTGGATAGTAGGGCTGCACGACGGCGGTGTTCCTCTCCACGAGATAGCAAGGAGAACGGGCCGTTCCCGTACATGCGTCCGAAGTGCGATCAAGACAGAGCGCGGCCCTACGACGGACGGCGTCAACGCTAAACTCAGGGCAGGGCGGCGTCCTAAACTAAGCGAGAGGGAGGTGCGTTTGCTAGTCCGCACAGCAGCGGCAGGAGACCGCTTCGCGGCCGAGCTCAAGACAGAGCTTGGCATCAAGGCTTCGGTGCGCACGGTTCAGAGGCTGCTGCAGCGTGTGGACCACTTGGTGTACGCCAAGATGGACCGCACGCTTCCTCTTACGGCAGCACACAAGTCTGCTCGAATGTTGTGGGCGGAAACCTACATTCTAAACCCAGGTAAGCTATATTCTATTGTTCAGATTGATAAGTTTTGCTAACAATTGCCTTTATGTATAGAAATATGGAAATATACAATTTTTCTGACGAGAAGAAGTTTAATCTCGACGGCCCAGATGGGTTGAAGTATTACTGGCGCGATATGCGAAGGCCCCGAAGTCCTTCATCCAGCGCCAAAATGGTGGAGGTAGTGTGATGGTGTGGGGAGCGTTTAGCATAGAAGGTAAGAGCAAGCTGGCGTTTTTACGTGGCCGCCAAAACTCAGGCGACTACATTTACACTGTGCCTGAGTACATGCTACCATTTGCTAATGCTAACCATGGTGTGGCCTGCTCGCTCCCCAGACTGCAACCCTATCGAAAACGTGTGGTCTGTCATGGCGGTCCGAGTGTACGCCCACGGCCGCCAGTACCGTACCACTGATCAACTGGAGGCCGCCATCCAGACTGCATGGGCCTCCATCGAGCAAGAATACCTTTGCAAGCTTGTGGAGTCAATGCCTCGCCGCTGTCTTGCTGTCATCAAGGAGATGGGCGGACTTACGAAATACTAATTTTAATATAGAAATTTGTATGGGTGGTCATAAAAGTGTAGGTTTCGTCAGAAAAAGGGGATGGTACTAAAGTTTTGTCGCTGGTGTCAATGCCTACACTTTGTATAGTAGCCACTCCAATGCCTTAGAAATTCGAGTTGTTAAGCACAGTAGCGTCTCCGGACTACTAATAGAGAGAACATATCTAAACAGCAGCTCGTAATTCGTAGTACGAGCCAAGATATCGACAAAAGTGTGCCGCCAAATCGAGGGTTCTATCGATTTGGCGCGCACTGTACTGCGACCAAGTTCTCCGGTCAGGAAAAGAGGCGGAAGATAACATGTACAAGTTTTTGGAGAGCACGGTGTCAAGAGCAAGAAAGGATCGTCGGTATTGAAGCAGCTTCGCAAATTCTACCAAGAAGGTAAGTTAAATAAGCTGATAAGTGCTTATCGTGCTCGTGTCGCGGTGGAAGCCATCATGGACCCGGCTCCACATGATACGCTTGAGCTTTTCGCTCCTAAGCAGCCAGCTCAGCTTACATAGCACACATCGGACATAGTGTCTTTGTGCTAGAATGTAGCCTGCATATTGATAGCTTTCACGTATATAATCACAGACAACTTCAAGTGCATAAACATTCTGTAGGGCATAATGCATTTCCTTTATAACTTAATGCAATTTAAAAAGTATTAAGGGTATGTAAAACAACGTTTTTTTAACAAAAGAAGGGTTTATTTACGGAGTAGTTACCGTCTCTATGGCGTAAACACCTGCGATCTCGGCAAAGAAGTGGCGTAAACCTGCTTCAGTACTCGCCTTGTAGACGAATTCGTCTGAGTCGACGAAATAGTACTTGTCCCGCACATTTGCGCGAGCAATGCAGTGCCAAGTGCCCTCCTTTTGGCCTATGGCTCTACCGATAATCAATATATGTTTGTATTTAGAAAACGCTATCTTCTTAAACCACTTCTTCTTGCTACAGTTAAACGTAGATGTATCGTTTAGATACCTAAGCTGGTAGTCGTTTGCACGAAGCGCTTCATGTAGTGCAGTTGTCGAGTACGCCCCGTACTTTTCACAGCCATGGGGACCTGGACCGTCTCCCTCAGTTGCCCCGTTTAGACGACGCACGATGGGCGCCATCAAGTCGATGGACAGAAAGTCGCGCTGTTGAAGCGCATTGTTGACTGAGTACATACCGCAAAGCGAGTACAGCGACGGACAGAATGCTACTGCCAGGTAAAAGGGCGCATGTGATATAGAAAAGTGTACACATATCGCTATCAACCAATCAAATCGCCCGTCGCACCGTTCAATCGCTAAAATAAATCTCCACCAGCCACTCGATAAAATGGAGGCAGCGGACGAGGAGACCTCGCAGCCCCCACCACCCGCGACAGCATTGCAGGAGGCAGAGGAGATTGCCATCACAGGCTTCCTTGACGAGGTGTACGTGCCAGCCAAAAACGCCGCATGCACTACACTATAAAAGAAAAACGACGTGTCCTCTTAGCGACAGAGGGGCTCAGCCAACGCAAAGCTGCACAAGCTCAAAAGATTCCGCGGTGGACCATCAATACGTGGCGCAAGAGCAAGGATGGTATCTTTTCGTTTAAAGGCAGCGAGAAGGCGCTGTCACAAGCGCCAGGTCGCCCCGGAATTATCCCATTTCGGGGTGAACTTATCGTCTTTATGAAAGATGCACGCCGTGAGTCTCGGCCGCTGACAGCCTCGTTGATGGCTGGCTACATTCGCGAGGAGCACCCGGGATGGCTGGACAGCTACGCAGAGAAAAAGAAGGATCAGTTTACAGCTTATCAGTCTCTCCTAAGGTTGCTCCAACGTTTTGCGTACCGGCACGGCTTCGTAAAGCGCACTCCGCACGGTTTGAAGGTACTAATATGCTGTAATTTGTATGATACTGTAAGCTAACAGAGTATTTTCATTTTACGCTTATGTAGGAAAAGCTAGAGGACCTAGTAGAGGTTCAGGACAATTTTGCTAAGTTTTTCCAGGCAAACTATAGCAGCTATTCTGCCAGCCAAGTTTTTAACTGTGATGAAACAGGTATTTACTTTGATGCACCGCCGGGAAAAATATTGGCGGAAAAGGGCAAGTCGTCAGCCATAACGGCTCAACAAAAGCACTCGGCTCGATTGACTGCGGTGTGCACTATTCGTGCTGATGGTATCAAGCTCCCACTGCTTTTTATTTTGCGTGGAGAACCGAACGGAACCATCGAGAAGGAAAAATTGCCAACATACCCCGAAGGTGAGTCATATTATTATTATTATTATTTCGTGTACTTATATTCTTTCTAGGTCACGTGTATACTGTACAGACAAAAGCATGGATGGACTCTCGCGTGTGGAAGCTTTACCTACGGTCGCTTCTGCAGCAGCACATTACGCGCTCAGCTCTACTACTCGTAGATAACTTAGAGTGTCATGTCTCGGGCGAATCTGAAGCTATAGTTTCGGAGGAACTTGGCGCTGTACTACAGCCATTGCCTAAAAACGCTACCTCCATTTGCCAGCCCTTAGACGTTGGCATTATGGGACCTCTCAAGGCAAAGCTGAAGGCGTTATGGCTGTTTGAAAACGCTACTGCTACGACAGCGAAAGAAAAGCGCTTGGCCACGATAAAGCGTGCCATTTCAGCCTGGGAATCGATTAAAGCAGATACCGTCACTAGTGCATTTAACAAGGCACTAAAAGCCAATTTTTAGTGCAAATACAGCTACCCTCTCTATCTTTTACCAAAATCGTTATTAATTCGTTCTCACATAACCAGGCTACACACGCAGGACAGATTTTGCACCTGCGGGAAAGTGGCAGATGCATTCTGTCCGTCGGTGTAGTGCTCTGCGGTACCGCTCTGGTTTTGGCACATTGGACCGCCCCTTGTCCGCCTGCCCTCATTGTAGGATTGCATCTCTGTCCAGATTGTCTAGCAGATCGCCGGACTAGGAGAAAAATGCGCACCAAAAACTCCCCAACTTCTGATCTGCCCTGACTTTTTCCGCAGAGCGGTAGCTAGCAGAACGCCGGCTCAAGTGAGTGCAAAAGCAAAAGTGAGCAGGTAATAGCTTGGTCTAGCGCGTTTATTGCAGGCCATTCATGCTATACGTAAAGGAAACTATAGTAGTAACGACACATGCACATCAAAACAGTCTAACTGCCACAATAAAACTGAGAAATTCGTTAGCTTCGAGCACTAAGCGAATGTCACTCATGCAGGTAACACTGGTACTAACACGTTTTTGTATAATCGAATCCATTACTGATGCCCAGATGGGATTTGAGATGGCATCTGGGCATCAGTAATGTGCATCGTAATGTGTGCAATCATGATTCACAAATATATTTTAACCAATAAAATCGTGTAGGCACGGTGTCGGCCAGTGTCGGCACCGTTATGGTATGGTAGTGTTCCTCGGGATTTCTTCCTTAAGCTCAACAACACATTTAATTGCAGACGCGCGAACTCGTAAAGGGTTCCACCAAGTTCTTGATAATCGCACGGGCGTTCTGCAGCAGTTTGAAGGAAGAATGCATGGCACAGGTTTCCATCCACGATACCAAGGCCTGCTTTGCACAATGCCATGAAGAGTGCACGTGATTCCTCGCCTCCTCCTGGATCACCAAACATGCTGCCGACTTAAGTCGAAGTCTGGGCATCGTTCCTAGCTCTAGCATCTTTTTGGCAGCTTCTGCGTGTATTTCATTCCTGAGAGTCGACATTGATTCGCTTCCAATCAACGGATTGATATTCCCGTCGAGGTATAACGTTCGACAACCGGACAGCTTCTTTAAGAACGTCTCGCGCTTTTGTGTCAAAGTCACTCTTCTCCAGTGTTTGTTTGCGTCGACCCAACGTAGTGAAGCCCAAACTCCGTCTTCCCCATGCTGTAAAAGTTTTCAGCTTGAGATTTCAACCGGCATTGTGCCATTTGACCGCATTTGGTTCCTTTTCAATAGGAAAAGTCGACAATCTACTATTTCATTCTCAAGGATGTCATCGAAAGGAATAATGCCATTCTCCATGCACTGACTGTCGCGAAATGCCAGCCACATTTTGTCGGGCTTCCTGGCGACGAGCAGCAGCAATTCAGGTGCGTCGGCAAGTTGGTCCTTTATTGCAACGCAGACACCTTTTCATTCACACCGAGGCGTGCAGAAGCCATCTTGTTCAATACCCAATAGTGAACATTTAACTCGAGAGATTTCTGCGCTCTCATAACTAAGTGCTAAACAAGTCAAAAAGGAGTCGATTGGATTGATGAACAAGCAAATAAAATATGTGCAATGATGGACGTGTCATCGCCCTGGTCCACCTTGTTGTCGTCCTCTGCGTTACGTTGCAGTTGTACCCATTTTATATGACATGGAGCCCATTTTTGGGTACCTTTTCTCTCCCAAATTATAAAAAATCTCAGTGCCCACGACTCCCAGGTCGTCGTCGTCTTGGAGGCCGCCATGCAGCTGCAGACGTTGGCGTACGCCATCTCCGGGGCCTTCACGCTGCTGGCCATCATTCTGTCCGGCTGGCTCATCTGGACGCACCTCCTGTACAACCCGTCGGCCGGGATCCGCAAGCACGTGATCCGTATCTTAATGATGGTGCCAATCTACGCACTCACGTCGTACATGGCGCTGGTGTTCAACGAGTCCAAGCTGCTGTTCGAGACCGTTCGGGACTGCTACGAGGCCTTCGCGCTGTACTCTTTCCACTGCTTCCTGGTGGAATATCTGGGCGGCCAGTCCGTTCTGGCCAGCACCATGCGCTCCAAGCCAGAGATGACCCATGTGTTCCCATTTTGCTGCCTGCAGTCGTGGGCCATGGGCGGTAAATTTCTAAGGCAAACAACTATTGGGATATTACAGTATATCCCTGTCAAGTTATTAATGTCCATCGTGACATTAATTACAAGTCTAGCTGGGGTGTACGGAGAGGGGAGCTCATGAACCCGTTAGTGAGTTATGGCTACGTGTGTTTAATCCTCAGTGTGTCCCAGACGTGGGCGCTTTACTGTCTGCTGATTTTCTTCCATGGCGCACATGAAGAACTGCAGCCCATGAGACCGTGGCCCAAGTTTTTGGCGATCAAGGCGATTATTTTCTTTACCTACTGGCAGTCCATTATGATCAGTATGCTGGCGAGTGTCGGCGTGATCTCGGAGAAATGGCATATTGGATGTCCGGACTGCTGGGATGCGCAGAAGATCGTGTCAGCGTTGAACGACTTTATCATTTGTGTGGAGATGCTCGGGTTCGCTATTGCGCACCATTACGCGTTTGCGATCGAAGACTTTTTGAGTCCGTCAGGGATCGGAGTGACGGTGGCGTCTTCGAATGTTAAGGCGCCTTTGTTGGCGAATTTCATGGACGCGATCAACGTGACGGACGTGTCGACGGACCTCAAAATTCCAGGAACGAGATCCTGACCAAGAAGCAGGCGCTAGCTGCGAAGTTTGAGCGATTTAACTCGTCCTCTCCAACTGGCGGCATGTTTTGAAAGCGGATTCTGTCGTTGTAGTTACTTCTGGCAAGTGGATCGACATCACAATTGGGAAGGTGGTGTGAGAGGGACGATACAATATGGACGCCTAATTATTACATTGACCTTGTTTGTTTGCTACTGTGTTTTGAGTTTCAAGAGTGGATGAAAAAATGCAAGACATTCACTACAGTAAGCGCAACTCAATTGATGACAACGACCAAAATGACAATTTCTTTGCGGGGTGGTCTGGCCCCGTCTTCTAACATCGAGAGCTTACAATCCTGTTTCAGCTGCTACCTTCGCATCTTCCTGATCCAACTTCGTTTGTTTTACTACGGTCGTTCCCGTGAATGAGTCTGCTATCATGGATAGCTACTCATCATCATGTTCCACGTTTGTAAAAGCGTAGAACAACTGGCCGCTTGATAGCACGCAGCGTCGCCATGGATGAATGGAAGGTTGAGCCGCTGATCTCCATGGGCCCGATCCATGTAAGAACATCGCCTACAGATACCTTGTTCAGCATCGGACCGCCGGAATCCATATCTACCTTGGTCACCTTTGGCACGTCGGAATCGGAGCTGAATACGAGCCCAAGGTTGGCATTCTCTCGCCAAATGAGCTCGTACTCGCGCTCCTTGAGTGTCGGTCCCCGCGGCAGCGAGTGATCTGAGTCGTCTACTTGAACGGGAGGGTACGCTGTTGCTGATGCACGTCGGAAGCGCAGTACAGCAGGCTTAGGAAGTCGTGACAAGTTCTCGAGCGTTTGCTTGAACTTGGGCTGTGGTATAATGTTCATGTTGTTGGCAGCGAAAAGAATATCACCGGGCGACACATGCTCGATATTCTTGAGGTTGCTTGTACCGGTCACACGGGCCACAACGGGGAATCGAGTAGTCGGATGAACACGTAGCGTCAAGCCGAGCGCAGTACCCTCTGGCCATACCACCTCGTACACGTCGCTGTTTTTGTCATGTTCTTTGTCCTGGGGCCGACTTGCCTCACCTGCTGGTAGTGACGAGGCAGATCCATGCCGGTGCCCACTTCGTGTTAGAGGCTTCGATGTGGGGTCATCAAGTGGATCACTGGAAGACTTTGTCAATGGAGTCTTGCGCAAATTATCCAGATTCCGAAGCTTCTGTGCCTCTGTAACAACGCGATGATTAGTGCTATCGTTCCGATGACCACTGTAGTCGGGGCTAGTAGTAGATCGCGGAGACGGGTCCTTGGTCAGCATTACAGGCGCCGCTGTGTGATGGTTCGCTCTGGGTCCGTGTGGTGACACTCTGGACGAACTGGGGCTTGGTTGTCGCGCGTCGTTTGGTGAGCGCTTGCCATCCGGGTCAGCATGACTCCTGTATTTGCTGTTTTGTGAAGCATCCTGCGCTGAATGCTGCTGCACCTGCTGCTGTGACTGCGTCGGATGGGGTTGCCTCTCTTGGTGTTTCCTGTGATCATTTTGTGATTTTGAGTTGGCCGAATGGCTAGTGCTGTCCTTCGCGTGGTTCCCAAGCGAGGTAATTTTCTTGAGCGGGTTAAAACTTCGTGGATACGGCAATGCTGGAGGGGCTGGTGGTGGTGTCGCTGCGGGTGCTTTCGGAGGTGACGCAGGTGTGGACGTTTTGTGATTACTACCAGAAGATGTCGGCGATGACGACGGAGGAGATGAAGTACTGGAGGATACCGACGAAGATAATGACGTCGAAGAAGATGCCAGTGACGAGGTGGAGGCCGTAAACTGTGATGCAGAGTGAATATCTGAAGCAGATAACGTTGAAGTTGCGGCCAGCGCATCTTCAGGTGTCCCCTTTTGAAACGGATGACCAACGGACGTTTGGCTGTCCGCAGCTTAAGTAGTGATTCGTGGAATGTCAAGTCCGTCACATTGTCATCATTGATCCACTGAATCCGGTCACCGGAGTTCACGAACGCAGCCACGTTATTCGGGGCGCCCTTAATCTTCACCTTGATGGATTTAGCACTGCCCAAATCAGCCACAACCATGTTTCCAGCAGCGTTCGGCCGTACAGTAAAGCACAGCGGCTGCTTTTTCTCCCAAATATGATCGTACTCGTCCTCCGTCGGCTCTGGACGTGCCGAAATCTTTTTATTGCCAGGACAAAAATACAGCGACACGGGTTTATTCACCTTCTGCAAAAACTTGATGGCCGTATTGAAGTTGCCGTCTGCGGTGTTGTAGTTCCCAATCTGCACCAGATAATGTCCAGGCTGCACATCTTGCACCTGCGGCGAGCGATTTTTGCCCGTGATCCTCGTAACCAAAGGGTACGGCACATCTTTGCTTGCAATGAGACTGATCCCGAGCGGTCCGTCAATCCACTTGATTTCGTACTTGGCCTCCAATTTCACAGCAGGTTGCGGCGGGAATTTTTCATTCTCCGCCGCCATTAATTCCTCGAATTTCGCTGCCAATTTCAGAGCAATTTCACTCTTCACCTTGGGCTGAACGGGCTTCACAGCCATGGGGTCCGCCATAGACCGCCGGAAGACCAACTTGCAGGGCTTGGGGACCTCTTTGAGGTAATTAATGGCGTCCAAGAAGTCCATATCTCGCGTCACGCGGTCTCCGATGCGAAGTAATAAATCCCTACATCCACCAAATGAATTCCGAAAATCGAGCTCTTGCCGGTAATTTTCGACACGGCCGGCATCATCCTGGACTGCGAGTGGCGTAGTCGTAACCCGAGTAGCCCTCCTTCCCAAATTAGAGTGCACATATTTCCCGTGGCACTCGACATACTGGACGTACTGCCCGACATGGACGCCAATAAATCCAACGACGAGCGGCGCAGATGCACAAAGTCCTCTTCCGCCGGCGCCTGCTCCAAATTCGGATCTGCGTCCGCATTTCCGGTATTCTCGGCATTGGTCCGCTCTTCTTTCTGTGTCGTCACGTCCAAGTCGAGGTCCAAATTCTCCAAGTCGTCCAGATCATCAAAGTCGCCCTCGTCCAGCGAGTCGCTGGCGCTTCTCGCGCGCTCGCTACCGGACGACAGCGTCTCGTCGCCCAAATCCTCGTCCAGATCCATGTCCAGACTCTCGAGAATGTCGGCCAAACTGTCGCGATTGCCGCCCGAGACGCTGCCGCTGATGTCTCCGTCGCCGTTGAGCTCCTGCTTGGACAGCGAGTTTCGCTCGGGGGCGACTGCGCCCGACGGGATCATGATCAGGTCGTCCAGCATGTCGAAGACGTTGTCGCCCAGGTCCGGCTCCACCTTCCCCAAGGACGCCGTGAGCGACTGCCTCGTGCCGTGGCTCAGCTGCATGCTCATCTCCATCTGCATCTGCATCTGCTGCTGGATCTTCTGGTGCAGGTCGAGCTGGTGCGCCAGCAGCTCCTCGTTGGTCATGGCGGTGCCAGCGCCCTCCGCAGCGAACATGTTCCACCTCCGGCCTGGGCCCTGCACGATAGAGGGGAAGACGAATGGAAAGTAAGGTGGTGCCAGGTATGCGGTTTCGAGAATGACTGACACTTTGTATGGGATATAAAAACCTAACCGCGATAGACGTTTCAGCCAATCAAAGCTCAAGACAGGAACCAAAACCTGTCTCTCCCTCTGAAATGTTGCAGCAAGATTTTTTCGTACGACATTCAGAACACATGATATATCTGTGACGTGTGCGAAAGCCGACAAGCTGGTGTGATAATGGACACCAGGAGGAACTACGTTGTGGATGATGCTGTCTACACACGAAAGCACTTGGACAACCATGTTGCATGGACGCCAAATGGTTGATAGCCTTGAAAATCTGTGCCGTCTCTAATTATTGAGGTGACGACACGACGTGACGCTCTTGAGCGATTGTCCAGCGAGGCGGAGTGTGTGGAGAGAGATCCAGTGGCATGACGTGCCGCTCGTTGTTCGACTGCTCTTTTGTGTGTGGCAGCAGAGGAGTCTTGACTCGGGAAGTCGCAATTCCTGCAGTCTCTGTTTTGGTCTGTAGGGCTCAAATGGGCTCCGTTTGACCGAGATAAGTCACCGTTTACCTGCTACCAACACGCAGTCGACAGCTGGTCGATGAGAACGCGAGGTGACAATTCCCATCCACTCGGAAGTGTAGGAATGGCCCAAGTGCTTGAAGCGCATCAGCGATCAATCACTCCCCGAAAAATCCACTGCCGACGGGTTTCGGTGGGCGACGGCAATGCTTGTCAAAAGCGCCGGCAGTGTGGAGTGGAGAGGTGCACAAGTATCTTCGCGTCATGTTCGACTCGTGAGATTAAGCGGTGCGTGGGACGACAGTCGTCTCAATTGCACGTCGGAGCGGTGCAAAGCCCCGTCAAGCGTTCGATTGCACTGCGGTGCGGGAAGGATCCACCTGTCGATGAAACTCGATCTTATGCCGGTCAAGGGAGAGGGGCAACGGCTGCACTAGCGAGATTGGAAATCACCTCCATTGAAAACCATAAATACAGGACATTAGTGCCCTGTTGCCGTTGTTCGAAGTCGGTGGAAGCTAGTTAGAAACCACGCGTGCTCCTGTAAAGCAACAAGGAAACTCATCATCTGTAAGCCACCAGGGTTACTACCGGTAGTCAGGTTGGGCAACAATTACCAAGTGAGTTCGAACTTCGAGCGCGATCCCAATAAGAAGTGCATCCAACAGGAACCGCAGCAGGAAGAGCGCATGTGGCAGCAGCAACACGAGTGACCAGATATCGAGAGCGACTAAGGCTGATGGCAGCGGATACAACACGTGAGCAGTCTGGCAGACCGAAGCACCGGAACGATATCTTACCCGAGATGTACACTGTGATCAGAGCATCCATCTTGAGAAATGTTGCAGCGACGAGAAAAATATTGCTCAGTACTGCGAGCAATAGCAATGTAGGACGAACGGCTTTGACTCGGTGAGCACTTTCATATCCGCTTGGAGATCCACGTGTGTCGACGAAGTACCATGCGTCTGCAACACAACCAGTGAGGGTTTACGTTTTATCAAGGAAATGGTTGTCTGCTGTACCTGTGCTGGCAGGGTACAGGAACATGACCGTCACGAGCACATTAACTACTGCCGCGGCAAGAATCGCGAGCTGAGTTGCAGCACATCACATTGGAAAGTCAGAATATGAAGATAAGAATGGTGCGCTTTGGACAAGTATGGACAAGAAAGCACCTGAAGATGGCGGAGGCGAATTTGGCTGGCTGCATCGGTCAACGGACTTGTCGACACCAGAATCTAACATCAATGCGTTTCTTGCGAGTCAAACCAGAGCTACCTCGGTAGCGTCGATGATTGCTTCGTTACCCGTGGGAGTTTGTCATCATCGCGCTCAATATCAGCAGCGAACGCTGAGCTTGATGTTTGATCTGGCACGGACATCCCCAAGTGCGAACGTCCATCTATCGTCAGGAATTGCACCGGAGTCGGTTGCTGCTGTGTGGCGCGTTTGCCGTTCGTGCGATTTCGGTTCTGGAAAAGCACGTGACGGCCGCTCAAATCCGGTCGAGTGTGGAAGATCATCCTGCGCTCGGGATGTTGGTCCATGCATGGTCCATCCGTATCAACAATATGCGACGGCGTGATCGCCTGAGGTAACAACACTTCATCTGCAGGATGCATCATGATGCAGGCGGTCAGAATGTGAGCTAGTTTTACCAAGGCAATTGCGGCGTTACGTCACAGGAACCAACAATGGAGCTGTCAAAGTTTTCGGGCTGGAAATAACTACCTCGTTCAGCATCCACCGACACCACAAGCATCAATCTCAACTTACAGAACCGAGTTTTATCGTCGAAGCTTGGACTCACCAGGATGCAGAGAGGTCGAAACATTTCAGGTAGATTACTTTGTGAGTCATGATCTGCATATCGTATTCACGTGATCACTTTGGTTGCAGAACACTCGACGGCGGAGTCGAATCCGTTTACACTTCCTTCCGATGAAGAAGTTTTCCGTATGCGAGAAACGGAGAAACAACGAAAGGAAGAGGTGCGTTAATGATGTCGACCCCATTCAAACGTAATGCTGTTAACATGATCCGTGAGTTCTACAGGAGAAATCTAAAAACTCGCGCCTCAGGATCTATGACAAAACCACAGCGTCGTCCAAGATCGGGAACATCCGTCGCTTTCGCTCCGATGACGCGGTAAAGTCTCGGTCATTTGTTCATTGCTCAAATTGCCTGGATTTAATGCTTGTTCGCTCATATTATGCAAGCAGCCTACTGGTTTGGATCACTATTCGGCATCCCAGTCACGTCAGACACGAGGTCTCGTCGCTGCAGCTACTGCCACCATTTCCAATGACCGGCTTCGTGAAAAGGAGAACATGGCGGACTTCATCTCGAAGAAACGCGAGATGTTTTTAGTGCAAATGTCGTTGGACACGAAGCGAGAGGAGATTCGCAAGCTTGAGGAGAAGGCACAATTGAAGGAGGAGGCTTTGAAGAAGAGCGAGCTGATGCTTGAGGAAGATGCAGTGCGCTTCGACACATTCTTAAAGGAGAATGACAAGAAAGCACACGAAGCCATCAAACGTGCCGAGAAAGAAACAAAAGCCAAGGCCGATAAGGTGCAAGAGATCAAGAAGCTGAACCAGCAAATTCAACTCGTGCAGAGCGACATGTCGAAGTTGAGTGAGCAGCTACAAGATTGTCTCCAGTACAAGGCATTCTTAGATGAGCTCACACCCCAGGAGTATGAGGTTGAGCAACGCGACAAAAGAAAGCTCGGCAGATGGCTCGCCTTCAAAAGCGCAAGGACAAAATCCTTCGCGAGTGGGAGCAACAGAAGTCCAAAGTTTTGGCCGAGATCGAGGAACGCGAGCGGGCCGAGAAGGAGCGACCAGAGTCCAAGAACGGCAAGAAGAAGACCGACAAAATCGTGAAAGGGAAGGAGATCGTGGTGCCGCCAATGCCCAACTTGGACCACATGCCACTAACAAGCAGTGGCGAGGAGATTCCCATGTACTTTCAGAACCCGCAGCAGCTCCTGGACATTTTCACAGCACTCGAGGAGAGCAACCTCTTCTTGATTCAGAACAGTCAGGAGACCGAGCAAACGCTAGAAGAGCTCAAACAAAACTACCGCGAGACGAAGAAAACAATGGACCGCAAGACGCAATCGCTCAAGACGAACGTCGACGGTCTGCAGGAGCAGATCAGCGTGGAAGAAGGCAAGGCCAGCCAATTGCGACTCCGGTCTCAAGGTGGCACAAGCGAGAATGCACAGGAGCGCATGCTCAAGGAGCTTCAAGACCGCGTTCTGGAAGTCTACAAGCGCTGCGGCTTCGAAGCCGAAACCAATTCGTCCACGCTGTATATGCTCACGGACTTGGAAGCACGACTAGAAGACCTGCTAAGCGCCATCGAGCAAATGCCTGAGGACTATGTCGCCAAGGCCGAGAAGGAAAAAGAGAAGGAGCGACGCGAACGTGTTCGACAGGAACGGATCGCCCAGCAGCAAAAGATGTACGAGGAGCGCATGAAGAAGTCCATGGAGCGGAGTATGCAGGCTCCCAAGAAGCGCAAAGGTCGACAAGTCATGTGGCGCTCGCAACCAACGCGCCATATCAAACACGCAGAGGACGACAACAAGGTGGACCAGGGCGATGAGGCTGACCACCACCACTTCATCTGGTAGATCAACAATCTCACTTCAATTTCACACGTCACAGATTTTCGACACGTCCATCATTGCACATATTTCTTTGCTTATCATCAATCCAATCGACTCCCTTTTCGACTTGTTTAGCACTTAGTTATGAGTTAAATGTTCACTATTGGGTATTGAACAAGATGGCTTCTGCACGCCTCGGTGTGAATGAAAAGGTGTCTGCGTTGCAATAAAGGACCGACTTGCCGACGCACCTGACTTGCTGCTGCTCGTCGCCAGGAAGCCCGACAAAATGTGGCTGGCATGTCGTGACCGCCAGATGGTATTGCTCCTTTCGACGGCATCCCTGAGAATGATTTTTTTCTCGGTTTCTTGTCGTGCAGCAGGGCCGATGGTTTGTTGGTTTCTAATGCAAACATGGCTTGCACAAGTACGCAATGCACGCAGTGCTGGATCCCAACCCACGAAACAATTTTCTCTATTGTTTCTGCCAGATCCTTCAAACCCGCGCATCTGGTGGCGTCAAGTTCAGGAGTACCTGTAGAACTGCATGCGATCAGAAGCCTGCGCTTCTTTCCTCCCAGGAGGACGGAGTGTCCTCCTGCTACTTCATTTTTTAAAAAATACGATAGGTAAGAAACATTGTTTTTAAAATTATTTTTAAATACGCTGACATGGACGACACCATCCCCGGGGACCAAGCTGCCATGGACGCTGAAACCAGGCTCCTCCTTGTCGATGTGCGTCTCCAACCGCTCAATCGCATTGCTACATACACTGTGCCTAACCTATTTTGTGGTAGGAGCGTTCCTGTATCTTCGAGACGCGCATTGAGCGCTCCGATCTCTGTCGCCAACGAGGTTCGGCCGAATTTAAGGCCAACAACATCGAGAAAGCCATTGAATGGTACCAGCGCGCTCTCTTCCACGTCGATTTCGACGAGGGCACATGGCATTTCGAGGTATTGGATACCTAAAATAAGTATCTATTTTAGTCAAAATGACATTTTCTTGTTATTTTGTAGTTTACGGACAAGAATCGCGCGGATGTGAATGTGGTGAGGCTGCCAGTGTATTTGAACCTGGCAGCTTGTTACTTGGTCCAAGGAGACCCAAAAGATGGTTCCGACAAAAATGAAGAGCTGCTGAGTAAAGTGGTGGAAAATGCCGAGTTGGCCTTGAAAATTGAGCCTGAGAACTCCAAGGCTTTGTATCGTGGCGGTCGTGCGCTGCTGCTGTCTGGAGACCTGGATGGAGCTCGGGAGAAATTGACGAAGGCAGCGAAGCTCCACCCTACGGATCGCAATATTCGAGAAATGTTGGCAGTGCTCAAGACCAAATTGGCTGAGCACAAGAAGGAGGAGAAGGAACGTTGGGGGTCGTCTTCTTGATGAGAGCAAGGACACGAGTAAGACTGAGCGTCAGCTACAGAAACCAATTGAACGCTCGACTAGTGCGCTGTGGTGGTTTGCAGTCGTGGTGATTGGTGTGATGCTGGCGCTTGGCCAGCTAAGCTTCGTGGAATAATCAACAACAAGTGGGGAGTTAAAACTTTTGTTGAGGTGGTTACAGCTGAAATGAAAAAAGCAAGCTACCATCGACGACTGTGGTTGTAACTACTGGGAAAGTTATGCCTTCTCGTATTCAAACAGCTTGACCGTGTGCAGGTACTTGTCATCGCACTCGCGGTGCGGGCGCCAATAAGTGTAGTAGCCGTTGCTCTTCACTCTAGTGCAGCGCACGAAGTCGTTGTGCCAGCGCTCTGGTTCGCCGTACGTCTCCATGTACTCCTTGATATCGCGCCAGCCAGTCTGTTGCACACGAAATGCTTCCTCCACCTCCGGGCTCCACTCCTTCGGACGGTAGCATCGGGTCGCTTTGCTGTTTGTTGTTACAGGTTGTGCTTGGTTGCTGGTAGACGGGTCAACTTCGTCCATCTTGAACTGGTTGCTCTGAGGTCGCGACGTAGAGCTGCGCGATGAACTTTTCGATGGGATCCCGCGCGGCACAGATGAGGCGTTAATCGTCAGCGTCTCCATCTGTGTGTATGACGTCTGGTGGGGGTTTCTTGATCGTCTTGATGCAGTCGAGGCGCAAAGCTGGAATGACCTCAAGCCACGCAGCCAACCAAGGCAAGTATTTTGAGGACATGCTGCTGGCTACCAAGATTAGCACGACAAGATGTGTTCTGAGTAACGTGCATCAAAGATCCGATCACATCACGATGATCGTTTCGTCATTTTGGTGAGCATGAGCTGGATAGTAATCAGGATGCACTTGTGTCACGCTTCTTGCTTTATGAAAGATGAGCACTCATTCTCTTGTGATCAACCGAGCTTGGTCGCTCCTTGCCTCATTTAGCCAGCACGCCATCGCCTACGTCCTTTTTTCCAGTTCGAAGCTGCACTCGCATCAACGATTCGACCGCGCAGGCAGCGATTGCATTTTTCGCGCTGAGATCGTCGCGCCTGCTCCTAGAGTCGTGCAATAACCTGATCTACACAACAGTACTCGAACCAATTTCTGGTTCCAACTCGCGAACTGTCTGTGGTATTCCATCTTGAGCTTCATTTACTTCGTGTGGGGGTCGAGCGGCAGAGAACTTGGCTGGAGAATTTCGGTTCCCTCCTCCTCGGATTGACTGACTTCTTCGTCACGACTGTCACGGCCATTGTAGCTACTTCTCTTGGCATGCTCGGTTTTGGCTTGAGCACTACGCCTATGGATGCACCTTCGACGGAAGACAGACGTCGTCTGGTGTTTGTTAGTTTGTTGCAATACCTCGCGCCTTTGCTTGAAGGCCTCGGGGTCCAAACTTCTCCATCGCCGCACCACTTGTGAATCTGTCCGATCTCCCAGCTCAGCAGACAGTCGTGTCCATAATCCAGAAGCATCTATTCCCCACTCTTTCACCCGCGATAAAATGGTTGCATCTTCTTGCTTGGTCCACTTGCGAAATGATAGCTCAGGGTTTAAAGAGTTCTGGAACCGATCGCGGGCCGAAGGCTGCGTACGACCAGGAATGTGGTGCCCCACATCGTTCCACGCCACATTTTCTCGGCTAAATTCGCTGTCTTTTGGCAAATATGCTCGAAGTGCAAGCAGTAGTCGCCGATCCTCAACAACAGAGAACTTGCCCTGACGTAAACCCGGTGCCAACGAAAGCTGCCAGCGATGCCGTAACTGCTCCGGCAATCGTCCATCCAATAAGTCCGCAATGACATTCCACTTCTCTCCAAAAACGCGGACTGCCTCCCGCAACTTATTGTCCTCTTCTGGTGTAAAGCTCGAGCGCACATTATCCCCACACAATGCTGTCTGGTATCGGATCAGACAATGCACTGCCGGTCTTCCAGGCACAGGCATCCGTTTGGCAATCTCATGCCACTTATTCACCAACGCCGGGTCTTCTTGTCCGGTCGCCAATCTCACCAACGCAGCGTCCTCTTGTTTCGTCCACGCACAGCGTCTTAACTGCGGAGCTTCATGCAGTTCGTACCAGAGCTTACAAGCAAAGCCTGTCCGCTCTAGGGGTTTCTGCTTCTCCGATCTCGCCTTTTGCCACGCTTGGATCTGATTCCACGCCTCCAACGGGACCTCACCAGCTCCATTTGTGCTGCAATAATCTTCAGCAAAATCCTTCAAAACCTGTCGCTCTTTTGGTGTAAAAGTGAGTCCTGTGGTCGCCACAAAAGCCTCGTGGCTGTGAGTTCTTAGGAATTTCGTATCAGCATTAGGCGGAGGCTCCGATATTGTCCGCAGCACTTCAGCATCTTCTCTTGACTCTTGATTACCCTCTTTCTTCTGCTTCTTTCTTGGCCTTCCACGTGGCTTTTTCGTCTCCTTTTGGTCCGAAAAGAACGAAGATTGAGGTCGAATATAAGAGCGAGGCACGACGCCATTTGCCTGTCTTTTACTAACTATTTTCTTCTCATAATTCTCGAAGAAATTCACTTTATTGACTGGAGAACGGGGCAGCAGGGCGTCCATAGCCTGCTGAGCTCTTCGCAGAGCCATTCGACGACGAATTGCCTGTGCTTTAGCCACCAGACGAGTCTCTTCACTTGCCAACGACTTCTCCAGTGTCTGCAGCTCAGCTACGAGCGCTCGGTTGGCGTCTAAAGCCGCTGTGACCGCCTCCATGGAGCCTGGACGAACACCCCCACGCTGCGCCATTGGTATTGATGATACAGCCTGGAATTAAATTATCCAAATAATAAAGTTAAGATGATTGTGTCGAAATGATAGAGTTATTATTGTACGTGCAGCGAAATGGCTACGTTCAGGTGATACATGGCTACATTCAGTTGCAGTTGTCAAAAAATGTTGTCCACCTCTATTATTTACAAGTGGCTTGGGAACTGGCAAAACTCCCATGGAATACTGACGGCACCTCGGCCTTTATCACATCAAAAATCCAAATACTTCTTTGTCTCTGACTCGAGTCCTCCTTCACTCGGAACTGTTGTCGATGATCACTTGAGTTTGTTGATCAGTTCGTGTCGTTCAGCAACGCCAACAGATTTACAGTGCCGGCGTAGGCGACAAGACCCACAAACAGAAGAGCGATGGCGAAGCCAGCAGGGCGACTGTAATTGCCGTACGTACGCATCTCCTGAGCCTCCAACTTCTGGCGTGGCAATAAATAGAGGATGGGCACCAGCGCAAGCATATTGATGGCGCAATTCGACAGCACAAATGACAGCACCTGCGTACGCGTATCGGAGGCGTCCTGTTCGAGTACGTCATCCGTAAAGTCTCTCTTCAATTCTGAGCTTGAGGTGCTGATGGCGTCAGAAAACGTAAGGATCGCCATGCCGATGAGCACGTTGTATGACGAGACGAGACCGGTGGTCGCTCCTTCCAGGCAATTCTCTGTAATTTCGACGATGGGCAATGTCGTTACCAGCACCACTGCAGCACGCGAGATACCGTTCAAGGCCTGGATCGCCATGATATACCAAGCGCTGCGTACCCCGTCGAAAATTGTCGGTAGTGCAGCGACCAGATGCACGCCCACACCAACCAGCAAGCCTCCCACCGAGATGCGAATCCAGCTGTAGTTGAACAGCGTGAGCTGAAATACTAAAATGGAGAAGATCATGAGAACTTGTGATGGAATGGCACCCGCGCGTTCAGCATCAGGTGATGCACCTGCCCAGTACAGCACAGCGTCGTCGGCGAAATTAAATCTGAACGAGGACAAGAAGACGGAGCAGCACACGAACAAGATGATGCGCCACACTGCTTCTTGTTGTAAAATGTTCCAGAGCTGGCGCGTGAGTGATGAGCGATCTACTGAGTCCACTTTCATCTGTCTGGGCTCTTCGTCGAGTCGAAAAAGCACCGCTGGAATAGGCACGAGCGTCACCACTGCCATCACTAATATCACCACTTTCATAGATACCATCGCCTCTGTCAGCTTCGTTGTTTCGTCATATCCAACGACCAAAGCAATCACGATATCAGCGATTAATGTTGCCGTTTCTTCCACCAACAAATACTGCACTAGCAGTGTGCCACGCTCGTGAATTGGTTCACGCTGTGACAGCTCCACCAAGAACGCAAAAGCAGCTACCGACGCCACTGTAACACCCAGACTGGCTGCCATCATAAGCAACACGTAGATCATCCCACCGTAAAATGTCCGCACGCTAGGTTCCATCCATCCAGCGTTGTCATCTACCAAAGCCACGACTACAAGAGCCATCAACGCCATGTAGGCGCATATCCATCCCCCAGCATATACGCCTTCCGGTGGAAGCTCCATAGCGGATAGAAATCCGACAGCAGACCAATAAAAACTAATAACCCCTGGCAATTTCAGGAACCTCGACGTTGCGTCACACTGATCGCTGTTGAAGCTCAGATAGACGCAAAGCAGCGGCTGGAAGGCGTCTGCAAGGAACGGCACCATGAACCCAGTAGCAGCAGCTGAAAAGGCTAGTCCGCAGTAAGGCTCTGTGAATAACTCTGCCAACGCTCCTGAGCGTAAACTGCCGTACAGCATGTGGTTGAAAAAGCCTGCGGGCGGGGCTGTAGCCGCTCGTCTCCGCTCGGATGGTCGAACCACTTCCTGTAGCAACTGGATGGACGGAGGAGCTGAACTGGACCTGCCAACTACCGGAATTTCTGAGTCGACCCAGGTCTGGTCGAAGGCCACTGAGTGCTGCTGCTTCTTCGGGAAAACGTCATTGCTGGACGCTGTAGCAGTTCGAGACCGCGGGCTCTGACTTTGAGCGAGGATGTCGTCCACATTGTCCGTTGGGGTGGACGAGTGGACGCGGAGTTCTCTTGGTACGCGGAGACCGTAGACATCGTCTCCAGTCTGTGCAGCAACCCGATCCCAGTCGTAAGCTGCCGTCTCTGGGTTTGCACAGAAGGAGCCTTCGGAGATGAAGCTGTAGCTCTTGGACACTCGCTCGCTCTGCATGAGCCGTATACTTGTATACACCTATACAGCACTTCGCAACAAGAATTCTCAGTGTCATTCGTAATGGAGGGAAGGATAGGCAGAGAAGGACGTACAAAATGGGAGGAAGGAGTCCGATGCAATGGAAAGTGTCTGCACGAGACGACGCCTGCTAATCTCACGCACGCTTTCCACTCCAACGCACGCACTCGCATGCACCAGGCGTGCTATGACGGTCTCGAGTATACTCTTGGTACTGTAGTTATGAGAGACTCGCTCTTTCGCTATGACTGCCGTGCCTGACGCCGCTAATGAGAGGCGCGGGCCTAGAAAGGGCAGATGGCGTCCTGCGATTGGAGGAAAACGCTGCGAGTCGGACCAAAGAGCCGCTTTTGTATGGGAGTTTGTATGGCGTTCAGATCGGCCGTTTGAGCACAGGCTCGGCACATCGAAAGTCCCAATGAGATCACCAAAATGGACGTGGATACTTACTTGGAACGATCGTATCGTTAATAGGAAAGGCTCGTGGTGCTTATCCATTGGATGCGGCAATGTCTGTGGCTCCAAGCGCATGCTGCTCGGTAGTAATCAACGCGAAAGCGCGAACGAAATACACTGTATGATGTGCATAGTTCACCGATAGCCAAAAGTGCTATTTGATCATATCACAAACGAAACAAATGTATGCAGTGCAATGGCAACACCATGGGTCTCACCACGTTGCAACACTAAATCCAAGCATGTAAAGTATCACGTGCGCTCTAGAAAATCTTAAACTCGTTGAAGCTGTCAAGCACCTCATCGACAACGCAACAACCGAGTGTGTGGCTCCGTCGCGTCGAAAACCTGTACCCATGACTCAAAATTAGTGTCGGTCCAAAAAGCTTCTCATCTTTTACCCAATCATCAGCCACACAAAAACCAAGCACTATATACCCCAAGATGCTACTCCGATCGCTCACACCGAGGCGTCTCCTGCGTTCCCCGCTTCGATTCCAGCGCTGCAATTTCTCCCACAGCTCTGCACCTGAGTTGGCAACATCTCTGCGCGATATCGCGCGCTCCGGAGCTCTCGTTCGCGAGCTGCAGCTGTCCAAGTCCGGCGACTTGATCTGTCGCCAGCTAATGTGCGAGCACGTGGGCGACGCCTGCGTTTGCCGCCTCGCGCTCGCTCTGGAGCGCGTCCCACGCCTTCAGCAGTTAATTCTGGCCAATAACCAGCTGCGGGCGCTGCCAGACGCGGTTTTTGCGCTCTCTTTTCTCTCACATTTGGACCTAAAGCAGAATCGTCTACAGGTTCTGTCAACAGACGTCTCGAAGCTCACGGAGCTGGAATTCTTGGACATTAGAGACAATCAATTGGAGACACTGCCCGTGCAAGCTCTGGAGCAGATGCCCAAGCTGCAGGCGCTGAAAATCGCCGGAAATCCGACGTTGATACGAGCTCTGGAAGACGAGAAGCTGGACGTAAGTGACGAGCTACGAGCTAAACTTTCGCTGGAATAGAGCCATCTATTGACTGTTGGTGGCTGCAAATTAGAGAACAAGACAGCGGTGTGGCTTAGTCTAGCACTAAAACAATCTGTGGAGAGACCAATTCAAGCGTTTTCAGGACTAAACTATGTCGGCGTTGGACGGAATGGAGTACTGAATGCTGTTGCAGGGATGTATTGAGATTACAGACCAGATGGGATTGATGACTAGATTTTGGGCAGAGTGACACTAGAGCTGGTGGAGCTAGGACTGTCATTTCCGCCGGCGAGATGGTGTTGGGACGAGCCCTTGCGATTATTGAGATTGCGCGTGCTGTATCCTATACCTGATTGCGGGCTGCCGTTGCTGTCGTAGCTTGCACGGCCGCTGATGGAAGGCTGCTTGGAAGAGCGTCGTGCTGTATCGGTGTTGCCTCCGCCGTTACTGGCAGGGATCCCTAAAGCCGCATTTCCGCGCACACTGGCTTGCCGATATGCCATCAGTAGTCTCCGACCGGTGGGCTTCTTGGTGATAGGCGAGGGCATACGCGTCTCGTTACCGGCATTGCCGTCATCGGGACTAGTCGATGATATCGAGGACCTCGAGACAATACCAGAGGTGTTTTTCCTGCTTTGCTGATGGGATGAACGATTATCGCCATCGGGATGTTCAGATTCGTCACCCATTGCCATCGCGATGGCGTCCGATAAGTCGCTGGTACTGCTGTTTGCCGATCCGGCCGCTGATGCCAACACAGCAGCTGCCTGTTTGGCGAACCTGGAATCTTCGAGCCGCAAGATACACTTGTGAAGGCGCACTTGGAGAATCTGAAAGCTGCCATAAAGTTTGTCCTGAATCATGACACCTGAAGAAGGAACAACTGGCGTCAGCGGTGCGAGGAATGTGCGTGGCTCGGCAGGCACGAATCGGTCGTCGTCGATGGCAGAATTTCGGAAATCCCAGCATACAGGAAGAGGGGTCTCGAAACGCAACGTTGCGTTGCCCGCCATGAAGGTCCAGTCTTTCTCCGTTGCGGCGCGCAGAACAGGCAATGCCGGTGGCATGGCTGCAGCTAGACGGTCGACACGCTGGATGCCTGCTGGGTCTAGCTCGAACATGGCCAGAAGTGCTGTCACTACTCCAGCTTCCATTAAGTCATCTATCTCCTCAAACTTCCGGCGCTGAGTGGGGCTAGCGGGACCACTGTCCGGAGGCGGGTTTTGAAATTGCGCCAGTCGCTCTTTGATGCGATTTTTAATGTGTGCTAGTGCGACTGCACAGGCAGGAGCCATATCGCTACCCCGTCAGTGGAGAGTCTGATAAGTAGTGGCACCACACCGCTGATTACCATCGTGTCCAATCCCTTCATGCCCTCGGTCTCTCCATCGCTGGTTTCTATATCCCCGCTGCCATTCTCGTCAACACTGACACGACAGGAAGTAAGATTGTAAAGCGCAAGGATCACATGCTTGCTGGTCTGGACTTGTCGGCGGCCCGGGCAGCATGTTGATATAATCGTGCTCAGTAATGGCACGAGTCTCAAGTCGCGCATTAGCAGCAAACAAACTGCTTCACCCTGCGTCGATAATGCGCGTACAATAACAGCACAACGCTCGGCCATCTCCTGCCGGGCCTCATGTGCCTTAGTTTTTGCTGGGCCGTCATCGAGATCCGGTATTTTGTTCCCAAGGTCAAGTGCACGAGCCACCACGTCTAGCGCACCATCCGCTAGAACAGGTTCGCCATTCTTCTCGCAGCGTGCAAGCTGGCTTAATGCATAGATGGAGGCGCGTAATGCTACCGCAGACGGCTGCAAGGGGCTTTCTTTATCGGTGGAAACCTCAGTTGTTTCGCGTAATACTCGGACAGCACCGGTGGCGATAAGCTCAGCCCAGTGGAGAGGGTCTTCACACAGCGTGGCCACTAACTCGGCGCAAACGTCTCCAACCTGTTGCGAACAACGCAGAGTTTTAGGCCGGATGAGCAATGTCGATACCAGTTTGTGAGTGAGAAGAATACGTCGGTGTCGTGCATGGAATGTCAAGTTGCCAAGTGTCTGCACACACGCTAGGATCATGGCCATGTCCTCATGATTTTCTTCGCTTCTTCGTTGTTGGTAGCTCACAGTAGCAGCAAGCAACCGGATAATTTGTGGTACAGCCCCAGCCTCTTCTATACGATCGTGCAGTGCTTGGTAGCACGAGATATTGCAAAGCGCGTTTAGTGCAAATTCGTGCTGCTGGCGTTGCTCTAGCTCCATCCCTGGCAAATTGCCATTCACTACTGAAGCCTCTGCATCGGCCGGCGCGAGCAGCAACTTCTTTGTGAGCACGTCCACGAGTCCAAGACCTGCTATGGCCTCGCAGTTGACACGGTACATCGATAGGAAAAACAGCGCGGCTGCGCATGCATGCCGTGTTGGTGGGTCAGCGTGTTCGCAAAGGACTAGCAGCGCTACGAGGGCGCCGCTTTCAACTAGCCTGACAGCCATACTGGAGGAACCTCCAGAAGCTGTGGGGTCATTCCCCGTGATTTTCTTTCCTGACGGAGGCTTGGGTTCTGAAGCCAGGTTGGTAAGGCATGCAGCAAGTCGCCGATGGATCTCCTGGCTACTGAATTCCATCTCGCACAACTTAGTGATCACTTGTGCGACTTTGAGCTCCATCAGTGTTTCTGCGAGTGCTGGATCACAGCTGAGATTGTAGAGGGCTGCAACACACAGTGTACGAATCTCGACGCTCTCCAGCCGGGCGAGCTTCACAAGCGCGTACAGCACGCCGTCCTTGATATGTGCAGCGCGTAACTCGTCATGTGTGAGAAGGTTAAATAATGCGCGCGCACAAATCTCCTTGGTGGAGTCACTGTTGATGCGCAGTAACGCGTTCACGATAAAGTCAGGAACTGTTCCTTCCTTCCACACGTACCGGACTCCTACGGGTTTTGCCGCAGGTGGCTCGACAGCTAAATTGCACAGAGCGACAGCCGAATAAATCTGGATGTCTTCCACTCCACATCGCATCATGAGGGTGAGCGCGGGATACAGCTCGGCACAGCGTGTAAGGTGGGCACGATGTGTTGCGCTAGATGCCATCTTAGCGAAGGCGATGGCGCACGTGAGCGTCGTGGGAGCGTGAGATGAGGCCGACAAATCTATCAACATGTCCAGAACAGGAGTCTTCTCTAATGCGTCAGCCGCGAGGTTGCAACATGCAGTCGCACAGCTTCGAAGAGTTTCGCGGATGATGGCGATCGCAGAGGCGCTTATTGGCATGTCTGAAGCTGCAGCAGCGGTTGCAGAAGCTGTCGCAGCGCTCATAATGCGGCGAATCAGCCGCACACCGTGGTCAGCCACGATACGTGCACGTGCCTCAGCGTCAAAGGACAGGTTGGCCAACAGCCCTGCGCACTGTCGCAGTAGTTCGTCGCTACGCGCTGGCGGCTTGTGGAAAAGCTTTGAGAGTGTATTCACCACGTCTGCGCGCAAAAGTGCAGGTCTGCTCTCAGACCCGAACGACAAGTTTAATAAGCAGCCCAGCGCGCATTCTTGATGTCGCAAGAGCACAAGTGGTTGTCCTGAAGCTGCGGGTGTCGATGGCGATGTGAGACCAGATGCTTGAGCACCAGTAGCCGGTGTGCCAGGAGGAACAGCGTCGTCGTCAACATCACCCTTTCGTCTGCAAAGCCGCACGATCGCGCGAATGGTGTCATCTTGAAGCAGTACACTATGAAGGTTTTTCTCGCACGATACATTGAAGAGAGCGTTGGAACAGAGCTCGCGCACGCGCTCGTGAGGCGTCCGGGTGGCCAACCTCGCTAATGCTGCGGGTACGTTGCTTTGCAAGAGCTCGGTGCATGAGGATGGATAAGCCAAGAGGCTGCAGAGCGTTAGTACCGCAAACTGCTGGGCAACTGCGCCCCCACCCGCCTCGTTCTTGTCGTCTTCTTCCAGGAAGTGCAATAGCAATTTTACTACACCGAAGCGTGCCAATAGCGCGCGGCTATCAGCCGTGGCCGACATATTCGACAAACACAAGGCTGCATTCTCGCGAACTGTGCTGCTTGGGTGGTGCGTGCCAATCTCAACAAGATTCGCGACAGCATCACTGATAGCTAAGTTCTTGAGTGACGGTGGATGCGACGAGATATTGGCGATGGTCACTGCGCACATTTCACGGACCTCGTGAGGTTTCTCGCATTTAAGCAGCTCTTCAAGACATTCAAGGATGCGGCCGTGGCTTAGCGGCTCTAAATTGCCTGAAAGCCCCGACAAGTTACACAGCGCCGTGGCTAGATGCTTCCGCACCAGGCCTATGTCATTGCTGTCTTTTGTCCCCTCTCCCAAGCCAGCTGCAGCAGCAACGCTACACTGTTGTGCCAACTCACATACCGTGTCAAGAATGCCTTCCTCAACAATCTTATGCCGCGATCCATTCAACAGTGACAAGTTGCAAATGGCTTGTGCTGCGAATCTCGCGCTCGTCTGATCCTTGCGGGTGGCCAGCTTCATAAGCACTTGCACGACGCTCTCGGCCACAGATGCGCTCGAGGCTGAAGCGATGTTGATGAGAGCCTTGACACAAGCTTCTTTCGTCTCCAAATCTGGTACATTGAGCATTGAGAGGATGGCGGATACACATCCTTCTTGCACGAGTCGGAGTTGTCCTCCGCGTTCATATGAGAAGCGACACAGCGCCATACTCGTGTGGCGCCGTACTTCTTCATGCTGTGCCTTCGCCAGCTCTAACAGTGCCAGCAGTACACCCTCATCTGCCATTTTAACCCCAAGTCCCGGTTCACACAAGAGGTTCAAGATGGACGCCGCACAAAATCGCTTTACTTCGGTATCTTCAAAGACTGCAAGCTTGCTCAAAGCCAGCATGCAGCCTTCTGTCACCATTTGTCTCTCGTGTCCAGTGCTCGTGGAAAAGTGATAAATACTGAAGGCGCACTCCTGTTTCAGGCGGATCTCGCGAGTCACACCAACGTTAAAGTCCAGCATATCGACGTTAGGCACCTGTTCATCCTCGTCGTCGTCTTCATCATCGTCGTTATGCTTACTATGGCGGCTCAAAGTCGAGTCGCTACCTCTGACGCTATCGAGTGGGCCGCTAGCTGCGTCAAAACTGTTAAGAAGAGTGGTGGGCTTGCGAAACCGCGACAGATAAATCATGCCGTCCTCGTAATTTCCGCGCTGACCGAAGAGATCGCCGCTGTAGCAGCCGAAAACACCATCTGCGCGTGGTCCTCGAGCTGGCGGGTTGGGTCGCAACCCGGAGAAGGATCGAGTTCGGGGTGACTCTGTCGTATTGACCGAGTTGTGGCGCCCAGCAGGTGCAGTGGGTGACATTGTGACCATACCAGGGCTGGCAGGATTGTTCGCCGCATGTGCCGGAGATGCAAGACCATTATTTTCTTCGCGCACCTCTTGTGGGATGATCTTGGTGTTGATATGACGATACAAAGTCCGCACGAGGTCTTCCTTGGTGGTGTTGGTTTTCCAGAAATTCCGTTGCCGGTGCAGCTTCCAATGTTTGGCCAGCTCTTTGAGCTCTTCGAAGCGGATTGGTGCCGCCGCTGGATCACGTTGACGCGGAAACAAATCGTACCGTGTGAGGTATTCACGTAGCACGTCGAGCTCCTTGTCGCGCTCTAGCTCTTCAAGCAAGTCTTTGGTATGCCTTGCATTCTGCGACAGTCGGTGGCTCATGCTGACCAGCGCTGCTTCGTCACGTGGACTGTCAAAATCGACTCAATTGCACCTTGGTTCACACCCGTAAGGCTGTGGTCCGTTTCGACACAGCAGTCAACGGCAAGCACTTGCTGGGCAGGACGAGCTAATATTGCTCCACTAAAATTAGTGGGGCATGCAAATAGGATGGAGGTGGCCACGTTGATCGACATTGCAGTACTTCGATCCGTCCAATTTACTGATAAGCGTGTCTTCCTTCCGTCATGGCGTTGAAGAGCTATCACCGTGAAACTCTAAATGGTACGAGCACTGCTGGAATGGTTATGCGCGTTCGCCCTTGTCTGACGTAGCGCGTATGCTTCGGCGAGATATTTAGACAACTGGTATGAAGATCGTGCAACACCACTACGTGGAGTGCTGCCCACCGACGGAGTGGTAAGAGCAGCTTAGTTTCTCTGGGCGTTCCCATTTGCATGCTTCTAAGCGCTGTTGATGCTGTAGAAAGAATACGCTACGACAACGGGTACCGACTTCAATGGGGCTCAGCCGGCCGGCCATGTACGGTTGCTAGTTGTGGTGTTAGCCTGACTTGCGCTGACCAGTGTGTCGTTCTGTATTCACCAGCGTCAGAAACAGCGCATGATCAATGATGCTAACATTAGTGAGGCAATGCGCCAGACTGCAACAGTCGACTTCAGTAGGGGCTTTCGTTCAGTGATTCCACGTCCAGACCCCGAGCCAGATCGCGAAATGATTACTACGCATCGTCGAGCATTCATCAACCACTTCCCGACTTCATCGCCAACCTCGCATGCGGGAGCGATGACTGCTGCAGGTGGGCCTGGTGGTGGAAAGGTCGAGCGCGGCAAAGCTGCGTCCGGGGCAATGGGCGAGGTTTACAAGAAGAGCTCGGAGCCGCAACGGGACACGCTAGCGCAACGCTCTTGGATGTACTCCACCGACCCGATGATTGCTGTGATGCAAAAGCGCGAGGCGCTCGAAGCGTCCAAGTCCGAATCAAGACCAGCTTCAGAAGAGCAATCGAACAATCCAGAGGGGTTCGGCCGTAAGCTCACCTCCATCACTGGCCTACGAAAGCACCACAAAGGAGTCTTCCGTGACGATGAACCTGAACACGTGCAGTGATCCCACCAGAACGAGCGCTTTCACCACAAAAATATAGCGCCTATAGCCAGCACAGGGAACAGTTGCTGCTTCACACATCCATAATTTCTAATTGTTTCAGTCTTACGTGACCATGCAGCAACCGTCTCTTCCTTCTTGCTGCATTTTGAGGTGTATACAAGTTTTGTTTGGTTATGCAGGCGCACCATTCTCGGCCAAGCACATGCGGTAGCAGCTCTGCGAAGACACAATCGTATCCCACAACAACAAATGTCAGACAGGAACTCATCAAATGCTACCTGGAAAACATTGCAGCCTTACCATGAACTCTTCTTCAGTCATGTTAAGAAGATCCTCGTCATCGACGCCATTTAAGCGCTTGGGTTGGCCGTTGACAGTGATCTGGACGTCAGGGTTGATGCCGCTTCCTTCATCATCTGTACACCACTCCCATTCGACATCTTCCAATTCTTCCTCGTCCATGGCGTCGCCGTTCATTTCGGCGTCCCAGCCCTTTTGTCCACCTGCACCTGAACTTCTTCACCTTCGTGGTTCTCTTCATTATAGCGTTCAAGCTCGGCCATGTATGCACGCTTGAAGGCTTCTTGTCGCTGCTCCTCGGTCATTTCGCTCTGTGTAAGAGGGTCTACACCTTGCAGGCTAGTCTCCATTGCAATCTTCTTTTCATCTGCTACAGGAACGGCACTTTGCAAGTGCTTTGCCGCCATGTGACCACTGATAGAGCTACCCTGCAAAAACTCCGGTAGCGCACGTGGAGCTGCAACCTGCTGACTAGCTGCCTCTTTGTCCTCTTTCCGTTCTCTGCTCGCTAAGTATTCATCCTCTGCCTGATCGTTTCCAGCAATGTCCACAATAATCTCCTGATCCTGCGCGCCGTACGGATACAAATAAGACTGGCTGTTCTTCTCATCTCCACGATTGCCACCACCGCCACCGCCTCCACCACCGCCGCCACCTCGGCCTGTAGTTGTACCTCGTGCACTATTCCCCCAAGCCCAGCAGCGCGGTTGTCACTGGGCAAATTGTTGGGCAATGTGTGGCCTTCCTTGACAAAATCACCGATGCGTCGCAGTACCTCGTAGATGCCTTCATGGAGATTGTTCTGCTTGTTCATCTGGTCCTTAAATTTCCGCTGCAAGTTCTGGATCCGAATGAGTCGGTCGTTGTTATCACACTCCAGCAACAGCTCGTTGCAATGACCACAACGGAACTGGAACTGCCCAGGCATCAACAGCAGCTGAGCTTCCAGCGCCGTGTACTCCCGACCGCAGTCCGGGTCCTTGCACATGAAAGTTTGCCTCTCAATCTCCAATTGTTCGCTGTCTTTCAGGTGCTCGTGCATCAGGTACAGTCGGTACTGTACCACGTCCACAAAGTACTTGTAGTCAATGTACCAGTACGACGTGGACGAACTGCCGCCTAGACGCTTGTCATTTAGTACTTCTCTGTAATAATAGTGAAATTTAACATCAGATTAGTACTTCCAAAACTATTTTAAAATAAATACATAGCAATAGTACTCGGAACTCACTCGCAGACCAAGTGATCTTGGTGCAACTCGTTCATAATCTTGCGGACTTGACGCGTCTGTAGATTTACAGCATTCCCCATATCATCGTCCTTTCATTACATTAAAAAGAACAGGTTAGTAAAGCAAAATAGTATTTTAAGTAAAATACTCTCGAACCTTCATGAATTTCTCGCGGATGAGCGCGCCAAGGACCACCACGTGCTCATCCGAGTAGAAGGCCCTGTACAACACACACGTGTGAGCCTAAATACATAGAATTAAATTTGTTTACAGCGCCCAACGCACCGCCCCACGAGGTTCACCAACTTCTCCACCAGCCCCGCCATCCTTCCGGACTGAAAATGGAATAAATAAAAACGATGATTCGTCAAAATAAAAATACATTTTAGCCACTTAGCATCAATTTCATTTCTACGACTCTGATTGGCCAAAACTAGTAAAACCTCATTCGTCCTGAGGTTTTTACCTCTTTCCTCCCACTGCGCCACTGGCGGCAACGAGAGCATGGCGGACGACAAGGTGACGGTCAAGCAGGAGAAGGTGGAGGCCTCTGCGGTGCCCTCTGCGCCGCAGACGAACGGCTCCGGGAACGGGCTGCCTCAGCTGAACGCAGCCATGTTCTTCCGGCGTCTCAATCGCCTCTATAGCTCTTGGAAGGTACGAAAATATAATGTGGCGGAAAAACTGTTTTTTAATCTTTTAATTAACTTAAATGGGTATGTTTTTATTAAAATTTACTTTAACAGGAAAACAAGGAGAATGCTAATTGGGGAGGCGTCGACTCGTTCTGCGTGCTGGCAGGACGTGCCCAGCAGGAGGAATCTGGCTATCGCAAGTCTGCAGTGCTGCAGATCTATTTGCTGGGCTTCCTGGAGTTCCCAGAGACGTTGATGGTGTTCACTCCTCAGAAACTTTATGTTTTGACTGGTGGCAAAAAGTGTAAGTATTTATAGAGGTACTTGAAGCCGTAGATATTTTTTTAACTTTAATTTTTGTTGTTGTTGCAGACACGATGCTGGAAGCTGTGGCCAAGGAGAACGCGTCTTCGGACGTAAAGCTGGAGCTACTGAAGCGCAACAAGGCGGACGGCAACAAGGCCAATTTCAAGATCTTGACGGATGCCATCCAGCAGAGTGGTGCAAAGGTTGGCGTGCTGAGCAAGGAGAACCCTCTAGGAGAACTGGTGGCGTCCTTCAAGAAGGCGCTGGGTGCTACAGACACTGACCAGGTGGATGTCAGCAAAGGCATTGAGACAGTGCTGACGGTGAAGGAGACGGAAGAGCTGGAGAATATTCGCTGGGCAGGTGCACTGTCTAGCAAAGTATTCAAGTTGAAATTCATGGAGGACATGGAGCAGATTATTGATGATGAAAAGTCGATCAGTCACGAGAAAATCTCCATGGGGATCGAGGACGTGTTTGATAATCCGGCCAAGATTAAAGTCACTATTGATCCGGTGGATATTGAGCCTTGTTACCCTCCGATTGTGCAGTCTGGAGGTAAATACGACCTGAAGCCTAGTGCCCAGAGCAACAAGGACTCGATGAAGTACGATGTGATTATTTGCTCGCTGGGCGCGCGGTACAAGGGATACTGCTCTAACGTGGGACGAACTTTCTTCATTGACCCCACGACGTCGATGGAGAAATCGTACGAGCTGCTTTGTGAAGCTCATGACATGTGCGTGAAGGAGCTGAAGCCAGGAAAAGTAGTCGGCAAGGTGGTGGAGAAGGTTCGCAAGTTTATTCAGTCCAGAAACGCAACACTCTTCGCCAAGCTCACGAAGAATCTGGGCTTTGGCATTGGGCTGGAGTTCCGCGAGTCCTGTAATCTATTGACTACAAAGAACCAGACAGTGATCACGGAGGGCATGGCGTTCAATGTGGCTTTCGGTTTCAATGATATTCCGATCCCTGAATCACAGCGCAAGAAAAAGAATCTGAACAGTTATGCCGTGTTCCTTGCTGATACGGTGGTGGTGCTAGAGAACGAGACAAAATATTACACTAAGGTGCCGAAGGCATGGGGAAAGGTTCGATACGATATCGAAGACGACAACGATGAGGAAATCGAGAAGTCTAAAAAGAAATCTAGCAAGAATGGTGACTCAATTCACGGCTCTGTGGATACCTCGCTGTCAGGAACCCGCAACCAGGTGCTTCAATCGCGTCTTCGCGACCAGCAGCGCCAGCTTGAAGGAAAAGAGACAGATCAAGAGCGGCGAGACCGCCATCAGGCCGAGCTCATGCGTCGGAAACGCGAGGAGGCCATGAGGCGACTGGAGGAACAGAACAGCGACAAGTCGGAAGACCGAAAGAAGGAGAAGAGCATAATGGCGTATCCGGGACCGCAGGGGTATCCGTCCGAGCTGCGTGAGCGTCAAGTGATGGTGGACATGCGAGCTGAGGCTGTGATTCTTCCTATCAATGGCGTACCTGTCCCATTTCATATTTCGACCATCAAAAATGTGAGCAAGTCCGAAGAAGACAAGGCGACGTACTTGCGCATCAACTTCTACGTCCCTGGCACATCTCTAGGACGTGACGTTCTCCCGGCGATGCAGAACGCCATCACGAAGTTCCCGAACAAAATGTTCATCAAGGAGCTTGGCTTTCGCTCTACAGACGCTCACAACCTGAACAACCAGTTCCGTTTGATTAAGGAACTCCAGAAACGAGTAAAGCAGCGTGAACAACGTGAGCAAGAGGAATCGGATCTGGTGGTACAGGAGGATTTGATCTTAACTCGTGATCGCCGAGTGCCGCGTCTGATTGATCTATCAGCTCGACCTCACTTGACGGGGCGAAAAACCCATGGTACACTGGAAGCACACTCTAATGGCGTGCGGTTTACGACGAACAAAAACCAAAAACTAGACATTTTGTATGCTAACATCAAGCACGCGATCTTCCAGCCTTGCGACAAAGAGTTGGTGGTGCTGATTCACTTCCACCTGAAGAACCACATCATGATCGGCAAGAAGAAGCAGAAAGACGTGCAGTTTTACACAGAGGTTATCGAAGGCTCGCAAACGCTGGACAACCGGCGGAGATCGATGTATGACCCTGATGAGCTGGATGAAGAAAACCGCGAACGTGCCCTTCGCGAGAAGTTGAACACAACGTTCAAGGAGTTCTGTCACAAAATGGAAAGTGTATCGGAGCGACACGGCAAACCTGTGGTGTTCGACATTCCGTACCGTGAGCTGGGCTTCATGGGTACACCTTTCAAGGAAATGGTATTGCTGCAGCCGTCTGTGCACTGCCTTGTGAGCCTGACGGATATGCCGTTCTTCATCATCTCTTTGGATGAGGTGGAGCACGTCCATTTCGAGCGTGTTATGTTCTCGTCAAAGAACTTCGACGTTGTATTTGTTTTCAAAATTTCGAGATCATGCCCACTCGTATCAGCGCAGTGTCCATGAGCGAACTGGAACGCATCAAGGAATGGTTGGACGATATCGATATTTGCTTTACCACGGGTACAGCTAACTTGAACTGGAAGAGTATTATGTCTACGATCAAGAGCGACCACCGTTTCTACCTGGACACGGACGACGATGGTGTGCCCAAGCCAGCTGGTTGGGAGTTCCTCAAGGTGCGTATGCTTGCTGGCGTCATGCCGAAAGTTGAATGTTATTGCTCACAGTACTTTGCCGTTTGCTTTTGTGTAATAGATGGAAGGTTCAGATGACGAAGACGAAGATGACGAAGAAGCCGAGGACAGCAATTACTCCGGTGCCAGTGGATCGGAAGAGGAGGAAAGCGAGTCTAGTGACTCGGACGGCTCTGACTGGGAATCAATCGTTGACGAGGATTCGTCCGACGATCCGTCGGAGGAAGAGGAGGACGCTCCATCCTGGGACGAGCTTGAGAAGGAAGCCCAGGCTTCTGACCGAATGCGAAACGAAAAGCGTGACCACGAAGACGACGAAGATTACAGACGCAAGTCGAAGAAGAAAAACCACGTCGTCACTGAAGACACGCAAGTACGCAGGGTGGGTTGCTGCTACATTCGTACGTTGACCCAATAAATGACTTTACAACTGTTTAACCCTGGCTGTAATATCCACAGCCGTGCTTTCTTTACGCACAATTGCTTATTCCACTACGCGGGCAAAGTAGATGTTTGAGGTGGTGCTCACAGATAATGGCTATTCAGCAGAACTTGCTGCTGCTGGACGTGGCGCCTGTATCACTGATATGGTGCGCGATCATTGATCGCCGACCAGCTCGCTATCACACCCATCACCTGATCATCACACCACCTGATCGCCAGGTGATGCTGGTCGGCAATCAATGATCTCGCACCGTGATCCGACGGCGCCAAAGATGAAGATCGTAAACTTTCTCGAAGTACGCATCTTGGTGTGCTGACTCTGGTGTTTGAAGATGAGCGCACCATGACTCGCCACAACAAGTTGCTGAACAACGCACTAATAGGCAATTTCGACATCCAGAACCGATATCTCGTAGTGCCCTCAGATTTACGTGCCGGGCAGGGGATAAACGAGATTAAAATTTATGCTTCACAATAACATCTCGTGCAGACGGAGTCGAATAATGGCCATCTGAGCTATATGCTGTGGACACGGCGGACTCAAGAACTCCCGGACTCTTATCTTCGGTGGACATCGTTATGGTCGGGACAAGATTGTGGTCATCCTCCTCACATACTGTACAAAATTTAATATAACTGAATAACGGAAATCGGGACCCGTGTGTAAAAGGCTTTCTACGTAGTGCGATGGTTAACGCGTTCGCGTTGCCAATTACGTCTCCGTTGTGCTAGTCGGCAGCATAGTGGTGTCCGCATACGTCGAGTCTCCTTTGGCCGGTAGCGAGTCAGCGATAGTAGTCATGTGCGGCCTCCAATTGCGTGTGTCCTCGGCAACTTGTCCACATACTTCCAAATCACTATCAGTACGAAATAACCGCAAGCGCTGGTGACGAGATCCTGGTCAAGAACGAGAAATGCTACACTACCCCCAGATAACAGCTTACAGTCAGTCATTGAATAGAAAAAAACAAGAGATCACGCTTTTAACCCTGTGTCTTTGGACAAGGGGTCGTCCCCAAAAGGAGCGGAGGAATGGATCCGGAACAGCAGAACGCACGAAGGCTGCAATTAGGTCGTTCTGAATGGCGGCTGTGACTCGCGATGCTGGCCGCGCAGCGAATCTACTTGAGCTCATTCCAGTCGACGTCGACACACGACTCCAGCTGAGGTGCCTTTCCAGCGATGGCGAAGAGGTCTTGTGTTAGCATCGCATACCGAGCATTGCATGGGATGGCTGCAGATCTACGCGTCATAATACGACAAACCGCCGAGCTCACCTCCACACTTGACGGTATCTTCAGCCACAAGTACGTTCAGCGCTGGTTGGCGAATCATAGCGCACATGATGCTGAGAGACAAAAAAGAATCAAGTGCCAATCTTGAGCATCGGCTGATGGGCGCGATGTGCTGTGCGCTCTTCTTAGGCCGCTGATTGTAAGGCCTTTCATAGACTTAAGGCTCGGATATGTTGCGACAAATTCATACATTTTGCAAGAATGTTATTTTTTTACTGAACGAACTACTTTAACAAAGCTGGTGGTTGCAAGTGCAACTTGCAACGTTCGATTTGCTGCAGCTTGTTCATCCGCCTCCAGCTCTGCGATCATCGATGCAAGAGTGCCTTGCACTTTAATAGTGCTGATTTTTTCCGTGAACTGTATCGTTTACATAGCAAGTGTTTGGGGCCCACTTTGGGCATACGAATGACACGTAACGAGGCTACGTCGCTACGCTGAATGACCTCTACGAATTTTTGGTGTTGCTTGCTATAGCTCCGTATGTTGGTCACGACACTAAAGAGGCAAAACAGACACGTAAACGAAGAGACGAACGAAATTTGCTCTCCTTCAGGTACAGTAGTCCGTGAGCACCACTCTAATGTGCAGCTCGGCATTACAGTGTTGTATGCGGATCGAAGTACGGTAGCTAGTAGCTGGCGTCCCTACTATTACTCATTTGCGCTAAATATTCGTTCGAGGATAATGCCGACTTTGAAACGACTCAGCAGGCACTCAGTGCCGCTGCACATTCTACATTAGAGTGCACATGCTTGCGTTTGGACATTACCATATGTTCCAGCAGATCAGCCCGGAGGTGGGTTCGGAAGACGATCTTCGGAAAACAAATGAGATCGGCGAACACCGTAAACATAGTTGAGCAAAGACTAACCTGAGGTAATTGATCGAATAAAAAAAAAAACTAGTATTGACAGTCGCCGCTTGATGGACTCTGGCCGAGAGAAGAGAGAAACATAGAGAATGAGAGATAACCCGACGCATGCGGAAGTTGAACCACTACGGTGGCTAGACGTCTCGCGAAACGCGTTTACATACATACATACATACATACATACATACATACATACATACATACATACATACATACATACATACATACATACATACATACATACATACATACATACATACATACATACATACATACATACATACATACATACATACATACATACATACATACATACATACATACATACATACATACATACATACATATTGACAGTAGGACTTGTAGCCTAAGTTGTTAATCGATGAGGAAAAGTGGTTTACTTAGTACAAGATACCGGTAAGAGATCACCAAACAGGTCTCAGTCGATTTTGAAGTAAGCTTAGCTAAATATTGGGCGGTACTTTACCAAGCTTTAGTTGAATTAGAGTGCTGGTAAAATGAATATGCAGCTGTTTTACAGACACAATACCAAGCAGCATCAAATCCTTAGTCGCTGACTACTGCAAAAAAGTTTCGTCAAGTCTTGCTAGCGAATCATGAATGTGCACAGTCAGAGTGAGGATACATGATCTTGCCATCGCCGTGGTGGCAGTACTCCAACCACGTGGGAATTTCTAATTTCGCGGTGGTTGCCATAGGCTATGGCCCATAGGCTATGGCATAGCCACTGGCTGGAGGGCTTCAAATCTAAAGCACCGGCACGTGGCACTGTGCATGTCTCTGACAGACCCTCTGTGGAAGGCCCTCTCGCAGACTCTGCGACAGAGACCCGTCTCGTTTTTCTATTCGAGCCTCGATTTCGAGGACAGATCACCAGTCGAAGTATGGTCCCCACTTCATATTTCGCTTCCTGTCCAGCAAGTCCAGTCGCCTCCCTCCGAGATATCACCGACCATGCGGCTCTCGTGTATCCTGCTTGTGGCTTCCGTTGCCCTCTTCACCGCCGGCAACGCACTCCCCGCGTCGACGAACCCCGACCAGATCGCAGTTGCGAAGGTTGACGTTCCGAACGACAACCGCTTTTTGCGGTCCGTTGACACGGATGCTGATGAAGACGACAGTGTTGACGTCCAAGATGATGCTGACGAAGACGACAGCAGTGAAGACCAAGACGAAGAGCGCATGTTTAACGCCATCTCCGTGATGATGGGACTGAAAACCGCTGATGATGTCGCAGCAGAAGTCGCAAAAGCTGCTGTGAAGGTGAGCAACAACGAGTTTCTTCAAAATCTTCTCAAGGTTGATTTCCGAAAAAGACTTTCACGAGATGGAAGGACACTGAGCACATGTTCCCAGAGCAAGCCAAGCGATTCATGGAGATGTTCACCACAGAGAAGCGGTTTATGAACATCGTTACGCAGTACGAAGATTTTTTCAACGGGGTACTAAAACTGGACGATATCGTGTAAGGGCCGTAGCGAAATACCATCCCTAGGTAGCGTGTAATCGGTTAAACCGCACAGTGGATCATTGTTGTTTGACCACCATTTGTTAAACGTATTCCCAATCGAGTCTCGTTCGTAGCCTACGACGACAGCATACGCTTTCCATTGGTACCTAGGTACTAGGGTTGGTGGCGCCCGCTGTCGCGGCTGCAGGTTCTTGGTGTCGCCTCCTCCGCTCACCTTGCACTCGCTCAGTTGAGGCCACTCGCCTGTGACCCCGCTTCACTATCTCGCCCTTCTTCGGAAAGTACTTTTCTTCGGCGGCAAAACGTAATTACGTGCGGCAGATTTGGCCATATTTGTAATTTTCGAAAGATAGTTGTGACCATCGTACGTTACCTATAGTTCCGGACTCGCTACGCAGGTAGGACCGAGTTTTCTGTTTCTTAATGATGCGTAGCGGCAGCTTCTTGCCAGATGTGGTGACCGCCAACATCACGGTTATCCGCATCGAAAAGAAACTCGTGGAGTGCACAACGACATCCAATGTCTCTTTCTCGCTAATGAGCGGTCTAACGCTCGTTAGGTAGTACCAGTAGTCCCTAACTAAGTAAGGTCATTACTATTTTCCACAAATTACAAATATGACCACTCTATATTAAATTTACCACACATCTATTTATGTAATTACGTTTTGAGGGCCATTGTGAAAGGCAAGTGCGAGCGAGTGCAGGGTGAGCGGAGGAGACAACGGTATGGCGATTCCTCTCACAGAGCAGATGCGTGCAGCAACGCGGGAGATCCACAGCGTCTCGGATAGGTTAGCAATTATACAGAACTCTTCACTCGCTTATAGTGCGCCTAATCAACCCTGTGATAGTCTCATCAACCTGAAGCTGGTGGTGGCGCTGACGGACAAGCAGCTCTACGGCCGAGCTCTTCTCCTGTTCTGTACGTTAAAATGCTGTTTTATTTAAAATTTATGTTAACTACCTGTAATTATTATACCATTCTGATCATACAACAGACTACATCTACGCGCAGCTGGAGTCGGCCATCAAGACGAACAAGGATCATGAGGCGTTCCAAGGTCTACACGAACTGCTCGCAGACATTGCTAGAGTTGGTCGATTTCTGCGCTAATGTAGTTGACCAGAGCAACTACTTGATTTTTGTGATATTGTATTTCGTCAGGCTGATGGCATTGCAAAGGACCTAAACTACTATCTTGGTGAAGACTGGAGTACCAAATACCAGCCTACGTCGGCCGTACAGGCCTACGTCAAGTACGTCGTCGATACTCTGCTGGAATTACAAATTGCAATTTGGACGCTAAGATTATTTCTCTTGCTTGCTGCATTTGCCAGGCACCTACAAGGGTTGGAGAAGAAGGCACATGCAGTTTGCTTTTGTGATTGCAAAGATGACTGTCGCTAATAACTTCACTTTGCTGCAGGATCCGACGTTAGTGTTACCGTATTGCTACCATATGTACATGGCGATGCTAGCTGGCGGACAAATGATCCAGAAGCTGGTCAAGAAGAGCTTCGCGCCGCCCACAGGCGAAGGACTCAATGCCTTTGCTTTCAACGTCAAGAGCAGAATGGTACTTGTGCTGTATCTACCCCGAGCATTGTTCACGGCGGTTTCGATCGATTGATATGTAAGTGCGTGTAGGTGCTTCGCAATTCTATCAAAGACAAGATCAATGCAGTTCCATGCGACGAGGCCACAACGAAGTTTATTCTCGCCGAATCCATGAGCTGCTTCAAGATGAACAACCAGGTACGTAAAAAGTTGCGATACCGACTGTAATGTATATTTCGCTGTCCGTGTCTGTGTTTAGTGGTGCTAAGAAACTCCTACACTCCAAAACATTCAGGTCGTGCGGAGTCTCGATGGCACTGGGAATCACATTCTAAAGTTTGTGCTGAAGTGGCTCATCGTCATTGGTCTCATCATTGCGGTGCGTTCGCTACAGTATTCGCGATATCTGCTCTTTAAACTTATTCCTTTTACTTTTGTTCATGGATTCAGACGTACTTCTTTTACGTGCACGATGTCATCTGATGAAGATAGCGCCACGCACACGAGGTTTTGTATCTAGATGCCCCCCACGAATCTAACAGCCGCTTTGCCAAAACTTATAACAAGCAGTTCACAACCAACACGGCACAAAAATGCTGTGTATCTGTGGAATGGCTACATCACTTCTTGCCCACGCCAAGATCTAACTGGTTGGACTGGTGTCTAGATTTGAGACTAACTGTCTGGTACTTCTGTATGCGTGTTCAGTAACGTATTGGAAAGAGAAGAAGGTAGTCTATTTAACTTGCGCGTTATTAGCTTCCTGGTAAAGTCTCAGTTGTTTTGCCAGCGCCGGTTCTCTTTGGCGGATGGCGCTGGTTTCGGGCTCTCGTCCATGGAAGGCCTTTCCACTACTATCTCTTCTAGACGTTCCAAGCTTACTATGCAGCTTCGAGTAACGCGCGTCTCCGGACGATTGACCTCACGTCGTGCCACAGAGTGCAGTTGTCGAAAGCATGTCTTCCACATGTACTCCAGCTGATGTTGCTTTGTCCAGTCTTGCCCCTCGTGTACCTGGTTTCGTAGCCGCCATAGGAGTGTACATCCTATACTACAGATTGACCACCATATGCGGCCAAATTGATCTGCATACTCTTGTCTCCACTTGCCATATCTTTCCGTCACCCGTGTCATTAGGTGGCGCGATTCGTGCTGAGAAGAAAGTCTGGTACTCAGTCGTGTTTCCGTGATTTCATAACCCGTCCAGTGTGCGCTAGGATTCGTTGCCAGCATACCTGTATGTCCAAGCAGTATGCGTAAGCAGCGTATTGAAAACAAGGGACTGGCCATTGCGTTGCAGCAGGCCAGTTTGATGGCGTGGCCTGCAAGCGATGAGCTACTGGGAACGTGACCGGACTGGAGCGATAAGCTCAATGATGAACGGCTCACATCAGCCAAAAAGGATATCTAAGAGCAAGCGCGTCAGATAGGTTCTGGCAGCGTGAGTGGGCTGGCTCCGGTCAGTTCGGGGCTGAAGATCTGCTGCTACATGCTGAATGCAATGGGTTAGATCGTCCTGGCATTGTCGCCCAGATAATGTCCTCGATCACTAATACTTGACAGATTAGAGAGCTAAAACAAATGCTGACTAGGTGAAAATTTCAATTGCTGCTATCAAGGGCACGTGTTGCCATGTTGGTGAGGTATGTAGGGTCTCTGTTGTACGCTTAGCTACTTCAATTTTCAAGGTGGACCCAGCCAGGAATTGAATGACTATTCACAAGGACAGCCGTGTACACGTAATTCCTTTTGTGCTTAACTAACATGTAGTGATCTTGCAAAGCCCACGAAAAATTTCTCTCCACTCTGTTCGTTGCATGAAAAGTGACACGCACGCTAATACAGGCATTGTAGACAAACAAAATTTGTTGTGCTCCGATGCTGGTGGTACCAGGTACATGTAGAAATCATGCCACGCTGTAGAATTGTCTTGCTACCATTATACAAGTGAAACAAGTTATGAATAACGACGAGCGGATACAGTAAATGAACAAACTTGCGCATTGCTCTCTGTTTCCAGTGTACTGTACATCCATCTTACCATTCTACTGTACTTAGTACATACATGTATGTACAGTAAAGTGGTAAGTGAGAGCAGTTTGGCATCCCCGAGTTGTTCAGAGTGCGGGCTGGCATGGGGTTCGGAGGACGAGTAATTGTACTCAAAATTGCAGAGCACGTACGGGAGGGTGTCTGCGTGTCTTCGTCTGGTGGCGTTACAGTACCATTGGGCTAAAGTGAAGTGGTTGAATTAGCATTATAACAATTTGCAGCTGTTTTGCAGAGAAATTAAGCAAGCCGCAAGCCTTGAACGCCAAGTTCTGCTATCGATAACAACAGCAACATGTCATGCTGTAAGTGTGCTAGACAGCGTGAAGCAGCGGCGGCTAAACTTGCCATGAGACATAATAATTGACACCCTCTACAATACAATGTGCCCCAAAGATCATGGCCATACGGCGGCGGCTATGATAACCGCTACGGAATCCCTTCGAGATGTGCCACATCATGTGGGGCGATTTCAAATCCAAAGAACTGGCACGCGACATCGTGCAAGCAGGCTTCACGGCGTGATTCTACGGCAGAGGCCCGTCCCTCTTTTTCTACTCGGAGGCAGATCACCAGTCGAGCCTGGCCCTCAGTTCTCCATTCGCTTCCCTCCCACCAAGTCAAGTCGCCTCTGAGAGGATGGCAATGCGTCTTTCCTGCGTCCTGCTCGTGGCTTCCGTTGCCCTCTTCGCCACTGGCAACGCGCTTCCAGCATCAACAAATTCCGACCAGACCGCGGTTGCGAAGGCCGGCGTTGCGAAAGACAATCGCTTTTTGCGGTCCGCCGACACAGTTCCTGATGACAACGACAACTCTGAAGAGCAAGACGATGCTGGTGAAGACGAAGACCAAGACGATGCTGATGAAGACGACAGCAGTGAAGACGAAGACGAAGAGCGTATGCTGAATCTTTCCGTGCTACTGGGACTGAAAACTGCTGATGAAGCAGCGGCTCAAGCAAAGCTGCCGCCATCAAGGCGGACAACATCGCGTTTCAAGAGAAACTGGTCAAAAGTCTCTCTTTCCGTAAATCAACGTTCACGAGATGGAGAACCAGTGATAACAGGTTCCCAGATGAGATTGCGCGATACATGGAGCGCTACAAGAACGACCCGAGGTTTAAGAAGATCGCTGAAGAATACGACGACTTCTTCAAAAACTTCAAAGCTACATAGGCAGCGTCCGTAGAAAACACTTGCATTGGCATGGCATACTTGCTGATTCAGCATTTTTAATTAAAATAATCATTAAAATGATTATTGTTTTTAAAAAATATCATTGATACCCAAAAATCAGTCAACAATGGCTCGAGGCCGCTGGCGCAGTGGTCGTGGCCGCCACAACGCGTCTCCTCCTCCAGCTCCTGCTTGCCTACACCAGTCCCCACTGCAAGGCGAGTGCCAGCGACTGTGTCCCCCAAGGAAGAGGCCGAGCGCGCTCGCACCAACGAGTTGAGTCGCTTCGAGTGCGCGACTGCGGAACATCCGGAGCTGGTGGCCGTCAAGAAATACAGACGAGCAGCTGCTGGTCGCGACACTTACGACGCACAAGATGTGCGACCAGCTCCGGTGCTTCTGGATACGCTGCGTCATTTATTTACAGCAGTTTTAGAGTACCCAAAAGGAGGCTTTGAAGCTGAGGAAGATGCTCGACCTGCAGAGTTCCTGGCACTTTACCATTTTATCAATGACAGGATCCGTAGCGTACGACAAGATTTTACTGTGCAGGTTAGTTGTCTTCTAAGGATTTATTGTGTTTGCTGATGAAAGTATGAAACTTATTGTTGCTTTTATTTTGATAGGGTATCGAGAACGAGGAGCTGGTCATTGCGTTGCAACAGGCGGTTCGGTTCTATCTGGTGGCGGGATTGAGAGCAGTGCAATTGCTGGGAACGCTGAAGAACCAACAGGATTGGAGTGACAAGCTCAATGATGAACAGCTCGCGTCAGCGCTTTCACAACTGCAGACACTTTACAGAATGCAAGAGCGGGCGAGTAAGAGCAGCTCGTGCAGTGTGGGTGGCCCTGAATTGGAGACTGCAGGAGAGTTCGTGGCGTATGATCTGCTGCTGCATGCTGATGACCCTCAAGCGGTGGGTTGGATGCTGCGGAAATTGTCGCCAAGACTACGTCGTCTATTATCAGTGCAGCGTGCACTTCACGCGTTTGTGGCGTTGCAGACGGATGATTTTCATAGGTTCGCTCTCGAGTTTGATGCGATGTCGCTGTTAGAACGAGCCATAACGTTGCGCCATCTCCCGAGAATTTGGACGTGCGGTATCAAGATGATGAACAAGGCCTTTGGTAAGCAGGATCGTTTTCCGCTGGAAGAGTTGGCGCGTTGGATGCTTCTCGCTGGTTTTAAAAGCGAATGTGAAGGAGGAGAGCAGGCAGAGAAGCTGTGCAAGGCCTTGAATATCCAAGCACAACGCCATCCACCTCCTATACCACCAACTTTTCCACAGAAATCTGATGCTGCCGATTCATGGGAAGCCATTGATGTACATAACGCTGAGCTCGTGCCGTCGGCATCAACAGAACGTGTCAAACTCTCCTCGCTCGGATTCGCACAGTTCAAGATCACTGCAGTCCATGAAGCACCGGACTTAGAATTGGCTCGAACGCTGGTACACGACGTTGCATCCTGCTTAAGAGAAGCCAAGGAGGAGCAATCGATGACAAAGCTGATCACGGGAATGGCTAGATGTTAATCCGAGCAACGCATGTAGCCCGGATGAGTGTTTATTTCGTGTTTTTATTGATCTCACACACAAATGAAGCTACTCCAAAATGCAACACCGCAGCAGCGCCGGCAGAATGAGAAAACGCATTATCACCCGCTTCTTCGTCGCTCTTGCTACGGCTGTTGCGCATAGATCCTAAATGCTATCCTCAAGCGTTCGCCAAATCACTTGGACGTAGTAGTTTTGATAGCTTCTGCATCCTCTGCCCTTGATGCACCGCTTGTGTGAGGCATGCTTCTCCGGACTGCTGCCAGAAACGTGTCTTTTTGGACCTGAAACCGCACAACATCATCACACTTTGGTTTTCTTCTTCGGAGGCGGTAAACTGTCAAGAGCGTCGAAAGTTAGCTCCACCTTCGTGTCTTGCAAGTTATCCAAATCACGGTATGATGTGGACACCTGACGCGGGTCCACCGGCAGCTCGCTGTCCGGAATGCGTGGAGGGCCAGGAGCAGGGCGTGAGGGTGAGCGGCCGTTATGCCGCGGCGGAGACCGCGGCGGCCGGTCGAAGGAACTTCTTCGCATGCGGTCATCACGCATCGGTGGCCCCCGGCCACGATAGCCAGGCGGCGGGCCATCGTCGCGGTAGAATCGGCCGCCATCTCCACCAAAAGGGCCTCCTCGGTCAGGTCGGCCACGGTAACCACCACCGTTGCGGCCTCCGTTACCTCCACGCCCACCGAGAACAGCGCCACCAGGAGCGTTGTTGCTAGCTTCAAGAGGCGGCATCGGGCGCTGCTCATCCTCTCGGTACTGCTCCCACATGTAGCTTTCACCCACCTCTGCGATCTTGTCTACCACCAGCTCAGGGTGTTTGTTACGAATGTGCTTCTTCACGAAGTCCATGGCCTTGAACAGCTTTGTACATAGGCGGCAGCGGTGTTTGCCATCGTCACTGGCCTTTTCACCATAGTTCGAGTACGTGCTTTCCAGTGCGGCCTCTTCACGCGCTTCGATCTCAGTTACGATCGCACGATTTTTGGCTCGCTTGGCTTCCACGACCTCAGGATCGAGTTCCTTCAGGTATGCCTGAACCTTTTCGTCCAGGGCAGCAGCCCAACCACCAATCGACTTCGTAGTCTCTACAGTTGGAGCAGGGGTAACAGGATCTTCGCCCTCCGTAGTTGCTGTATCATCCTTGTTTTCATCCTTCCCGTTCTCATCCTCAGGCTGCACAGAGTTCGCAGCCGCAGCTTCTGGCGAGCCTTCTCTTCCTCAAGATCGCGCGCTGAGGGTGGCGGGCGGCAAAAGAGTGCTGGGTGGGCGTGCATGATGTCACCCATGTCAAGGCACTGCACACCGGCATAATAAATATAATGGTGTACGCGGCGCAAGTAGGCCACGACAACATCCAGTTTCTGTTTGTCGGTTGGGTACCTCTGGTTCACTTCTTCCGAGACCAGTAGAGCCTCAATGCCGAAACGGGCCAACTTTGCCTCGGCACCGTGAAAGAGACGAGCATCCAGTGCATTGGCCAGTGCTTTTGCCTGTTCATAGTCCACAGCCAGACGTTCAGGTACCGACAAATACGACGGTGTCTTTAGCGGCGCACGAGCACGGTGTGGAGACACTTGAAGGCGAAACGGTGGGAACAGATTGCTGTCTTCCACGAATGTGTTGTGGATCTTGGGCATCGCTTCACTAGCCATCACAGCGCTCTCGTAAATGATGTACGCCGAACGGTCAAAGTCGAATGCGCTCTTCTTCACTGGGTCCGACAAGTAAAGTTGTACAAAAGGACCACCCTGCAACATCAAAATCTCTCATCAGTAAACAAAAAAACTCCTACACACAGCACACACCAAGAAACATTGCACGTACCGCCTTCTTGATCGTCTCACTGAGTGTGGCCGTCGGGCAAGCACAGGGCACACGACGCACGTACAGTACACGCGCACTGTTCTCCAGATCATTGGCAAAGTCTTCTCCCAGCGGATTCGCTCCTTCCTCAGCAGGCGGCTGTTCATCCAGACAGATCTTGGACGTTCCGGACCGCACTCTTTCTCCAAAGTGATTGGCTTCGTTGATCTGCTGTGCTGTCTTCAACTTCTCGAGACGATGACGCAGCGCCGGGGAGTAGCGCTCCTGCAGCCACTCCTCTCTCTTGTGGATCTCGAAGAACGCGCGCAGCACACGCTGCACGTGTTTCTTCTTGTACTCCTCGTAGCGTTGCTGGTAGACTTCAGGGGACGCTTCGTCATTCTGACGCATCATCCAGACCTTGTACGTCACCAAAGCTTCAGGTAGAGCGGAGGTAGGGCGGTTATCCCGACGAGGACCTTCGTCGTAGCGAGGACCATCCCAGTCCCCACGACGTCCACGTGGACTGCGACTGCGACTACGTCCACGAGGACGGAAGCCTCTGTCAAAGTCGTTGCGTCTGCAAGGTAGAATTAAAAACATGTTAGTTTTTTTAAAAGGTAGAACGAGGTAGAACACTCTACCTGCCACGGAAGTCGTCGTTGGGGCGGCCGTAGGGCGGACGATCCGGGTAGGGCGCGTTCATTGGCGGGGCCCGCGGTGGTCCATGGGCGGGAAGTCCTCGCGCATCGGAGGCTCCGCCTGGTTAGGTAGAAGCATGTAGTACGGTGAGTGGGTGGTACAGGGCAGGTAGAACGGGTAGAACGCACCATAATGTCCGTACAAAGGAGTACTCTACAAACTGCGTGGGCGGCGGCTGGCGCTTCGAAAAGTGAAGGCAACGCGTGGAAGGGGAGCGGCCACCTCTGATACTTCATATCAAATACCAAAGGTTATTTCGCATGAAGCCCTTACTGAAATCAAGTATAAATTCGACACCAACAAGTTGAAGTCATCATGGCGACCAAAGCGCCAGCGGACGCCAAGCAGGTGAATACGAAGGACCCGAAGGTGCGCGCAGAGATGTACATGGCCTCGCACGGCGTCAACGAGCTGTTCGAAGGGCTGGGCACACTGCTGCTGTACCACCGGCCGCAGAACCCTCGCGAGTTTCTGGTGCAGCACCTCCAGGAACTCCGTCAAGCCAAACTGACGCAAACTCCAGTACGATAATATAGTAAATTTATTTATTTTTTATTAACGAAGTGGCTGCAGATGCCGTTCTTTGATGAGCAAGATCTTAAAGCCATGTTCACAGCTTTTGATATTAAAGAACAAGGCACGATCACCCCGGACCAATACAGCCAAGGTGCGTTGAACGCTAATTAGTTCAGAAAAGTACTAATAAATGATGCTGTAGCGCTGCGGAACCTCGGCATCGACAAGCCGACGCTGCGCCTACCCGAGTCGGTGGCGGGTATTACCCAAGCGCTTTTCGTTCGAAGCGTGTAAGTTGCTAAATTGTTTTTGTTATATATTTTTTCAAAAAAACTTGATGATTCTCTACGACTTTAGGACACAAGAGATCAAGAACGCGTCTGCGTCCTTCATGTGACGGCGGTGCTGGGAAATATCTATTGGAGAACTCGTCGCATTGGCATTTAGCAGACTGAGGCTAGAACTGGAGATAGGGAGGACACGGACAGAACGATCGCGTGAGCGCGCCGTGCGCATCGTTGCGGCGCATGTCCAATAGCTGGAGCTTCGGACAGAACCGCCGAAAGTTTGGCGCTGTGAACACGTTCCAAAGCGCCTGCATACCATCGTTTCGTATTCTGTTCTGGCGAATATCGACGTTTCGTAGTTCGCGAAGCGTGCCCCGAAAAATGCATGTGCTAAAGAACGAGCACCTTCGTCACCCAGCAAGTTGCCCTGAAGGCTGATGTCGACCAGCTCCGGTACTGCACCTTTTTCGAGAGCAGTGAGTAGTGAGATGAGAGCTTTGTTGTCGACGTTGTTGCAACGAAGGTCTAGTTCATACAGTTGTGTGCATGCACCACGAGTGAAACAGTCTGCCAATGCAGCGATCCCAGGGTATTTAACGAGGTTCCAGCCCAGATAAATCCTTCGCACACGAGGACATGCACCGGTCAGCAACGACCGCGCAAGTTCCTTGGCACCTCGATCGCCGATCCGCTCTCCACGGAGTTCTTCAACATGCTTGCACCGCTTCAAGTTTACGGTAAAGAATTGTCTCTTCCCCGTCGGTACTGCAAAGCCTGAAGCGATGTCAGTACTGCCCGCAACTGATTCTTCCTGGCTAACCCGGAGCATGAGTACTGTTGATGTTTCGTCTTGTTCCTCCGTTGGCAGGGCGGCAGGTGCGTTGATAGCGGGAAGAACTCCAAATCGTCTCCCTATCTCGTTCGAACTGTCGATGCTTTGCTGAAGTTTGTCGGCTGTTGCCTTCGCTTGCTCTTCATCGTGCTTTTCTGCCTGCTCAATTCGTTCTGCAGCCTCACGCAATTGATCAGCGCGTCGCGCAGCATCCAGCGCAGCAAGTTTCTGTAATTGTGCAGACCGGTTTTCTTTAGAAAACTGCGTCAGCAGCGCTGTGCGCTTCTCGCTCTTCGCGATGGCTACGGTGTATTCCTCCAGGAGAATGCGGAATTCGGTCTCTTTTTGCTTGGTGAGCTTGCGTTGAGCTTTACGTTTTACCTTGCGCTCACGACGCGCCGCTTTCTCGGCTGCTATCCTTTCGTGCCGCCGTTGCTCTTCTTCAGCAGCAGCCCAACCAGCTTCATTTTCGGAGTGCCATCGAGCCACTTCCTTCCACTCGAGAACTGGATGACGTCGCTTAGCCAGCATATCTTGTCGCTTTTCTTTTAATGACTTTGATAGTCGTTGCAAAGGACCAAGAACCGGTTCATCATCCTCTTCTTCAGACTCGTAGTCGCTGTCTTCGTCGTAGTCGGAATCATCATCTTCGTCATCGTCGCTGTATTCTGAGTACGAATCCCTTCGAATTAAGAAAACTGGACGTCCTTGACTCGCATCTGGACGTGCATAAAGCTGGTTGGGTGACTTCATCGATATCTCTTCCAGCAAGGTAGATATCCTTCGCTAACGATGCCTGTAAATTGGTTGCTACTATCCAAAAGAGATCGAAACGCGTCCCCACCAATGCACAAAGAGCGCTTAAAGCCGTAAAAATACTTGGAGCATTTGCCACCAAAGATAACAATGCGTGTTCCCATACGGACTTGATCCCGTAGCAAGATATCCGCATATTATTAGCGAGAGCCGCTGAACTCCGACGCAGACACAATTCCGACGCAGCCACCTTCCACTCCCATTTTGTCGTTGTGGCAGCAAACTCCCCAGAACTTCGCGCAATCTCATTTCAACAAAAACCATTTCACGATGATGATCAATGAGCACGTCCCCTTGGTGGTCCGTGTTCTGACCATTATTCTGGCCTTGATCGCTGCTGGTACTGCTGGTGAGGGCGGTATCAAGAGCTGCAACTATGGCCAAGAAAAATTCAGCTCCAGCAAACAGGTCTACTTCCTCATCGTTGTCGGGGCGCTCGTCCTCTTCGCTCTCACGTTTCGAGTGCTCGCGTTCGACGTGCGGAAACTGCGTCTGCCCAGTCCTCGAGCATTCATGGTTTTCGATTCGGTGTGTCTAATGTTCACGTTCGCATCTGCGGTAGCGGTTGCAGCCTCTCCTGTGGGTACGACCATCTGCTCGAGTACGGATGACGACATCGAGACGTTGCTACAGGAGGTGTGTGATTTCAAGTGCTCCAACATCGTGACGGCAATCGTGACCATGTTCATAGTGTCGATTGGCTTCGTGCTCGACATACTTTTCACGACCGGTGCCATTCCTGTGTTCGCGGGTCCACCGCCACCAGAAGACTTTACCTTCGGCGAGGACGTTGGTCCACGTAGCATGAAGACGAGCGCGAACCGAGGCGGCACTCAGGTCTAAACGTTGGGCGGCATCTAGAACGACAAATTTAAATAAAACAAAACACTCAGAGACCACCCTAGCCTACGTCAGCGTTAATAGCGAACAAGTTGAGGTCATCTCGAATACACAATTTATTTCAATTAACCCAATCCAATTAGAGGCTTACTTACTCGGAAACGGACTCTGGTCGGCAAAGCACTGGTCAAACATTTTGTCGACTTCATCGCTCGCTTCCGCCGGAAACATGGACTACAAAATTACAGCAAAACAAATGCAAACAGATGATCAGCACAACAATGATACAATGTATGCAAGTGCCACCTGGAACCTACTTTTGTAGATCGAATGGCGTGCTCACGAACACATCGAGCATTCAGCCAGCGCGCGCTTTTCTGGAAAAATTCCACATCCGGCAATACCGACTCCAACAACTTGGCCTTTTGGTAACACTCGGACTCACGAGCCGACCGAATCTCACTGTCATAATACAACAAAAACAACTTACAAAACAAACTCTAGATGATATCAATATTCCACTGTGGAAACGCACCTGCAGGCCAGTATATCGGACTTGGTAATGTCCATCTTCCTCACCGTAAACTACATCACCAAATAAAACGTTGAAAAACAATAAGTACACTGAATTACTGTCCTTGATATACTCAACAAATTGCGCACATCGTAGGCGTGGATGAGCTCGTGCACCATCGTCTCCTCCACTTCTCTGGACGAGTGGAGGCGGTTGGCGCAGAAGACGACGGTGGGCGGAGGCGCCGAGAAGAACGCGCGCGTTGCCCTCCGGCCCATCGGCTCTGCACTCGAGACAGACAAAATCGATGCTCGAGACAGAACTCTTGCCTTCGGATTGCTGTTGGGACAAAAACTATCGAGACAAAAGTCTTTAAGTCGTTTGTAGGACATAAACCGCTTGTTTGCTGGTCTACCTTGTTGATGATGTTCACGATGTGCTTGGGTCGACGCTGCTGCAGCGCTGCCTGCACCGCGTCCTCGCACTCGTACAGCTCCATTCTGTCTCTGTTGTGTCTGCTATTGTCTTGAGAAGAGCTCGCGCCGTCTGAACGAGGAGAAAGCGTCAGGTCCGCGTCACTATCACCCGCTTCACCCTCGCTCCTGCTACTGGAGCTATAGAACGTAATGAGTACATTTGGGACACATTCGAGCAACATTATGTCCTTGAACTTCTACGTCAACACTTTTCATATTTGACGATGCGCTTCGACGGTCGAGTTGCGATCGTCACTGGCGCTGGGAACGGACTGGGCCGCGCCTACGCTCAGTACCTGGGCAGACTCGGAGCTAATGTCCTCGTGAACGACCCGCAGGCGTCCGCAGCGGACGAAGTGGCGCGGCAGATCGGAGACAAAAGTCTGGCCAATTATGACAGCGTCGTTGAAGGCCACAAGGTTGTGGACGCAGCGCTGGACAAATGTACTAAAACAAATAAAAATAATAAAATATTGTACTATATTGTGTGTCAAAATATTAATATTGTGACTGTGTAGGGGGCGAGTGGATATTCTCGTGAACAATGCCGGGATTATCCGGGACAGCTCCTTCGCCAAGATGACGCAGCAGCAGTGGGACGAAGTATACCGCGTGCACCTGGAAGGCACCATGAGGTGTTTATTTATTTATTTATTTGCTGTGAAGATATAGTATTTTGTGACTTCGTTTTCTTGTGGATTGGGACAGGATGACGAAGGCGTCGTGGGATGTCATGCGCGAGCAAGAGTTCGGTCGCATCGTGAATATTGCGTCGGCCTCGGGACTCTACGGGAACTTTGGACAGGCCAACTATTCGGCCGTTAAGCTGGGCATCGCCGGGTTGACATTCACGCTCTGCAAAGAAGGCGCCAAGCGCAACATCCTGGCAAATGTTGTCGCGCCGCTTGCAAAGTCGCAGATGACAGAGGGGCTCTTGGAGAAGGACCTGAACGACAAGTTGACACCAGAAAGCGTCGCAGCATTCGTGGCGTAAGAACCAAGAACTAGCCGTTGTCTGTCTTGTGTTGCAAAATACTTGTGGTGGTACTGATTGTCAAATTGCTGCTCCGCCGTAGGTATCTGTGTCATGACAGCTGCGACCGCTCCGGTAATGTGTACGAAGTCGGAGGTGGCTGGATTGCGCAGGCACGTTGGCAGCGCTCTCGCGGCATCGTTCTCTCGAAGGATGAGCTCACACTTGAGAACATAGCATCCCAGATTGATGAAATTGAGGTAAGGCTTTGAACAATTGGCTACCTGTCCACAAAGGCTTCACGCTAACTCTGATATTGGTATCGTTAGAACTTTGACGCGGAGCCCACACGGTATCCAAAAGCCTGCAAGATACCATTGCTCACGTCCAGAGCATCCTCAAGTGAAGCATGCAAGTACTGCATTCATGTTTTGGCTTTCACGTGGTAAATGGAGGTAGATCGCGGGATTTTGCATTCGGTACGAAAATATTTTTCGCAGAGAGATAACATTGTGGGTATGGATTTATGATGTACTAAGCCTGAATACCCTATCATGCTCGCCTTCCCACTTTCGATTTTGCATCATGCCGGCCTCCTCGTCGACCACACTCGCCATCTCAAGCAGCGTCAAGCGCAATGGAGACAGCCCAGAGCAATCTGGATCGGTCCGGAAAGTTGATCACGGAGCTTGTTCGTCGACAGCTACGACTGCACGCTTTGTTCCGATCTCCGCACGCTCTTAAGCACGAGAGAGCCACTGGCTTCGATTGGATATAGAGGCAACACTGTTCTTTGCAAGGGTCTGCTGGCCAAATTCTGACCCAGATAACGATATTCGCCGCCGGAGAACGCAAGGCTTGCCTTACCGTGGTGCCCGAGAATAAAAACAGTGTGGGATATTTACTTCCGGTTGTCTGAGCAAGGACGACACCGTCGAAAATGTGGGAGTTTGCGTGGCTCAACTTCAAGTCGCAGCGGCGCTCTTCGACTTTGTCGATGTCTTCCCGCCAACATCTTGAAGGCTTAAACTGATAGTCGCCATGCTTTTAGACGTGTGCTGTAAACACCAGAACGATTTGATAAGTCTAAGATAGACCACTCGCATCGATTGAGACCAGCTACCAGCTGCTGGCACCAGTATGTGGATTGGGATGACGAACGACTACAGTGTACTTGCGCCTAGTCGTGCTTGTGGCCATTCTCAGCTTGTGCTGTTGCAATGCATTGCCATCTTAACAAGATTCGTACATAGCTATACAATCAATAAAATTGTGAAAAATAATATCGAGCATATCTCCAACCGAAACAGCTTTATCTCGGTTTTCAGCGGCGACAGTGCCGTCCCAATGTCCCCCAATGGCGCCGCTATTGAATACTACCCGATCCTGGATTTTGTACCCGGCACATATAGGTAGACCACCGGGATGGATATCAACCGTATTTCATGAGCCGGGCAATGCAATCGACAATCAGAGCATTCGGGATTTGCTATTTCGTGAGACGACTGGAGATTGGATGCCGATAGTCGCGATATTTACCACGAGTCGTGATCTACGACAGATAACTTCAAACACTTGACATTTGGCATCGACACACATCTTCCACTCGATCTGCAGCAGAGTCTGCGGGTCCCGCAATTACCTCGGCGATTTGGTTGAACCAGCTCCTTATGCTCTCAACGAACTTGTAGGATTACCACCAGACCTTCTGCTGCACGATACAACACTAATTTTTATTGCCTTTGTTTCAAAACCGACCAAAGGCAATCCAATCATGTTAGCGATGTCGTTATTCAACGCTTCGAACGACCAAAGTCCGCATCTACCACAAAGTCTGTCGAGAGTTCGTAACTTAGAGAAATGTGAGGCGGGCGCTCCATTCGCAACCAACGTGTTTCAGCCAGCATTATTGGCGACAATTAATCTCCTAGGAGCAAGTTCATCCGCCAACTAAAACACTCATTGACACCAATAGTTTAGTCCCTCATCAAGCAAACAAGGTCAGCGGTCTGACCTCTGCTCATCTCGATTTTCCATTTGCGTGGTAGTTGAAGCCGTCAGCTTTCAGAGATGCGGTGCTTTCTTGGCGATCGGCCGGTATCTTCGTTGCACATGTTAGATGTTGAAGGTTGTGAAAACAAGACGAATAAACTGAGGATAGCCGCAATAAGATGCGCACGACTAAGGCACACCGGACTGCCAAGCTGTGTCGAGTCGATACCACCAGCATCAGTTGTAGTTTTAGGCAAAAGATGGCTGGCCCTAATAGCGTCATTTTTGCTTTCTCCATCTCCTTATCACAGCGTTCCAGAAATGACGTTGAGGCATATCGCTTTGTTTTGCGCAGTTGTGTCTGTGTTCATCGCGGCTACCGCATCTGCACCGGCATTCTCCTTCTCAAGCATATTCAGCGACGACGACGACAGTGATAGCAGTGACGATACGGCAAGTATATCTTCATATTCGACTAAGACACCGACATCAAGAGATGATGCGAGCAGTTCAATGAGCGGATCAAGCTCAGGATCAACGTCCACAAGCCCAAGGAACGCCATCAGTACGATCGAGTCGACCTACGCCAATTGGGTAGGACCATCGCCTGGACCTCCTCCCGACACGGCATGTTATCGCGAAACTCACTTTGGAAAAACGTGCCCTCAAGAGTTTAACAAGGGCGTTATTGCCTCGTGCTGGGCGCAATGTCCACTCACATACCCTGTGATGTGTGGCCCGGAGTGCATCCGGCAGAACGACGACTGCAAACTTGAGCTCGTGACCAAAGTAGCGGTTGTGGCTCAATCAGCGACAGCGCTTGCGACGTTCGGATTGTACGGCGAGCTCAAGGCTATGACGAAGGGTGCTCAAATCGCTTTCAAGTGCGCAAAGGAGTTGTCCATCTTGACGAGAACGCTCACTAAGTTCATCCGTGGCCTCAAGGTGAAAGACCCGCAGACCACCCGAGCGAAAATATTGGCAGTCATCTACCAGACGGATAAATTCGTGATCGATATCCCGGTAGCGATTCAGGCGTGTCTCGGGATACCAATCAACCCGAACGTCAAGTTCTCCGACAAAGTGCTCAACACCGCCGAAATTTTCTTGAGGGAAATCCTCTCGAACGGCGATGCCATCATCGCCAGCTGGGCCGCCTTCACAGCGTTCATGAAGCGAATCTCGTTGGGAAAGCAAATCGACAGCCTGAAGAAGGCGGATGTCACGTCCCTGAAGTCAGCGCTCAAGTCCAACACGACATGCGGATACGACATGAAGCGCCTGACAGATCGCACGTGGATGACCATCCTGGACCTGCGCAATACCAAGCCTGACATGTCTGAGGGAGAGCTTCGAGCGGCGATCAGCAACTCGAATCTCGTACTGAGGGACATTCCTATCGCCACCAACAACTGCATGGAGGAGCTCATCGCCCAGTCGGATGAAGAAACAGCCTACGCCACTCGCACCACACTTCGAAAAACGTTCTCAGTGATCGTGGAGGACCTGGTCAAGTCTGGAACGAGCAGCAACGGCACGCTGGTCCCCGCCAAACACTACGCGTACACGATTGCCGACAAGGCAGCGGCTCTCTACGGCGTCTGGGATATTACCGGCACCATGAGTTTGGTCGCAGAGTACTTCCAGACGATCTGTGGGCCCACGAGATTCATCGGCGAGATTGACGACGGCTCGGCAGAGAAGGCGCTAGGCCTCTCGACAGTTGAAGCCGCTTTCAATGGCAGTACTGGGGCCTGGACCCGGGAAGGCGATGGCGCCGTCACCATCAATTTCCAAAGCAGAGACACCAAGGACGTGACTGTGAACATCATGTCCGCCGGCAAGAAGATCGATAAAGTGCATGTTGCAGCTGGCGAGGCTGCGACGTGGAAGTCCAACGTGACTGCACTGGGAGGCAAGACTCTGTACCTGGATCGCTGGCGTCCAGGTTTCCTGGGGCTTCCCGGGTCAGGAGGAGGGTCGCTGCTGCTGTGGGTGCCGCGATCCACGACAGGCGGCAGTCTGCAGCTCACAGCGATGCTGAATGTGAGCTGAAGTGGGGATAGAACTGGAGAATAGACAACTAAGATAGACAACTGAGATAGACAACTAAGATAGACAACTGGGTGATAAGACCAAGTAGTAGTTAAGATATAATAGCAGCTCGGAAGCAGCGTCAAGTATAGTTGTTGGGCTCCGTTCTTAGCCACAGCTTACTTGTTGCCTCGAACTTCAACGCCCTCCACCCAATCAGAGACGGCATCGGATTTTGCAGGCATCCAATGCATACAAATCCTGTTGTCGCGACCCAGTTGAAGTATCTGATATCGCAGGCCTGAGTGTCCAATCGCGTCATGTTAAAACCCTTCCAGCGTTACAGCAAAACAATTGTCTTCACTTCTCAATCTGGCAGAATCCCCTCAAGCTTCGACGGTACTCGCCACCTCCAACTGAAATGGCGTCTCGACTGCCCGCGTCGGCTGCTGCTGCTCTGCGCCGCCGCCAGGACCCGAAGCTGGCGGAGAAGTTCAATCTGGCCGCTCTGAACGGCGGCAAAAGCCCGTTCGTCGTGAACAGCAACCGACTGCTGAAGGCGGACAAGAGCGCGAAGCTCACGCCTCAGCAGCGCGTCACGGACAAGTTCTCCCTCGAGTACCTGCTGGGGGACTCCACTCCTGCCTCGCAGACCTCCAGGAAGGACCCTAAGAAGAACCCCTTTTACGTGGCCAGCTCCAAGCTCATGTAGCTTCGGACACAAAGCCCACTCCTTCCGCAGCAGCCATTCTGTACTATTCAGTTCATACCATAAGCAAAATATAAAATACTCTTTTGACATAGGCGGCGGAATACCAACTTGTTTTTGTTGTTGCTGCCGTGCTATTAATCCGTTTGGGCTGCTAACTCGTGGATTATTTGGTCGAGTGCTCTCCATGTAAGCGCCATAACACAGCAGCAGAAACAACCGCTAATCAGCTTATCAGTCCTTTCATTATTCGTGTGATCTTGAACACATCAGTGCGTCCAAGAAGTAGTTTCAGCGCATGAGTTTGCTCACTGTTTAGTTATGAAGATGAAGCCGCCGGTGGAAACACGTCGAGAAAGTCGTAGAGCACCGACGCGACCTCAAGCTGAGCTGCGCAAGCCTCTGCACTCGCGGCCGTGTCATCCTTGGTCACATCTACAGAAGCAGAACGCTGTGTTACAGCGCTTGTTTTATCCCCGGGACGGTCGTGAATCGAGGTGATGCCTTGCCTCTTCCTGTGGCGAAGACCACCAATTGGACCAGAAACTTGGCCAGCACGCCCTTGCGAAGAACAGTGTTGTTGCCCATGGTGATTGCAACGAGTGGTTCTCGCACATGATGATTGCCAAGATACGCGCGAAGTTCTGAGCAGAATTTGCATTCCTGGGCACCATCTTCGTCAGACTGGACGTGATCACCACGACCAGATCGGACGCAAAATGTGAGCAGTTTACTGAGTTGATTCACGTTCTCAAAAGTCTTCGTCTTCTTGAGCACCACGACAGTATTGTTCGGGACGAAGATGCCCACATGGTCGCGCTTTGGAGTATCAGGCTGCAACGATATTTGCATCGTCACATTGAGTTGATTCTTGTCTCGCGTGGCGTCCAGCACTGCGATATCGGTGATGCGTTGCAATTGCAGCCGGCGGTTCGAAGCCTGTTCAGGAGGTAGAGGTGGCAACAGCAGCAGTGACGAGGCAAAGGGAACCGGAGCCAACTTTCTCGGGAATGTCTTGTCTCGCCATCTCCAGCAGTTCCAAGCGTTATGGAGTGTGGTCGACATGGCGAAATCGAAAGTGAGAAGTCCATGACAAAGTGCACCGAAGTTATGTCTATGAGCCGTGTGTCGCCATGACGCTTCAAGGCGGTACTGCGTTCTTCCGATGAATTGATTAGATGGGTGCTCTTCCGACCGCGTGATATGATGAGCGCAAAGATTACTGGTCGATACTGTAGAATTACCCACCATACAAATTCCAAGTGCTTTGTATTTGTCTTCGTGCGCTCATCGAATCGCCGTGTTAGGAAGAGTTGGTAAAGTTGCCCACCTAATCCATCCATCGGAAGAGCACCGACATTACAATGCGATGGCGTGCATTGACACAAGGAGGCGCGACTTCCATGGCCGTAAAAATATTCTCCACCACCGACCTCTCACTTTCCGTTTTGCACCATGTCCACCACACTCGCAAGCAGCTCTAACAGCTCCAGCCATGAGCAATCATCACCCGTTCGGCATTTACTAACGAAACTTGTCGCTCGAGTCTCGACCGACAAGACATTCCCGAGAAAACTGGTTTCGGTTCCCTTTGCCTCGTCACTGCTGCTGTTGCCACCTCTACCTCCTGAACAGGCTTCGAACCGCCGGCTGCAATTGCAACGCATCACCGATATCGCAGTGCTGGACGCCACGCGAGACAAGAATCAACTCAATGTGACGATGCAAATATCGTTGCAGCCTGATACTCCAAAGCGCGACCATGTGGGCATCTTCGTCCCGAACAATACTGTCGTGGTGCTCAAGAAGACGAAGACTTTTGAGAACGTGAATCAACTCAGTAAACTGCTCACGTTTTGCGTCCGATCTGATCGTGGTGATCACGTCCAGTCTGACGAAGATGGTGCCCAGGAATGCAAATTCTGCTCCGAGCTTCGCGCGTATCTTGGCAATCATCATGTGCGAGAACCACTCGTTGCAATCACCATGGGCAACAACACTGTTCTTCGCAAGGGCGTGCTGGCCAAGTTTCTGGTCCAATTGGTGGTCTTCGCCACAGGAAGAGGCAAGGCATCACCTCGATTCACGACCGTCCCGGGGATAAAACAAGCGCTGTAACACAGCGTTCTGCTTCTGTAGATGTGACCAAGGATGACACGGCCGCGAGTGCAGAGGCTTGCGCAGCTCAGCTTGAGGTCGCGTCGGTGCTCTACGACTTTCTCGACGTGTTTCCACCGGCGGCTTCATCTTCATAACTAAACAGTGAGCAAACTCATGCGCTGAAACTACTTCTTGGACGCACTGATGTGTTCAAGATCACACGAATAATGAAAGGACTGATAAGCTGATTAGCGGTTGTTTCTGCTGCTGTGTTATGGCGCTTACATGGAGAGCACTCGACCAAATAATCCACGAGTTAGCAGCCCAAACGGATTAATAGCACGGCAGCAACAACAAAAACAAGTTGGTATTCCGCCGCCTATGTCAAAAGAGTATTTTATATTTTGCTTATGGTATGAACTGAATAGTACAGAATGGCTGCTGCGGAAGGAGTGGGCTTTGTGTCCGAAGCTACATGAGCTTGGAGCTGGCCACGTAAAAGGGGTTCTTCTTAGGGTCCTTCCTGGAGGTCTGCGAGGCAGGAGTGGAGTCCCCCAGCAGGTACTCGAGGGAGAACTTGTCCGTGACGCGCTGCTGAGGCGTGAGCTTCGCGCTCTTGTCCGCCTTCAGCAGTCGGTTGCTGTTCACGACGAACGGGCTTTTGCCGCCGTTCAGAGCGGCCAGATTGAACTTCTCCGCCAGCTTCGGGTCCTGGCGGCGGCGCAGAGCAGCAGCAGCCGACGCGGGCAGTCGAGACGCCATTTCAGTTGGAGGTGGCGAGTACCGTCGAAGCTTGAGGGGATTCTGCCAGATTGAGAAGTGAAGACAATTGTTTTGCTGTAACGCTGGAAGGGTTTTAACATGACGCGATTGGACACTCAGGCCTGCGATATCAGATACTTCAACTGGGTCGCGACAACAGGATTTGTATGCATTGGATGCCTGCAAAATCCGATGCCGTCTCTGATTGGGTGGAGGGCGTTGAAGTTCGAGGCAACAAGTAAGCTGTGGCTAAGAACGGAGCCCAACAACTATACTTGACGCTGCTTCCGAGCTGCTATTATATCTTAACTACTACTTGGTCTTATCACCCAGTTGTCTATCTTAGTTGTCTATCTCAGTTGTCTATCTTAGTTGTCTATTCTCCAGTTCTATCCCCACTTCAGCTCACATTCAGCATCGCTGTGAGCTGCAGACTGCCGCCTGTCGTGGATCGCGGCACCCACAGCAGCAGCGACCCTCCTCCTGACCCGGGAAGCCCCAGGAAACCTGGACGCCAGCGATCCAGGTACAGAGTCTTGCCTCCCAGTGCAGTCACGTTGGACTTCCACGTCGCAGCCTCGCCAGCTGCAACATGCACTTTATCGATCTTCTTGCCGGCGGACATGATGTTCACAGTCACGTCCTTGGTGTCTCTGCTTTGGAAATTGATGGTGACGGCGCCATCGCCTTCCCGGGTCCAGGCCCCAGTACTGCCATTGAAAGCGGCTTCAACTGTCGAGAGGCCTAGCGCCTTCTCTGCCGAGCCGTCGTCAATCTCGCCGATGAATCTCGTGGGCCCACAGATCGTCTGGAAGTACTCTGCGACCAAACTCATGGTGCCGGTAATATCCCAGACGCCGTAGAGAGCCGCTGCCTTGTCGGCAATCGTGTACGCGTAGTGTTTGGCGGGGACCAGCGTGCCGTTGCTGCTCGTTCCAGACTTGACCAGGTCCTCCACGATCACTGAGAACGTTTTTCGAAGTGTGGTGCGAGTGGCGTAGGCTGTTTCTTCATCCGACTGGGCGATGAGCTCCTCCATGCAGTTGTTGGTGGCGATAGGAATGTCCTCAGTACGAGATTCGAGTTGCTGATCGCCGCTCGAAGCTCTCCCTCAGACATGTCAGGCTTGGTATTGCGCAGGTCCAGGATGGTCATCCACGTGCGATCTGTCAGGCGCTTCATGTCGTATCCGCATGTCGTGTTGGACTTGAGCGCTGACTTCAGGGACGTGACATCCGCCTTCTTCAGGCTGTCGATTTGCTTTCCCAACGAGATTCGCTTCATGAACGCTGTGAAGGCGGCCCAGCTGGCGATGATGGCATCGCCGTTCGAGAGGATTTCCCTCAAGAAAATTTCGGCGGTGTTGAGCACTTTGTCGGAGAACTTGACGTTCGGGTTGATTGGTATCCCGAGACACGCCTGAATCGCTACCGGGATATCGATCACGAATTTATCCGTCTGGTAGATGACTGCCAATATTTTCGCTCGGGTGGTCTGCGGGTCTTTCACCTTGAGGCCACGGATGAACTTAGTGAGCGTTCTCGTCAAGATGGACAACTCCTTTGCGCACTTGAAAGCGATTTGAGCACCCTTCGTCATAGCCTTGAGCTCGCCGTACAATCCGAACGTCGCAAGCGCTGTCGCTGATTGAGCCACAACCGCTACTTTGGTCACGAGCTCAAGTTTGCAGTCGTCGTTCTGCCGGATGCACTCCGGGCCACACATCACAGGGTATGTGAGTGGACATTGCGCCCAGCACGAGGCAATAACGCCCTTGTTAAACTCTTGAGGGCACGTTTTTCCAAAGTGAGTTTCGCGATAACATGCCGTGTCGGGAGGAGGTCCAGGCGATGGTCCTACCCAATTGGCGTAGGTCGACTCGATCGTACTGATGGCGTTCCTTGGGCTTGTGGACGTTGATCCTGAGCTTGATCCGCTCATTGAACTGCTCGCATCATCTCTTGATGTTGGTGTTTGTGCTGAAGACGAGGTCGAGATTATCATTGCTGTTGGTTTTGGAGTGTCATTGTTGTCGTCACCACCCCAGAAGGAAAATGCTGGTGTAGATGTAGTTGTTGCAATGGACGCAGAAATCACCACGAAAAACACGGTGACAAAATGCGTCAAGCTCATGATAATGTGTTGTATGGAGCGCTCACTTGTTCTACACGATGGATAAATAAAAAATGATTGAAGAAGGACACAAACTGCAGCTTCGTTCGTCACGCGCATCTTGTTGTGTATATCGAGTGGATTATCCTATCATTCTCATCTCGCTGTTCATAATTTGTAAAGAATCCCAAGAGCACAATAGGGTGGTGGTAATACCTATCTGGCCCATATTCTGGACCCTTTTCTGGTATCGCGCAATGCTGCGCTGGTAATCCCATCGTTGACGGGACACTGTTTCTTGTAAACATCAAGATTTTTCTGCCAGCGTCATACACAACTGCTGTAAGGTTTAGATAATGTAGATCAATGCATAGGTTGCTATTTGCACGGTGTTTTGAGCGGAAACTTTCGGCATCTTGTACCAGGCGTAGTTTGACTTTGGCGAACATATTTTGTGGAGCAGTGGTGAATGCTAGTTCAACTGCTTGCAGCTAGAGATTCCGTCAAGTTAACTTGTGGCGACCGTGTCCAGTTCCGCCGTGCGACTTGCACATCCCAAATAGTGTTGTAAGGCCCGGCTCATGATATGTACAGTCGAGATTGCACTCGTGCGAAATATGCACTATCCGTTTAAGCATTAGTTGCATTGCCGCTTGTAAGTACAGTTGGTCCTTGGTGTTTCGATAAGTTTGCACAGTTAGTGTTGGCACGTTGTAACCAAGTAGTTTGCGGGCACGTCAACACGAGTTGATCATAATCATCAAGTTCGTTCCACACAGTAGTTGCTTGCTGAGATTCAAGTTATCTAAGCGCCAACATACTTGGTAGCACCTCAAAATACGCAGCTCAGATGCGAGTGACAACATCGCGGCAGGTCTTGAGACGATAAATGCATAAGAGACGCACAATAAAATAATTCATGCTGTGCACTGAAGAAACAATGGCATGAACGGCAATGACCCAGCGGAACATTGTCCTTCAAATTGTAGTTTTATTTTAAATTTTATTTTTAAAAATAGTTTAAAAATAAATATATCTTCGATAGTCAAAATCATTCTCGAATCAGAGCGATCTTCCTGCGATGGCAGTTCGTGCGACCGAGTTCACGCCGCTGCTGGTGGCAGACGACGGCCGTCCTCCCTCTCTCCGTCGTCGCAGTCTCTGGCCGTATGTTCTCTTCAGCGCCGCCTTCACCGCCGGGCTGCTCCTGACTCTCCAGCCTCAAGAATCAGATTCAGACGTTCTAGACGCCACTGTAGCTCTTGATGTCGCCGCAGCGAGCGACGCAGACGACGTGGCGTTCCTCCAGAGCCTCGAGGCCTTCAAGGACGTCACTGCGGACCCGTGCCAAGACTTTTACCAGTACGCGTGCGGCGGGTGGCTCGCCTCGCACGAAATCCCGGCGGACAGAGCGAGCATCGACGCCTCCTTCTACGTGGTCTCAGAGAGCAACAAGCTTACGATCCAGAAGGTCATTGAAGAGAAACCAGCTCAGATATCTGAGCTTTACACTTCGTGTCTGAATGATCAGCAGGTGGACGCAAACGCCGTGGCGTTCGTCAATCAGTTGATTGGTCAGGTCTTTGAGACCAACTCGACCGTCGAGTTGCTAGGCTTGGCCGGGGAGTTCTACCAGTCGTTGGGCATCAACACGTTCTTCAATCTCTTTGTGGGCGCAGACCCGAAGGATCCTACGACGAATATGCTGCAGGTGACGCAAGGAGGACTGACGTTGCCCTCCAGAGAGTACTACCTGGAGCAAGATAAAGTGGACGAGTATGCAGCGTTGTTTGACGAGTATGCGACCCAGTTGTTTGCAGTTGAAGGAGTGGAGAAGTTGGATGTGAAGCAACTTGTTCAAGATGTTCTGGACACGGAGACGGCGTTTGCAGAAATGTCATTGCCCAATGCTGCGCTTCGCGACCCGTGGACGACCAACACGGCGTATGCTTTCCCCGATATCGCAACGAGGTACCCGTTTTATATGGCTTTTATGAATGGAATCTACAAGAGGCAGCCGCTTCCGTTGCTCTACGCTATCATCGCTACGCCAGATTTCTTCGAGCAACAGAACGAGTGGCTGAAAGACGAAACCCTCCTCCCGCAGTTGAAGAACTACCTGAGCTTCCATCTGATTGATTCGCTCGGTGCCGTTCTAGGGAGCATTTCCGGCGTGCTAGTCATGATTTCCACGGAGCCGTTCAAGGAGCAGGGAGATCCTACCGCGGGATCAATTCTGCGTGCAGCTGACGACATCATTTCTTGGCGAACAACTTGGAGAATACTACATGCGCGACGTGTTTGGTCCTGATGCCAAAGCAGCAGCGCAGGCACTGGTGACAGAAATTGAAGAGTCATTGAAGGCGTTGTTGTCGACGGAGAAATGGTTGGACAAAATCACGTATGATGCCGCTGTAGCTAAGCTGAGCATGGTGAAGAATTACATTGGTGGTCCTGACGACGTGCCACCACTACCTTTTGCTCTCCAGGATGATGCCTTTTTCAACAACGTGCGGAGTTTAATGGAGTTGAGCGCAAAGGAAACTATTGAGTCTGTCAACGCACCAGTGGACCCACAAGCCTGGGATATGTTCCCGTCAACCGTCAACGCTTACTATGACCCAAGCGCAAACAAAATGGTGTTCCCTGCAGCGATTTTGCAGCCACCGTTCTATAGTCCTGATCATTTTCCAGCAGCGGCCAACTTTGCTCGTATCGGCATGGTGATGGGTCACGAACTCTCGCACGGATTTGACGACCAAGGGCGCAATTATGATGGCAATGGTGCACTACGCTCTTGGTGGACACCGTCGGTATCTGACGAATTCGCACAAAAGGCGCAATGTTTGTCAGACCAGTACTCGACATTCCCGATAACCTCCGTGGAAGACGGACGTGTTCTGGGCACAGTGAATGGCAATCTAACGCTGGGCGAGAACATTGCTGACAACGGTGGTATCCATCTTGCGTACGAGGCGTACCAACTTTGGAAAAATACGTTTTCCCCTTCGGCCACAACGCCTGCACCAGTTGACCCGGTGAAGACTCCACCACCAGTGATCCCGATTCCTGATCAACCAATCCCGGAGCCTTCTGAAACTGGGCCTGGCGGAGAAATTCCTGAGGTGACAGATCCGCCGCTTATCGTTCCTGACCCTGATCCGCAGCCACCTCAACCAACGCCTGATGGAGAAATCCCGGTTGTAACCCCATCTCGGCCACCTGTCATCCCTGAGCCCCAGCCTGCTGATGTAGGGCCAGGAGAAGTGATTCCCGAGGCTACCTTGCCTGTTCCTCCTTTCCCGGTGCCAGACACACCTCCCCAGTAGTGACGCCACCATTGGAAACGGTGCCCCCGACAGAGATTCCAGCAAAAACTCCACCAGCACCCACTCCGTCACTACCGGAAGCAACTACTTCGCCTTCTCCATCTGAGTCTCCAACCGATTCAAGCAGCCCACCGCCCACTCGTGCACCTACTGAGGAACACCATCACAAGAAACCAAGCGATACAGAGAAACACAAGAGTTCTGACAAATCGAAGAACGAGAAAGGTGATGAAAAAGTGGTGAGGATCACAAGGATTCTTCCGAAAAACACGACAAGAAGGACAAGCAGCAAGAGCATTCGTCAAAGAAGTCGCATGACAGCAAACATGATACTGGCAGCCACAACAAGGATGAAGATGAGCGAGAGTCATCGACAGGCAAACACAACGAAAGTCACGGCAAAGATGGCAAAGATGATGATCATAATAAGCACCATAAGCACGAAAAGGATCCGGCAACCAAAGGTAAAGATAAGGATGCAGAACACAGCAAAAGCACAGTGAAGGCAACAAGTCAGATCAGGCAGAGCGCCACCATCATGAAGAGAGCGATCACCACAAGCATGGCGAAGGCAAAGGCAACGACAAGAAGCACCATGATGACGGCGAATCTGATAAGCCAGAAGAACGTCATCACCACGAAGACAGCGATGAGAAGAAACACCGCCACAAGCATGGCGAAGACGAAGGCAAAGACAAGCAGGGTGAAGGGCACGAACATGAGCGTCACAAACAGCACCGAGAAAAAGACGATGGCGAAGGACACAATGGTCGTAGGCTACACGACAAACACAGATACGAGTACTATGGCCATGATAAATATGACGACGAGTATGATCGCCACGAATCCAAGCATGGTCACCATCTCGATGAGGAAGGTCACGACTGGGAGAGACGCGAAAAGCACCGTAGCCATGATCATGAGAGGCACGAGGAGCGTCGGAAGGAACGCAAAGAACGCGAGGCAGAACGGAAAGAAGAGCGTGAAGAAAGAAAAGAGGAACGAAAGGAAGAGCGAGAGGAGGAACGCAGAGAGCGACGTGAAAGAAAGCGCGAGCACAAGGAGGAACAGGAACGGCACCATCACCACCACAAGCATGACGAGGACTGGGACGAAGAGTACGAATGCAGCAGACGCGATCATGGTTGTGGTCATCATGGATTGCTTCGCGCAGAAAACCCTTACCCGTTTTCTGGCGGTGATGTTAAAATCCGAAGCATGGTTGCGAAGTTGGCCCGCTCCCTCGTGCAGCCCAACGACCAAGTGGCAGACGATCGTTTGTTTTTCACAGCGTTTGCTCAGAACTGGTGCGAGAAGCGGTCGCCCGCATATGCGGAGCTATTGCGCATGATCGACCCTCACTCGCCAGGAAAGTGGCGTGTGAATGGCCCACTGATGAACTACGGCAAGTTTGCAGAGGCTTTCCAGTGCCCCGTGGGCTCACCCATGAACCCGGAGAAGAAGTGTGTCATCTGGTAAGTTGCAGTTGAGTGTATCTGCGCCGAGAATACCATGCAAGGGCGTGAACGCAAGACCACTCAGATAATGACGCGCAGCGACACCATTTCGTGAATACTTGGGACTAGGCATATATTGAAACAAATACATATCACTAGTGACTTCAAGCTGCATTGTAATGATGTCTTCTGCCAGGCCGCTTGAAAAGAAGCAGCAAACCTGTGAAGACGGCTGCTGTGACCACCACAAGCAGCACGACGGCGACGAACTCGGTGCTTGTAAAAACGACCCAGACTTAGTCGTGCTGGTCGAGATATCCTCGGAGTTTGAATCATTGTCAGCACTCTTCGGTCTCAATGGCTCCAGCTCCCACGGCGGATTTCTGGTGACAGGACTCTCAGTGATATTGTCTGCTAGACTATCCGCTCGTTCTGCAGCTACTAGAGCTCTTTCACATTCGCATCTTCTTGGTGGAATATGTTCCAAAACTTCATGCAGTTGGACGTCGGCGTGTTGGCGCATTGCGAGCAACGTTTGAATCTCGGTTCTTAGCCTTCTTGTAGTCTCTTCGAGATGGTGGTGTGTCACCTGCAGGTGCTGTATGGGGTGGTGATATTGTACGATCTCACCAGGTTGGTCGAGGTCGTCTTGCCTCGGAAGCGCGCTTTTGTGTTGAGCCCAAGTAGCTTGAGACTGGTTGCGACTGCTGCTACCCAGTGTGTATAATGCCAACAAGTAGATGAGAGCTTTTCTCATGGCCACGAAGTCGACTGCTGCTCCCGTGACGCAATGAATAATGAACGGGGCCTGAGGCAGGAGCAATGGGATCGGGTACTCGCAAAGTCATGTCAGTGGTGGTCCATCAGCAGAATGAATGACCACTGAAAATTTGGCGTGCAAGCCACGTTGTTGAGATCAGGCAGTTCTAGACCCGCAAAGGAAGGACCATGGTCCCATTCGGAACTCGATATACGTGTTCTCGCAACCCGTACATCCATCGAGATGAAGTCGATGCATTGAAGAGTCGTGTTGAATCCTAGTTTGTGCTAGGCGATGGAACAGACGACCACAACGAAATTGACATTGGTGCTCCTTGCGCTTGCAATCACGATACACGAGACTTGCTCTGCCGATGTCCTTCTTGTTCGAGAAGATTTAAAAGAGGTCGCAACTCCACGGGGAATCCGATCGACGAAGGTTCGATGCAGTCGATATTGTACGGTGTGCAACATGAGCAGCCGGAGTCGCTTTACTTGCTTGCGATGATGAAATTCTACGGCCACGGCGTTGACCGGAATGTGGAGGCTGCCGTCAAATTACTGAGTAGAGCGGCGGAAATTGGACATCGCGACGCAGAATTCGCCTTGGGTGTGCTTTACGGTCGCGGTGAGGGGTGCCACGCAGTGACAGTATGAGTGCTGCATGGCTTGCAAAGAGTGCCGCTCGTGGCCATTCCGATGCCAAGTGGATGCTTGCAATGTACGTGCCAGTTGGAACACTTAGGATGCAATGGATGCTAGTTGACTCTTGTTTGTCAAATTGCAGACTGTGCAATGAAGGACGTGGAGTGGCTGAAGATGTTGGTCGCGCTGCCGAACTGCTGCGAGATGCAGTTGCTTCGGGCAGTGCGCAGGCGAAATTCCACCTTGGAATGATGCACGAATACGGTCGTGGCGCAGCGCAGGACTTCACTAAGGCTGCGAGTTTGTACGAACAAGCTCACGGACAACAAGTGAGTGACGCGTCGTACTACCTCGGTCTCCTGTTTGTCCAGGGGCGAGGAGTAGAGCAGAACTTTGAGCGTGCGCGAGCGTATTTCGAGCATGCTGTCGATCTCGGAAACGCGCAGGCAATGTACGCCTTGGGGCAGATGCATGCTCACGGTCAGGGCTCCCCAGTGGACTATTCCCAAGCGCTCTACTGGCTTAAGCGCGCTGCCAAACAGAACGACGTTCGAGTCAACACGATGGCTCGCACTGTAGCGGACGAGATCGAATCGGTGTTGAGCCAGGCAGAGCTGCAGGTTCAGGCTAGTGAACGGATGCTTGGGGTGCCGATCCGCGTGCAAATTGGCACTGTTGAGGGCTACTAAGCAACACGACTGGCAGAGGTTATGTCTTGGCAAGAGGCTGCGTATATTGTGCGTTGTTTTCATCATGTTATTTTCTATCTTCTACGAGTTTTAAGCCTTGGGCTCTGCGGCCAGAGCACGCTCGAGGTCGGCGATGATGTCCGGTAGGCCCTCAATGCCAACAGAGAGACGGATGAGGTTGTCGGAGATGCCGATCTCCTTACGGACCTCAGCGGGTACCGATGCGTGGGTCATGATGGCGGGGACTCAGCTAGCGACTCGACGGCGCCCAGACTCTCAGCCAGCGTGAAGATCTCGAGGTTCTCAAGGAAGGCGCGGGCCTTCTCAAGTCCGCCACGGACGTAGAAGGTGACCATGCCGCCGTAGCCCGAGGACTGCTTGGCCGCGATCTCGTGCTGCGGGTGGGACTTGAGCCCCGGGTACAACACCTTTTCGACAGCAGGGTGTGCCTCCAGGTACTCCGCAACAGCCTGAGCGTTCTTCTGGTGGGCAGCCATCCGCACGTGCAAGGTCTTGAGTCCACGCAGAGCCATGTAGCAGTCAAACGGCGCAGGGACGGCGCCAATGCCGTTCTGCACGAAACGCAGCTTGGTTTCAATGCTCTGGTCATTGGTGATGACGACTCCCATGACCACGTCACTGTGTCCGTTGATGTACTTGGTGATGCTGTGCACCACAATGTCCGCTCCGAGCGTCAGAGGGTTCTGGAAGTACGGCGACATGAACGTGTTGTCCACCACGAGCAGCAGCTCGTGCTTCTTGGCAAAGTCCGCGACGGCGCGGATGTCCGTGACCTTGAGCGTGGGGTTGGTGGGGCTCTCGATCCACACCATCTTGGTCTTGCCCGGCCGCACGAGCTTCTCCAGCTTGGCAAGGTCGCTCATGTCCGTAAAGTCGAAGTCGATGCCGTACGTAGGGTTCACCGTCTGGCGGAAGTACCGCTGGGTGCCTCCGTACACGTCGTCGATGCACAGCACGTGGTCTCCGCCCTTGAGCAGGTGCGTCACGGCCGTCGTGGCCGCCATTCCCGAAGAGTAGGCCACTGCGAAGCGGCCCTTCTCACAGGCAGCAAGAGCTTGCTCCAGAGCGCCACGCGTCGGGTTGCCAGTGCGGGAATACTCCCAGCCTTTGCCGAAGGAGCTGGCCTGGCCACGACCAGCCACGACGCCAGGGGACTTTTGCGCAAAGGTGCTGGCTAGAGTGATGGGCACGGCCACGGCGCCCGTGAGCTCGTCAGGGGCTTGGCCCGCGTGGATGGCCGTCGTGCCGAAGCCGCGGTGCTCGTCCGTGTAGTTGGAGGCCATGGTTTGGGTCTGTGGGGAGAGTGGGGTTGCTGCTTGTGCTCGAGACGGCAAGTTGGGAACTGACGTACGTCGACGGATGGAGGGGATATTGGAGGATGGGCGCCGATGACTGAAAGATATTAACGGCTGTGATTGGGTTAAATCGACTTGAAGTGCGCAATGATTGGATGCCACTCGTTCGTCTACAAGATGGCTACATGTACAACTCGAGCTGGATGATGTCATCAGCGCTTGTCACATTTTTGCATGCTTGTCCGACCTGTTTCCCTAGGACAGCATTCGATTGCTTGCCATGAGATTCAGAGTCGACTGCAGATTCGATTGCAAATCCAGTCGCGCGCGCCTTCAAAGTGCCACATCCTTTACCTGGGCGAGTGCCACGTCACGCCCAGGACTTCACGAGCGATGATACACCATTCCTTCATGTGACGTGAGAATGACACTGGTCGCTAATACGTCTGACGGTGGCGTCCTGCTGTAAATGCAATGGTTCAGCCGTGGTAGACGCGTTCGTACACCTCAGCACATGCAAGAAGCAGAAAGACATGAGAAGTGTTAGTAAAGTACCTTATCGTCTTCTGCCCGCGCCGCTTCTTGAGTATTGGCGCCTTCTGGTGGAAAAAGTCGAGGAGGAGTCTTCTCCACAGCGATCTCCTTAGTCGGTATACCTACAACTTGGATGTACGAAGCAGTCGCTCGACGGATTATTGGCCAAATCGACTAATTTCCTCTACAAGAACATCTCGTTCTTATACAGGGAAACGAAGCAAAACTCACCCAACGAACGACTATCGAAGACTGTCGGTGGCTATGGCGCTCCTGTTCCTGCTGGGTCGTCGCTCTGCGTCTCCAGCTCTGCGTCGCTCTCTCCACCGCCATCCCCCTCCTGCGCTTCGTCATCTCCACACAGCGAAAACCGCGTCGTGGCCTCGTCTGGTGCCGCAGCAATTGCTACTGTTACAGACCAAGCACAGGACCATCACTCAAACTCGACTCGCTCGCGAAGCTTGGACACAACATAACGCCCAGCTCCGTCGCCTCTTCCCCAAAGTATTGGCTCTCTCTCCTAGTGACAAACACTCTTGGCTGGAGTCATTGCGGCTATTGATTCGTGTAGCAATGCACTTCGCCAAGCTCGTGGGACTGGCGTTGCCACTTGTCGCGACAGCTCCATTGGCCCTCACGACACAAAAACTGGCCAAGCAGTGGTGGGGATTGGCGTTATGGCTGGCGAACTTTTCGTCGCCGACGGTAATGAAGTTCTTGCAGTGGGCAAGTACCCGTCGCGACATCTTCCCGGCCTCTTTTGCGACCGGTTTGAAGCTTTCCATGAGCACGCACCGATGCATTCCTGGCCTCAGACCGAAGACGCTTTGAAAATGGCATTTGGAGACAATTGGAGAGACTTTATGGACGTGGAGAGCCAACCGATTGGCTCGGGATGCATTGCTCAAGTGTATCGTGGACGGATTCGAAAAACGGGGGAAGAAGTGGCAGTTAAAGTGATTCATCCCCATGTGAAGCGGATGGTGGCGCTGGACTTGCAATTACTACGGGGATTTGTGGACTTACTGGAGCTGTTGCCACCCTTGCGGTGGTTGGGAGGCAAGGACAGCGTGACGGAGTTTGCGTCCATCATGGAGCGACAACTAAACCTTCGGACGGAAGGTGAAAATCTCGCTCTTTTTAGTGAACATTTCCGGAACCGAAAAGGACTTCGCTTTCCCACACCTTTGATGGAGTATACGACCGAAAACGTACTGGTGGAGAGTTTTGAGGACGGGCTGCATTTCAACGAAATTTTGTCGCAACTGGAGCCCCCGCGACGGAAAGCGGTGGCGCGGGTCGTGCTCGAGTCGTATCTACGGATGGTGTTCCTTGACAATTTTGCACATGGGGATCTGCATCCAGGAAATTTCTTGTTTAAAGAGCAGGACGACATGATTAGCTTTTCGGCGTCACGCTCCCAGGCGATGCGTCATGCTGGCGTGGTGATGCTAGATGCCGGCATCGTGACGAAGCTAGAGAAAGAAGACCTTCGGAATTTTGTCGAGCTATTCCATGCCGTTGCAACAGGCAACGGATACAAGGCCGGCGAATTGATTGTGTTGAGGAGCAAACCCAACTGCGCTACAGTGTTGGAGAATGGCAAAGTCCCCCGGCCAAGTGCAAGAATCTCGAGTCCTTTTGCGCCGGAATGGAAAAGATTGTGAGCGAAGCGCTGAGCTGGCGACTTAGTTTGGAGCAGGTGCACGTTGGAGCACTACTACGTCAGGTGATGGAGCTGTGCTGTACACACGAAGTGAAATTAGAGGGCAAGTATGCCTCCATTGTCGTGTCTATCGCGGTATTGGAGGCCGTTGGCCGAAAATTGGACCCAGATATCGACATTCTGGCGGTGGCGTTACCGATCATTACGCAGTCACTGCTCAAAAACGTCCTCAATTGATTTGACCGCTTCTCTCGACAGACTTTGGCCTAGGACGTAGCTAAGTGGGTTTCTGAGGCCTCCGGTAAGTCATTTCGTACAAAAGTATGGCCACAAGGTGCGAGCGAAGCCGCTCTGCCATTTCGAGCGCAGTCTCTTTAGTGGACTCCGTTCTCGCCTTGAGATTGACGTCGTACTGGACGAGCACTTCGGCAGCTAAGGCGGCGTCATTCGCAGCGGCTGGAGCAAGCAGCATATCGTTAAACGAGTATGCCACGCAGACAATAGAAAGCAAAGTACCATAGTGAAGCGCGCTCCAGCCATCGTTCTGCGGATAGAAGCGTATGTAAGCATAGATGAATAGAACTTTTCAAGCAGTAGAGCTGTGGGCACGTACGTCCGTTTCGTCGATGAAGGCCTTCTTCCGCAGTAGCAACTTCGCAATGGCTGCATGATCCTCTCCGCATGCCTGCGGCAATCCGTCAACAACAACTCAAATGTTTGGAACGCTAACGCAATTTAAGCAACCAAATCGAAGTTAAGCACCAGCATGAGTGGCGTCATGCCACGCTTCTGATTGTCAAAACCACACCGACAAAAAATCAATCAGTTCGCTAAGGCAACGCAGCAGCACTCGAAGCACCTACATCCTTGCGGTTGATAGTGATTCGTCGCATTGGTGCCTTGTCAATAAGTCGCCCCACAATTACTTCATGACCTCCCATTACAGCAAAATGCAATGGAGTCCAGTGCATTTCCAACTGAGCATCACGCCATAGATATCACTTGCCGATAGTCATGTTCTACAACGAGTTCAACACGTACATCTGGATCATCGATCGTAGTATCCTCGTTTAAAAGTGTCCGCACCACTCCATCCGCCCCCTGTTAGCAGTATTTCACGTTGTGATTTACTACGTCATTGAATCACGGTCTAAAGCATCGCTAACAGCATACGTGTCTGCACGCGTAGTGCAACGCAGTTCGCCCTTTTTCCTGTTTAAGACGAACACAATGAGCCAAAGAAACAAACAACCACATATTTTGAACTCAGTCACACCTACATCTTTCCCATTGGGATTCTGGGTGCTCAAGCGCAATTGATGAGTGATGTATCCGTAATGCTCCAGCTTGGCTTCGATGAACCAAAACAGTCAGTACAGGGCATTTGCCAGTGTTCAAGTAGACACACAAAATAATTCTACCATGGATGTGAAAGAAAATCGTGCGTCTGTAGAGACGAATGCGCTGGTTGATAGAGTCTCCCTCTACTTGGCGCAAGACCGGCGCCTTAGCCCCAACTTTTCGTTGCTCCGACCAACTCAACTCCATAAACAGTTTTGGTAGGTCGTCGTTTGCCGCTTTCTTCTGCTTCTGTGCTTTCTTTCGTTTCTTCGGGTCGGCGTCATCTGCTTCTTTTGCAAGAAACTCCGCCAGCTCAGCGTCGCTGCCACTTGCAGTCGCACCTTCTTGTCCATGGAGGAAGGCGGATAACATTGCGCTCGACGCAATTGATTTTCCTAGCAGGACCGCTTTCCAGTGGCGATTCAAAGCAAATGTATTCGTCACCTTTGGTCAAATTGTCGTCTAACTGTAGCTAAAATAGCCGTCCATTTGTTCATCTAGGCGGGTTGATAATCGACCTGACAATACAATTCGAAAAGTTAGTCGCTGTCTGAGCCATCCAGAGTGGAATTCTTCCGGCTAGATTTCGACGACCGGCGTCGGGGAGGGGATGATGACGACGATGGCGAACGCCGACGAGGTGGTGAAGGCGACAACGACGGCGAGTGACGGCGAGATGCCACCGACGACGAAGACGATGACGATACCGAACGTCGACTGCGACGACCACTACAGCAACAAAAAGTATCATAGTCATTAGCTAGACATCAGACCATGGCAACAAACATGACTTGTACCTGTCCCTGCGTGAGCTTCTGTGCTCGGAGCGATGTCTACGCGATCTCTCAATCGACCGGGATGGCGACCTGGCAAGGCAGCAACAAATCAATTAGGTGAACGAATGGATCGAGAATCTGTCAACATCACCTACCGACGACGACGGCGCTTCACAGACGGTGAACGTGATCGATCGCGTCTCAAACGACCGCGCGGTGAGCTCCGCGAGCGTCTTCTCGGGCTAAACGATCGTCTTTTCGCACTCCGCGAACGTCTCCGAGGACTCCGCCCTCGTCTCCGCGGAGGACTGCGACGTGGAGGTGGACTCCGGAAGCGTCTCCTTGGACTCCTGGACCGTCGACCCGGACTCCGTGGACGTCGCTGAAGACTTCTAGACCTCCTGCGAGGTTCCGCTCTGCGGTCTCCTCTGTCGTCACCGCGTCTCTCTGCAGTCTGAGGCTGCTGACGGTTCCTGTCTCTGCCTCTCTGAGCCTCCTCCGCATCCGCCTTCTTGGCGTCCAAAACCTTTTTAATTTGTCTTTTTCTGCCGCAATTTTCTCCATTTCCTGCTTTTTCTTGTCCAAAATGATGCTCGGGATGCCCGTGGCGTTGCTCTGCGCGCTGAGCAGGAGCTCCCAGAGCTCCTTCGTGAAGGCCGCCGCCTGTTTCTCCAGGAATCCTGTGAGCGCCAGCTGCAGCTGCTTCGGGTCCAGTCGCTCGTCCACCTCCTTGGGCTCCAGCAGGTTGATGGCCATGGAAATCACGATGTCGTCCTCGAAGCCGAGCAGCTCCGTGAGCCGCTGCGTGATCCACTGGTTGATCACCTCGCGCTGCACTTTGGACAGGTCCACGCGCTCGCTGAAGCACTGGGGAAGCTCATTCTCGCCAGGAGCTTCTTGTCCTGCTGGTAGAAGCGACTGTCTTGAACCGCGCTCGTGCCTCGGATCGCCATCTTGTCCTCCACCAAGCTTTGATTTGTGTCAACTTTTTTAAAACAAGATTTTACATTGCAACAATAGACGACATAGTATATTTGATATTGAGATGAACTGAGACCAATGTGTCAATGAACATTGCGTAATGTGCACTTGCTCAGTGCGCAACAACGCTCGGTCTTCGGATATGTTGCTAGCTGGAAAATACTTTAGGCAGCAAACCGGGATCGTTTGTCTGCCGATCGAGGTGCCAAATTCGGGTGAACGGGGAAATGTGCCAGAAGTGCCGCTCGAAGGTTGAACGTTGGTCGGGATAAGGAGAGCTTCCTAGCCGAGTATCGCGATGAGCAAAAGCCGATTGCCACACACAGGTAGGCCACTTCCAAGGCGACCCACGGGTTGAGAAACATGCTCGCTAGCTCTCGTCTTTTCAGAAACTTGAGATCGCTCAGTGATAGCGACAAAGTCCTGCTACCGCACTGCAAACCTTCTAGCTGCATGCAGTTGATGCCCATTGCAAAATACACCTCTGCGACCGTGTCCAATACCGTGACTTGGCCAAGTAGTAGTAGATAGGCCAAGCGGAACGCAGCATGTGTGTTGGTCATGAACCCGAGCACAAACACGCAAATATTGATCACTGGCCGGACGAGTGTTAGTGAGTATGATGAACCTAGCGACGCAAGTCTTGTGACGCGCAAAAGAAGCATCACCTGAAGCAAAATGCCAACGACTGACAGCAGTCGAACGACCCGCGTGTGTGCCTTAATCATCGCGACCTCGGGTGTGTCTGAATCCTTGCGGTTTTCTCCTGCAGCGCCAATAAACCTTCGTCGGACGCGCATGCTGATGATCACGAAGACCAGTATGAACACTATCGGGCTGCATATCAACGCGAGGACGAGGTTGTAGAAGTTTTCAATGTACCAGTCCGACATGTAGGTCGCCGTGGTGAATTCCTTGAGCAATTAGCGATGCCACGCGGAGACTTTGGAGAAGCGAAAATAACGGACGCCATGCGCGACAGTGTAGCAGCAACGAAACGCTTGAAGTGGTCACCAGAAATGCTTCATTCTCAGTTGGAACCACTTCCACGTACTGCTGCATCACCATGGGGAATGAATCTCGCGCTTCAATGCCAGTTATGGCGCATGAGTCAGTGGCGCCACCAATTTTCAGCAGTAAAACAAGATGCAGTAGCGTTTTACTACTGCTACTCGAACTTGCGAGCACTGTCGTTCTCTTTATTTTGTACGCGATGACATCTCTTCACAGCACTATACTCATATTGAGCTGTGTCGTGGCTGTTGTCAGCATTCTATGCGGAATTTTGGTGGGTCTTCATCTTCGAAGTGAATTTTCACGTTGTCGGCTAACCATTTTCGTTGATCGAATGCGCTTGTAGGGGGTCTGCAGGTCAACTCCTGCGGCTGTGGCAAGCTTCATGATAGCAATCGGGTCGTGCTTCGGGTTTTCTCTTTTGGGCGGTTTATGCATTCTTTTCACGTCGGATGTCGAGCTGGAAGTCGCAGCATTCCTCAACAAGTCACTAATTCCGACTGTCGGTGAGGACAGAGCGAAGGTTTGTATTGATTCCCTTACCAATGCACGCTGTTGCTAACCGTGGTGTAATGGTGTGATCTCGGATGAGAGTTAGCTTCTTTCTGACGCGAAGAATGCATTAGCGTCCGCTGCAGCCATTCTGTTTGCAAACGCCGTCATCCATTTATGTTTCTGCTGGCATCTACGACGGCTTGTGGGCAATCGTCGTGCTGCCATAGCGTTTTGCAGGTGAGTTGACGATATTGCTTTGTGTATATGTGTTGTTTTACTGTGGCCTCACAGCACATTGATATGCAGATCTTCAGTGTGATCACCTTCCCACTCTCTCTTTTCCTCATCCTTGGTGGCAATTATGTTGTCGATACCGGGACACTCGCTTCTGCGCCATATGCAGGACTTACAATCTTCGCGAGTGGGGTTGTGATGCTAGTGGTAGCGCTTCTTGCTTTCATAGGCGGCAGTTTTGAGTATCGTCGACTACTTTCAATTTGTTACTTGCTATCGGCACTTATCGGTGCGTGCTCAGTGGTGCTGGCGATCACCTGCTTTGCCGGACGCAGCTACGTGCAGGATAACGTGCTCAAGAACTGGGACAGTATCAGACTTCTTTTACCTCCGACATCGCAGATAGCATACGACCGCGAAAAGTTCGGGGCACTGATGCAGTCCAATTTGAATGCAGTCGCCTATGTATGGCTGCTCTCGGGGCTATTCGTTCTCGCCGAAGCATCCACGAGTTTATCTCTTTTGCGCCATGCAACATCATGGAAGCGACAACTTGCAAGGGCAAGGAGCTCCATGCGAGATCTCAAAGAGACAGCTGTAAGCATGGCCCCAATTGGAACTATCTCCAATATCCCACAGCGCGATTCACCGACGTGGTTTCACGAGCAGGTCAGTTGTCTTTTAGTTTCAAGCTAACCTCTGGTCTACTCAAGTGTTTGTCATTTGCTCGCTGTAACTTCCCAGTGGATTCTGCTGTTCGCGGCATCAACTAGGCGCCAACGGATCGTCATGCGAATTGTTGTTCTACTGATTGTACTCGCAGTGGCCTTTATCCTTGCGATTATGTGCACCAATGTTGTTTTTGTCACAAAGTGCAACAGCATTGGGGGCCGCCTAGGATCGGCAAGTGTCCATCTTGTCAGCTCCAGTGACGAATCTGCAGCAGATACTATAATGCTTCACAACTCATTTTCTCGTGGCACGATCACCATTTCCGCTGCCACCAACATCTCAGGCAATGTGAACATGGAGTTTTATGGATCCGGGGTATGTAACCTTCGAAGAACACACCGCAAAGACTAATTGTGTGTGTCTTGATGTAGGATGGTGCTCACATCTCGAGTCTTTACGAAAAGAAAACTGAGAACGGCACAATAAATATCGACGTCCAGCCGATGGATACGACTCGCTTCCTGTGGCTCGACGGATCGTGTCAGGTATATAGAAAACCGAAACCAATTCATTCAGCAAAACACCTTCTCATTATGTCTTGCAGCGATCAAAGATGGAAATGGCAATACCACAAGATCGAACGAGAAATCTCGTCATCAATAGTAATTCGTCGGTGATCGTAAACGTCTCGGGTCCCGATCCTCTGATGCTCCGCGGCCTCAGTATCGCAACTACACAATCAAGCATTGTGTGCTCAAATGTCGATATTGAAGGGGACGAATTACTGCTACAAACGTCTTCCGGTGATATCAGTATCGATAGCTTGACGATTGACGCAAGCAACTTGGAGGTAGCGGAATCTCCAGCCAGAATTTATTCCGAACTTGGCATTGTTAGTTTGAACAGCATCGCTCTATCTCAATGCGACCTCCATGTTGAAACTGGAGCGAGTAGTTTGTCACTGTCCGACATTCAAAGGTGGAACGTGTTCCGGTAGTAGGCCATCTCACAAGATTCAGTGTCTCACTCTGTGCTTTCGTGCGATGTAGCTCTGTTTCCACTGGGAGAAGTCACATCGAAGCCAAAAGTGTGGCCGCGTCAATTTCAGCAAAAACTTTGGAGGCAAACTGGATCACTATTCAGAGCGACAGTGGGGATATTGACGCCACTGATCTAGCCACAGATGTAAGTTTGCCAGAAGCGCAGAATGTTGAGTTTTCTTTTAACAGGTCTTTATCTGGCTGATCGTTCAGGGAAATTCGGCATTCACGGGAAGACTGGAAGTCACGACCGTATCAGGAGATATCTCGCTTTACCAAATCGATGCGAGTGGCACGGTCCATATTGAGTCTGCGTCGGGAAAAATCACCTTGCAATTAAAAGTACGATTGATCGTCGCCGCTGAGATGCTGGTACTTCTTTTACTGAATGACCGAGTGTTTGCACAGGCTCAAACGTTCACCGGAATGTACTACATGAGGTCTGAATACGGAGCGATCTCAATTCGCCGAAGTAATTATTCCAGCGATGTCATAGTGGAATCAGCGGTGAGCAACGCCGAGCAAGGGCACGTGGCTTTAAAATGAGTTTGCTAACCAAGTTTTTGACAACGTACAGGACTTAGCGGGCGGAGTCGAGAAGCATGGCAGTATCAATTGTGACTCTACAAGCAACAATTGTCTATCTTACGGAGGCCTGTATTTGCGCTCCAATTTGGGTGATATCGAGATTGTCCTCGGCTGCGATTCTTATAGTTGTGCCTGACGAAAGCACAAAATCTTTAAAGCAACAACGAATGTTTCCAACTCCTTTAACTCCTTCATGACCCACTTTGTAAATCAACAATCAACCTTTACTGCACGAAATGTTTTGCTGGAAAAAGGTATTCTGTCAAGGCCACTATGAATAGTGTATTGCAACCACCACGATGCAGAAACGACCGGGGTCTAGACTTTCATCTGCGCGTGTATTGACTCCTTGGTGAATTGAGATTAACCTAGTTGAAAAATGGGCCGCAATGGCGTCAAGGTGATCATTCGCACTCGACCGACGGCCAGTTTTGCTACGCACCAGCTGCAGATCGATCCGGACGACAGCACTATCAAGGTTTTCAGTGGGACGGCGGCACCAGCAGCGGCAGGTGGTGGTTCGCCTTCAAAGACTGATGGTGGGCCTTCCAACCGCAAAGACTGCTGGCAGTTCAAGTTCCACCAGGTTCTGCACAATGTCGGTCAAGATCGAGTCTATGAAGCCATCGCCCGTGACATTGTGCACGGATCAGTGGTAGACGGAGTCAATGGCACCATTTTGGCCTACGGACAGACCGGCGCCGGCAAAAGTTTTACTATGATCGGTGACACGCGCAATTACCAACATCGAGGCATTGCACCGCGCGCAATCGCCCAACTGTTTGAAGAAGTGGAGAATCGAATCGAACTGCAGTATACGATCCGCGTATCGTACATGGAAATCTACAATGACCGCATTTACGACCTCCTAGAAGGACAACCTGGCGGTGATCGTAGCAATGGTGCCGCTGGAAGTGGTAATGGAGAGCTAGTAGTCGTGGAAGACGCACGAGGAACGTATGTACGTGGACTGGCTCAGGTGGAAGTAAGAAGTGAACAGGAAGCTCTAGATCAACTTTTTAATGGCGAGTTGCAGCGCACGGTGGCTGAGCACCAGTTGAACAAGCGCTCGAATCGATCGCACTGCATATTGACTTTTCACATCGCACAGAAGTCTCGCACAGGTGGCACGGAGCGAGTGACACTAAGCAAACTGCATCTTGTAGACTTGGCTGGTAGCGAACGACTCAAGAAAACTCTGTACGGGGAGCCCATGGGAAGTCCTACGAAGAATTTGTCCCCTGCGAAGGCGAGCTTGGAGATGTCTACGATTAAGAAGGAGTCCATGTACATTAATCAGAGTTTGAGCTTCTTGGAGCAGTGCATCGTGGCGTTGGGCTCCAAAGAGCCACGTCACATTCCGTACCGACAGACAAAACTCACGAATGTCCTCAAGGATTCGCTTGGAGGTAACTCGAACACGCTCATGTTTGCGTGCATTTGGGGAGAAGGACGACATCTAGAGGAGACCATTTCTACGCTCAAGTTGGCGCAGCGTATGATGCGCGTTCAGAACGAGGTTGCAACTATCGTGGAAACAGACCCAACGCTGCTGCTGCGCAAATACGAGCGACAGATCCGTGAGCTGAAACACGAACTTGTGATGCACGATGCACTTGTGGAACGTACAGCCGTGGTGTACGACGAACACACACCGGAGCAAAAGCACCAGCTACTGCAGATGGTTCGCCGCTACGTTGACGCTCCAACACAAGAACTCGAAGACGAGGCTCTCCGGCTAACAAGCGTGCATGAGATTCGTGAGCTTTTTCGTCAGTTCAAGGTCCTTTTCAAGAGCACCGCGATGGATGCGATGAGCGGTGGTGCTGTGCCAGGAGTTCACAGAGCTGGGTCTAACGCTGGTTTTGCGAATTCCAAACCCCCGGTTCGGTCGGGATCAGCTAGTTCCTCCTCATCGAGGACGCAGACTGCAACCGGTTCGCGTGATGACCTCGACCAGCAAACAGGGCATAGTGAAGTTCTCGTCGGGGATGAAGAACCAGGTGCGGTCGGGTTCGCACTCGGACTCGTTCCTGCAGCAGCAAGACCAACTACAGTGGACATGGGCAGGAAGAAGAATTACCCTCCAAGCGAATCGGGAGGAGGCGGAACTAGTCCATCGGGTAATGGCCAACGAAGTCCGACTACGTTGCGATCTCCGAGTAGGGATGAACTACAAAAAGCTAGCGATAACAATGAAGAAGACCGCGGCGAAGAAGGTGAATACTATGGTGATGGGAAAAACAAAAGCGACGACGGTGGCTCAAACCTGCCGCAGGATGCCAAGACTCGAGCGAAAAACGGCGCGTTTCAATTTTATCGGACTTCGGGACCAGGGAGGAAGCTGCATCAAAGTCTGCAAAGTGAGAAAGATAAGTTGTTCGAAGTCAAGCAACGGGTGAAGCAGATTACTCGCCGTGTGAACGCTGTGAAGGAACAAATTGATACCGTACGTGCACAACTCGAGGACAAACGGAATCAACGAGGTACCAACGATATCAGCTCTGGGAGTCGCAAAAGCGGTGCTAAGCAAGTGCAGGAGAGAGAAGAAGTTGTGGACGAGGAAGAATTCATTATGATGACTGCGGAGCGTGAAGCTAAGCGCGAGTACCGATCACTTTTGGGGAACTAAAAGATGGCAAAGCAGAGCTCGAGTTTAGTCTTCGTAGCGTGGAACTTTTACGACGAAGGCTAGTACGCGAATTTGAGGATTGGTTTGATGAAGAAGGACACGCTCTCAGCAAAAGTTCGGGCACAAGAGCATTCGACGAGTTTACCGGGTCATCATTCAGCAAAGAAGACAAACTGGATGATGGTGAAAAGTTTGATCAAATGGAGGTCGAGCGCATCCGGGCTCAAGATCCAGACTCCTTGGCTTTCTTCCAAGCCCAGAAGAAGATGCGGCAGCAGATGGGATCAGCTTCGCAGCGAAAAGCGAAGCGTTGATAGTCGGTAGTATCATCTAACCTTCAAGCATTGATTAAGCTGTTGCTTTGAATGACTATCTTTATTGGGGCATCTAGCACGCAGTAGAACGACCTCATGCATCTTGTTGGTTTATAAGTGATCGCCAAGCGATCGAAATGATGGTCGGCGCAGTGACGAATAATGGTCTCTGGTTGAATCAACTGGCGGAGTATCCCCGTCAGACTTGTCGCGCCGCTCCTTTTTCTTCTTGGAATGCCTGCTATTTTTCTTCTTGGAACTATGACCATTCTCGCCCTCGAGATACTCCTCGTTGGCTACAGCGCCTTCGTCGTCTTGCTGCTTCTCCTTTCGCTCGCGATGGCGGTGATGGCGGTGGCTGCTGCTTTGTCGACCTGCATTTTCACCGCGACTTGATGACCGAACCTTTTCCGCAGATGGTAAAATTGGTGGTGGCGTGTGTTCTAGTTGGCCCAAACCAGTTGGAGCTCCACGCGAATTGCCACTGCTTCCACTACCCCTTCTGCTCATTTCCTGTCGCGAGCCCTGCCGAGAGCCCTGACGAGATTGTAAGCGATCTCGTGGCTGGTACTCGCCTGAGAGAGGTGTCAACAAATCATCGTCCGCTGGGAAAAAGTGGCTTGCACCTGGAGCCTCGTACGCGCTTGCAAGCTGATGCTGTGGTTCATGATCTACTTGAGGTTGGCGCTGCTGTTGGGAAGAAGAAACGCTACAGCTTTTTTCCTTGTGCTTCCGTCGCTCTTTGCTGCCATTTGAACTGTTGTGTGGGCTTAACCCTCGTGAGCCTGCGCCGCTGGCATTTCCTACTTTACTATCAGGACGGCTGGTATGCACCGAATTCGGAAGCCGTGCAGATGTGGTGGGGCTCTGGATTACCACCATATCGTAATCAGCAGGCTTTGTATAGGAAATAATGGCGCCCGTGTGTGCGTTCTGCGGGGATTGTCGAGAAACATTATTCTTTCGCTTGGCACTTGAAGAAGACCCTGACGAGCGCACGGTGGACTGGCCAGCAGCGCCAGCACTCCCTTGGCGGCCATTTATCTCTTCATCCGAAACTACCTCGGCACCACCAGACTCAATGCCACCATTACCACTGCCACCGCCACCGAGAGATAAGGTAGGTAGTTTGATTGTGTGAAAGTCGCTCCGTGGCTTCAGCTTTGGTAGGTTCCATTCCTCTCGATCTTCGCTCCATACTGCACGTTCCCAAACCTTTACGAGCTCGTTTTGCGGCAAAAAGAGTTCGACCAGCTGCTCCAGCAATTTCGCCTCCTTCGTTTGTTCACGAATTGTATCTAACAAATTTTCACGTTCGCGTTCAAATTCGCTGTTGAGATCGGAGATTTCCTGGCGTGTGGCCTCCAATTTTGCTCGATACTTCGCTTCCCTTTTGCGTGCTGCAGCCAGGTTTGCTTGGGCTGCCTCCTGCGCAGTCTTTAATTCCACCTCGACTTGCTGCTTCTCTAATTCTAAAGCTCGTCGTAGGGCTTCATTCTTGGCCTGCTTCTTAGCTTTCTCACGCAGTTTAATCTGTGTTCTTCTGTGCTCTACTTGTTGCTTCAATAGCGCAATCTCCGAGTCGCCGTCAGTGCCATCATTAGGGCCACGAGTTGAAGAGGAGCCGGATGAACCACCTAGAATATGACTCTCGATCTTCTTGAGCTTAGCGTGCAGCATTTCCTTCTCCCGGAGGTAAGCCTCCATGGCTACTTGAGTCTGCTCTAGTTCCTGACCAATGCGATTGCGCTGATTAAGTATTTCCTGGTTCAACTCGCGCAGTTCGTCGCGTTCTTTCACATGGGAGTCTGGGATCACTTCCTTCACCACTACCTCGGCCTCTTCGACATTTTCCTTGCGATGTGCAGCCTCTTGCATCATGGTTTCTGCCCTTGCCATCATTGCTTTAGCCTGCGCATCAATTCGTGTTGCCTCGTCCATAGCTTTCTTTATTGCTGATTCCTCTTCCTTTGAAAGAGGGGCAACAAGTTCTCCTCCAACAGCCCCAGTTCCGGATGGCACACTATTGGTATTGCCATTCTTTAGATCACCCTTGCTGAAAAGACTCATAAGAGGAGGAAGGTTCCCCAGCATGCCAGAACTTCTCTGTCGTGATTGTGCTGGAGCAGCAGCATCGCCTCCGTTCGAATCGCTAGCTGTGTCCGATTGCTGTACTTGATGCTGCGCCTGCAGCGCTGTGGCTTCATCCATCATACGTTTCGCACGCTCAAGCATTTCAGTCGCTTCTTGTTGATACTTGGCGATTTCCTCACGCTCCTTAGCTAGAGCTCCATTGTCATCGCCACCTACACTTTGTGGTCCACTACTGCTATTTAACACCCGTGACGGGGTGTTGATGCCGCTCAACGTTCCCATCTCTGACCCTCGAGACTGCGTTTGAGACTCGAGCATTTTTCTCAAACGCTCAATTTCTTCTTTGTATTCGCGCAACTTGGCGTCTTTGGGGTCTTCGTTCACGATAGGCTTGTTCTTGATGTTTTTGGCGCGATTTGCGTAGCGAAGAGTGGATAGCGTTTCGTCGTAATTGTAGTCGGCAGGACTCACGGCTGCGACCATCAGCGTTTTGGTATTGCCACCCAACGAATCTTGCAACAACCGCGTCAACTTTGAGTCGCGGTACGGAATGTGCTTTCCTTTGCCATCCACAAGAGCTGAAATGACATTGCCCAGCGCAGATAGGCTCAAGTTGATCTTGCAACCTTCCTAGCAACAAAAAACAATGGTATTCGCAATGTATCATATCTACCTTCGACGCGATTTGTGATAAAATGCAGGTAGGCAGATAGACATACCTTAAGACGATTGCCTGTAGCGCCTGTTTTGCTTTGGCGCTCGCTGCCTGCCAAGTCAACCAGATTCAACTACAACCAACACAGTTATGGCGCTGCTTGAGTGATTATCCGGCAGAATGCAACTGGTGTATCAAGCAATGTACCTTTCCAGCTTTGAAGTGATCTTGACCACCAATAGTCTCGCTAGTTTCGACCACCACTGTGAAGATGGAGTGAGATCGGGACGAACCTTCGTTCTAATCAATACGATATACAAAACTGTCACAATTGCTTGGCTATCGCATTCAAAGGGGGATAAGCAGTTGCCGATTCTTACCATGAGCGTCGCTCCGACGGTGCGGTTCTTGAATCCCCGGCTCATCACGTTGTTCATGGACTCGACGTCCCGCACGACAATTTCAGTGAGGTCTTTCACGTAAACTGTTCCTTCTGCAGACTCCTTCAAGTCCAATTTCTTCTTAGTATCGTCGTTAAGCAGATCTCGAATGTCTTCATTGTAAATCTCCAGGTACGACGCTCGAACCATGTACTCTCGTGTCGTGTCGGCATTAATCGTATCGAAGATATGGTCGAATGAGAGCGGGATGACACCACGCAGCTCTGGTGGTGAATCTTTTCCTGCATCGTGTGAGTCTTGCCGCAACCAGTTTGCCCATACGCAAATATTGTGCCGTTGTAGCCGTCGAAGATGGACTCAACCAGAGGGTACCCGGACTCGTCGTAGAACTGGCGCTGCGATGTGTTTTCATCATACACCGAGTCGAACGTGAATGACTTGATCTGGCTGTTGTCGGGGCACTTGAGTGAAATCAATGCGGCCGCAGCGTCCAACGTAATGATGGCCTTGCGGCCTTCAACCAGTTCTTTTCCGAAAAGCGGTCGACATCTCACCACCACCTTGACTGTCTCTTTGTCCTTCCCACCGCCGCCACCTCCTGTGACTGCTGCTACTGCTGCTGCTTCGGATGCATCCATACGGCCAACTCAAAACCAAATATGCTGTTGGTGCGCAGTGATAATGCAGGATGGCAGCAAGATAGAATTACTCCTGTAAGCCGCAAAAATAACCCGCCTGACGTCGTCCAAAAACTGTTAAACATATTTAGCCAAGTCATGGATGTCATTGACATCCATATCTACTTCAAAAACAAACTCACCACAGCCATCCTAGGTCACGGCAATAAGAAACAACATCAAATGTTAGAACAGCCTGCATAAATTGCCGCATGTCAAGTCTCCGCAACCAGGTGCCATGCATATATTACTGCTAATGGTACAAGCCAATCTAGCATTGACTGCCAGTTCAGTTGGCAATCTGTCACGAGATATCCCAAGCGTTTGCAGGCAGCGACTGCAGCACTTCCTTGACAACCTCATATGGGGCGGTCGTAAACAGCGACGCTGGGTACACTGCAGCTCCCCACACTGGATGAAGCAAAATCTTGCACATGCCGGCGCTCAGACAGCGATATCGGAGCAAGAGCTCCACCCCATCCACTTCACTGTACACCTTGTTGCTCGACAGCGTCAGCATCTACCATGCATAAACACATACTATTTGATTAGTAAGCCGCTCTTAAAGCACCGCTCTTAAAACTACGCTCTTACCGGCAGACCGGAGCACGGGTCGATGAAGTCCACCCAGTGGTTCCTGGCGGCCAATTCCTTGGCCACATGTTGCGAGAAAGCCACGAACGTCTCCAGCAGTCGGTCCTTCTCCTTGTCCGCGTCCGTGCCGAACTGACTGAGGTCCATGAGAGCCTTCTGGCAGGTCAAGACTGCCAATACTTCACTGCTGTCCTTGCGGAACTGACTGGGGAAGACGTGCTTCAGCTCTCGCATCAGCAGACGCGGGCAGCTGTGCACCGACACTTGGAAGCCGTCGCGGAGCTCCGTGGGCTGCAGCAGAGGCTCCATCCAGCCACGAAGAGCTCGCGTCTCGCCCATTTGCTAGAAATGGCTACACTCTCTGTCTCTTTGTCTGGAAATGGCTACAGTTGGTGTATGATACACCAGATGTAGCCATTTTGGTTGGCTCTCCTTGCACCAACAGTGACCAAGCGGAGTATTGCGGACGGAATGGAACAGGCTGTGGCGGCGGACGCCGCGCCCCGGCAGGAGGAGGAGATCAAGGTCATCGTGATGAACTACGGCAAGTGGAAGGACTCGAAGGCGCTGAGCGACTTGCTGCGGGCCAAGGACATCCAGTTCGTCAAAGTGCAAAAGTCTCGGCAGCTGTCCTTCGGCTTTGTGCACTTCCACAGCAAGGAGGAGCGGGACGCGATGCTGCCCAAGTTGCAGGCGCTGCAGTGGGGGACGAGATGCTGGAGGTGAAGCAGGCGCTGCCCAAGAAGAGCATGAAGCCCATGCGCAGTCGCAAGCGTCGCGACGACAAGGAGGAGGACAAAAAGGAGGAACAGGAGGAGGATGTTGCTGCTCGTGACGTGCGCGACGTGGTGACGCCCTGGGCTAATGTTGCTTATGAGGAGCAGCTGGAGCGCAAGGAGGCGGAGATGAAGAAGGTGCTGGTGAAGATCGTGCGGCAGACTCGCAAAGAGTTCGGCAAGAAGGAGAAGCGCGTGGCTCAGGACCAGAGGAACATCGCCAAGAAGAAGCGGAAACTGGAGAAGGAGAAACAGGAAAAGGAAGGGCAAAATGGAGAAGAGCAGGAGCTGAACAAGGTGCCGACGACTTTTGTCGATGAAGAGAAGCCCAAGTACGCGCTGAAGATCCCCAAGTGGCTGAACAGCCATGGATCTCTGTATGTTGTGGCCAATGGCGTGCTGTACTCACGTGCCCACGAAGCAGGGGAAGGAGCGCCGTGGTCGCGTGTGGCTGACGCGAAGGATGTGGTGGCCATCGTGTCGTTCGGCAGCGACCTGGTGGGCGTCAAGACGGACAACGTGATCTACGCTTTGAAGCCCAGCTCGGACTCCACTGACGGATTGGCGTGGGAAAAGATCTGCAGTGGTCCTGATGGAACTCAGATTACCTCGATGGCTTCGCTGCGGGGCACGTTGGTGTGCTGCACTACCGAGGGCAACGTGTACAAGCAGGAGGGTACGGGCCGCTTTGCGTCGGGTGAGTGGAAGCTACTGGGCTCAGTCGCGGGCGCCACCACGATCGGACTGCACAACGGCTTTTGTATGCGCATGTTCCTGGTGGCACCGTGCCGTGGTGGCGCGCCCAGTTGGATGGGGCTGCGTTAAAGTCTTTGAAGTTCGAAGCTTTCGACGTGGTCATGCCTGGTGCATTCGGGCTCACATCCCACAACACTCTGTTTATTTTGCTGACGAATGATGCTCTTCAGTACGTGCAGCAGGATGGCACGGTGAAGGCAACGGTGCCTTTGACGGAAGAGGTCAAGGGAGCGAGTTTTACCGGATTTGCAAGCCACAACGGCTTGTGCTGTCCTATGGACTCCATCCACGCGTCTCCCGTAACAGAAGGCTACCGCAACAAGTGCGAATTTAGCTTTGGCTTCGATGCAGATGACAAACCATGCGTTGGATTCCGACTGGGATTGTTCCGTGAAGGATCAGTGGTCGTCAGCAAGCCCGATGAGTGCATTAATGTGTCCAAGGAAATGAAGGCTGTGTGCGCTGTTATGCAGAATATCGTAGAGACCTCTGACATCCCCGTTTACAACGTCACCACGAAGTCGGGTGTGTGGCGCGTGCTAACGGTGCGGCAGAGTGTTTGCACGAGTGACCTCATGGTGATGATGCAGGTGAATCCAGCGGGGAAGACGCAGGAAGAGAGGGATGCCGTGAAGGATTTGGTGGTGAAGCGCTTGACAGACGCGAACAACTCGTTCAAGGTGACATCCATCTATATGCAGGAGTACGATGGCCTATCAGCACCTTCGGACAACGATCCAGTGACGCACGTGTACGGAGAAACGAAGCTTGAGGAGCACTTGCTTGGCATGCGCTTTTCAGTGTCCCCGAATGCGTTTTTCCAGGTTAACACGCGTGGCGCCGAGGAGCTCTATTCCCTGGTCAAGCATCATGCCAATGCAGATGAGAACACACTCCTCTACGACGTGTGCTGTGGTACCGGTACGATCGGCATCTGCGCATCCAAGGGTGTGGGCAAGGTCGTTGGAATTGAAATCTGCAAGCCAGCTACGGATGACGCTGCAGTGAATGCTAAGCTCAACAACATTGATAATGTGACTTTCGTCAACTCTAAGGCTGAGGATGTGATGAAGGATCTTCTTCGCAAGAAACGTGAAGACCATGAGAAACACCTCAACCGAGTCGTGGCCATTGTAGACCCGCCTCGTGCGGGCCTGCACCATCAGGTGCTGCGCGCGCTTCGTGCGTGCCCGCCAGTGCAGCGTATCGTGTATGTGTCTTGCAACCCTACAAACTCGCTCATCCGCGACGCCGTGACTCTCTGCGGCCCCAGTACAAAGGCTCTCCAAGGACAGGCCTTCGAACCTGTACATGCTGCTCCAGTTGACATGTTCCCGCACACGCCCCACTGTGAGATGGTCATTGTGTTCGACCGCGTCAAGGATCAGTAAGTGATAGAATGACACTCTAATAGGCATTGTTCATGTTGGCATTTTGTTCTATCTTCACTTTTCAACCTCCTCGAAGTCGTTTTCTACGAAGGGCGGCGCCTCATCCATCATGCGCGACTTGAAGCATTTAATCGACCGCTTAACAGTAGTTGTTGTTGTAGATGGCTCCAGTGATTTCCTCCGTGCTGCCGTTGCAGCGTTTTTGGCAGGCGTTTTCGGTTGGGTTGTCTTCTTGGGTGCCTTGGTTTTTGCCGCCTTGTTCAGGGCACGTAATGACTGCAAATCGGTCAAGCCTGGTGGAAAAAGCCCCAGCACCTGTGTTCAAAAGCATGTACAGATTGGTTACCACTTGCACGGCCAACACCATGCTAGTAAACGGCCTTACCCGATTGAAAATTCGGTTGCGTTCTTGGCGTTGGTTAAGTGGCTTGTAGTCGGGCTCTTTCATGTTCTTTTTGTCTTCTGTCTTCAACATTTGACTGTAATCACAATAGAGGTTAGATGACTATGGCTACGATTACGATCACACCGAAAAATTGACTTGAGACGGGGAGCAACCGAATATGCTTACCGATAATCGTTTTCTTTGGACACCCACTCATCTTGAAGCTCTAGCACGGCATGCAGCTTCGTGCCTAGCTCCTTGTCCTTCAAGATATCTGCAAGAAATCAAGGCAGAAAGATTAGTTACCGATCTAACATCATTTAGTAAAATGGATGACGTACCAGCTTTGACCACTTCGACGGGCTCCGTTTGAGCTCGAGTTCCAAACGTTGCAATGTGCTGGGTCAGAATGTCGACTGCTTTTTCGAGTGCATCCTTCTCGTTTTTGGCCATGTCACGGGCTTCCAAACGCAACATATTCGACTAAAGAATATGAAACACATGGGTCAGCTCCATATAAGCACAGCTCCAAATTGAAAGTATCCACGATCGCAGCAAACCGACCTTCAGATACTGCTTCGTGTACGGGAGGAACGTCATTAATGTGGCAAAATACCCAGTCACTCGCCATTTGTTCGGATGCGCTTCCACCACCAGTTTGTCCACTGCACGCAGCAGATCATCTAGTGATCGCGGAAACACCTTCGGGATTGGTGCCGTCTCCGCCACTACAACCACGGCAACACCAATTCGTCGTCAGCCTCAAATATCCTGCCCACACAGCATCATCACTCTTCAAACTCACACTCCTGCACTGCTTTCCGCAGCACTTCAAGGTTCCGTACGACCTCCTCGGTCGGCTGCCAATCACTTGCAGCATCCGGCAGCTCCTCCAGAAACGACTTGAGCGCTCCATCCAGAGCTCGCTTCTTGCCTTTCTTCTTCCCCGATCTGTCTGATGCGTCGTCACTGCATCAAAAGCAACGCCAAAAAAACAATTCTGTCAGCTCTTGTTGCTCTCCTTGATCACTAAAAAAATGGTCTGCACCTGTCTTCCTCCTTTTCCAGCGTCTCGATCTCCTCTCCGGCGTTCACAAAGAAGCCAGAGTGCTTCGTCTTGACTTTTGTCTGGCCACGGACCTCCTCGATGTTCTGCTGCAGCTCTGCGTCGTCGATGAACGAGTCCTCCGAGTCGTACAGGTCGTCATCATCTCGGCGGTCGAAGCCGCCGCCCACGTCGCCGTCGTCACCGTCATTCAGCACTGCGCCGCCCCCGTAGCGCTTCTCCAAGTGCTCGATAATGTTGAACCGCTGGGGTCGCGTCGAATGGACAAAAGGCGTCGCGTTGGGCGCATTGGTGCTCGGCTCCTGCGGCGCGGCGGGAGACGCACCTTGGCCCATGAGCTCCTTGAAGTTGATCTCTGCAGGACTAGACGTGCTGAGCTGGATGTGGAACGTCCGGCGAGGCTTGGCCGCCGCCAGCGGCAGCGCTGCTGGCGTCGTCTCCGTTGACATATTGTTTTGTCTTTAGTTTTGTCGTCGTAAACTAAAGACAAAACATTATGTCGTCGTACTTAACGAATGCATAAAGTTCGTGTGGGAATAATCAGCCAAAAATGTAAAACGTAGTCTATGGAGCATAAACACGAGCATCATCATTTCACCTAAAAGAGTTATGTCTTGATTACGCGCGCACTTACGCAAAGTCATAACGAAAAATACCCGTAGTTCACGGTAAACTAAAAGAGTACTTTTTGGGAAAAGGCGGTAGCAACAGATGAACGCACTGCAAGAAGATGTCATCGTGGTGCAAGATTCGTCCGGGCTACTAAAGAGGCTATGCGCTGCAGTGAAGAGCAAGGCTTTAGGATGAAGCGCCAGGTGCAGCAATTACTGCATGACACTCATAAACATGTCTCAACAAAAGCCAGGTTGCAGCTCCTTCATTAACAATAAGCCCAAGAGCAAGGACAAAGCTTTGCTCTAACCAAGATGTACGGATGTTTTGAAACAGCTCAATACAACGTAGAAGCTGCTCGTCGAGCGACAATATATGAACGTGAATTGCAGGTTGAATGTCACAGAAAAGGCAACTCGTAAAAAGATCGTGATGTAATTAGCAAACGCATTCGGCATCACGTTGTGAGCATCCCAGTGCCATAGATCTATTCAGATCTATTCATTCTACGTTTCTTTGTGCAGCTGAATAGTACCATTGAATATGGCGCTCCGCTTCCTCCGAGGCATTCCGTTTGTTAGCCTCGCGCACATATTCGACGACTACAGTAACCACAAGCTAAAAAAATGACCTGCTGGAAGAACAAACCGGAGATTCAGAAGCAAATCCAGACCTCACATCTAGTATGGCGGAAAGGACAAAGACGAGTACGTAACGTACACAATGACCACGACTACTCAAACGGGGACGGACACGGTCAAGGTAAAGATAAGTAAGTTTCGTGGTGGTGGTGAGTGCAAGTGGCTCAAGTGGAGCTTTGAGTTTCGTTAGCTCGCGAGGAAGAAGAACTAGAATGACAGTCAGAAGGGTGCTAATCTTGGTGTACTGGTCGAGGATGTTGTCGCCAGCTGGCTCCAGCTGCTACTAGCAAGGTTGAAGCCCGCTACCAACAGCAACTTTAACCAGTACATCCTGCTCGACGACAAGCTCAGCGGCAAGGCACTCATGTCCTGCAAAAGGAATACGACGGTCAGGCACGAGTGTCCAACGGTCTGGCACGCATTGCACTTGCAACTACATCTTCAATCTCCAGCTACTTCAAGGGCGCTCCTAGGGTGATTCTAGGACTAGTCTGGTCTCGTTTCGTTTTCATTCTCATTTTAGGATGTTCAATCTCAGTCATTCTGCATTTTTCTTTACTTTGATCAAATGCGAACAACGGAGGGCGACTTTGCAGCAGAAATGTAAGAGCATGGCGTGCCTCCCCCCTATTCCTCCCCATGAAGCTGTGGGCAACACGGAAAGAGACGGCGAATGTTGGTCGTTTGATCTCGGATTTCAACCTCGAGAACATTTTGGCCTACACTACTGGAAACGGTGCAACTTGACGATAGATCGCTGAATTATTTCGTGGCTTCGGCAGATATTAATTCTAACCCACTGCAAGCAGCATTGCCCACGGTGGATAAAGTCGGCATTTTTAAATGTGAGGATTTACAAGCCATGATTTCTAAGTAGTGCTTGCCACCGCGGGGCTTAACATCCGGCCTTCAAGTTTGTGAAAGATAACCCCGGTGAAGTCTCCGCAACAATTGTCTGTCGTTTGGTAAACTAGCAGAAGGAGTGAGCTGTGCTAAACTCGTTCTAATTCTTCGGCCTGCCGATGAGCCACGTACCCTCTCTCTTCCCCCCTTTTTTTCGATCTGCTGCATAACAACCCGATTATAGACGGCGTACACATGTTCGCACTTTGACACCACTACGTTCCCAGTATTTCTGGTTATCTTCAGTCATATACGTCGCCACTGTGTCCTTCCACGTTCGATGAAATCTCTCCACAGGCCCGACCATTTGGAGTCGATACGTACCGGATTAAATTGTCTCGACTGCAGCATCGTCACCAATTGTTCAGTCGCCTTGCCGGTAAGCTCTGGCGCGCCATCCGTCAAACGTTCTCTAAATACTGTATGATCAGAACAAAGTCATGCTCCTGATAAAAGGGCAAGGCAAAAATGCTCTCAATGCTAACATGCTTACGTGCACAACATGTAATGCTGATATGGCAATATAATATATTAAATGCTATTCAAAACTGAATATGTCGCATTTTTCAGAAGAAGCGTACTTAATGGCGCCAATACAAACTTTGAGTGAAGCCCGGCTTTAACACGCTGTATCGCAAGTACAGCACTACCAGTGACTCAAGATTTACACAGTATATCTCAAAGTAATATTTTACATAGACAGCTCTACAGATAATTATCAAGTATACACTCCGCGACAAAATGTTTGGGACAGTGACATTTCCGGACATAACTCGGCTTCTAGGTCGAGTTTGAGGTCGCTATTTAGATATGTTCCGCCAATCAGAAAGGGGGTAGCAAGTTTGTGACAACAACCTAGATTTCGAAGCGATTAAAGGGGCTAGCATACAACTACATCGATTTGGCTACACGACAAAACTTAGGGACAAAAATGACTTGATTTTTGTATTAGACAAAATGACGATCATAAGCTATTCGTCTCAGACCGGCTTTATTGTCTTAATTTCACTATGTGGCGCGGGCCACCCATCACTGACGAGGAGCGCGGCCGCATGAGGGGCCTTCAGGAGGCCGGTCTTGAGTCCGCGAGATCGCCCGGCGTCTCGACCGGTCTGCTAACGGAGCTAGCTGTGTCCTCCGATCTCCTGCTGGGTCCAAGAAGAAAGCAGGTCGCCCGCCAAGCCTCACTGATCGCCAAGTGCGTCAGGTTGTTCGAAGCGCTGCCACTGGGGAGTACTCGGCGGCTGAGTTGAAGGCTACCTACGGCCTGACATGCTCGGTCCGTACTGTTCAGAGACTTTTGTCTGGGGTTGATTACCTAGTCTACTCTAAAATGGATCGTACGCTTCCACTGATGAAGGGGCATAAGGATGCTCGCCTTGAGTTCGCTGAAAGGCTCTCGACGGCAGCTCAAATGGAGGTGGTTTGGCCCCTCATCATTTTCTCGGATGAAAAAAGTTCAACTTGGACGGCCCTGACGGATACAAGCACTACTGGTGGGACCTTCGACGTCCTCCTCGCCGGTACAAGACTCGTCAAATGGAGGAGGGTCGCTGATGGTGTGGGGGCGTTTGGATACAAGGGAAAGTCAGAGTTGGTGGTGCTGGAGGGGCGCCAAAACTCTGGTCACTACATCTACACGGTGTCGGAGCACCTCCTTCCGTTTGCCCACAAGTGCTACGGCACAGACTTTGTGTTCATGCAGGACAACGCGTCTATTCATGCCTCTCACGAGACTACATCATTTCTTGAAGAGATCGGGGTGCAGCTACTTGACTGGCCTGCTCGCTCCCCGATCTTAACCCAATTGAAAATGTCTGGGCAATTTTGTCTAGAAAGGTCTACAGTCACGGCAAGCAGTATAACTCCGTCCCAGAGCTTACTGCTGCCGTCATGCAGGCTTGGGACTCGGTTATCATGAGAGAACTACACGATCTAATGGACTCCATGCCAACTCGCTGCTTCAAGGTAGTCTGCAAGCGTGGGGACAAAATTGACTACTAGGATAATGGCTACAGTTTTCAATACAAAAATCAAGTCATTTTTGTCCCTAAGTTTTGTCGTGTAGCCAAATCGATGTAGTTGTATGCTAGCCCCTTTAATCGCTTCGAAATCTAGGTTGTTGTCACAAACTTGCTACCCCCTTTCTGATTGGCGGAACATATCTAAATAGCGACCTCAAACTCGACCTAGAAGCCGAGTTATGTCCGGAAATGTCACTGTCCCAAACATTTTGTCGCGGAGTGTAAGAGTTCCGTTTTAACGTGTTGAAGTATAACGGTAAGGCACAATGAATTGTAACGAATAAGTTCCATTCCATCGCAGATTTGTTTTCATTTCATTAGCATTTATCCTGACTCCTATGGTCGTCCAAGTCTCAAGCTTCTAACCGAAAAGAGTTCCGTGCTTTTTGCACGAAATACTTCCATCGAAATCGCGGATATGGTTGCGTAACCTCGAACCTGCGCGCATCCTGCTTCGGGGTATTCGTCGTCTCTCCGATCAGTTTCCAGACAAAACTTGGGGTGATTGAGCTCATCACATTAACCCTGGACAACATTCCAGTCACATGTGTCAATGTGGCATCTCCCACCCGAGCCCGGCTCATTGCCTGCTCGGGTACGACTACCCGACCCGCTTGGGGGATGCACACGATCCATCCGCGATCGTAACCGGTTGGAGCAATTGGGTACGAGAATGGGTACATTGTGATCGAGGGCTTGCTTTCCCACGACGGGATAACACAGATACTCGTTCGCTGGGTTCCCCCATGGAAACCCTTCCATATTGTTGACCCGGATGGTCTACGGGCGCTCAACAACAACTCTCGCTAGGAGTGACAGCGACGTCGCCAAGATCGATACTCAATACACTAATCAGACTTTTTTGTTTAACTAATGTATTTCTCGAATGGAAATTATGGTAGCTACTGAGTAGACTGTGCCATGCTTTATCAGCTTCGTCAAAGTTTACAAAGTAGTTTCCGCGATGAGTGCACGCTGGTGAAGGCTTCGCTACCCATCTCACACGTTGCTCCAATTAATAATCATATCACGCCAAGTGAACTCAAAACCCAGTGCACGAGCACTGAATCAACGTCGTTACAGTGATACGACAGTTTATTACCTATATAGCACAACAAACAAACAGAAGAAGGATAACAACATGCTAGACATGATAACCATCAATACACAGCATTTAAAACATAAAACATAAAGCACAGAGCATTTTAACGGTACCCTTTTCTCCGAAATTGGTCCAATACAGGACAAGCCCGCAAACCATGAAGCATCTCGCCAAGACATTAGGTAATATTGTGCTAATAAAGGTTCTTATTGGCAAATAGCGTCTATAAAAGGTATACATAGGGCTAGGCCAATTTGCTTTTATACTCGATAGAGGGTCAAGTCCTCCATGACCAAATGGATTTTCATTCATTTCTAAAATTCTGAATATGCTGTAGTATCGGCGTCGCACACGTATTGGTATTTGGGAGCCGCACACGTAATCATCCGTCATGTTCCAGGCAGAGTTTGTTCATCTTCGTATCAGAAGCGCTGCCGCCCACCTTGCTCTGTGGTGTACCGCCTTGATTCGCGCACCTAGGAACCGAGGTCGGTTTAAGCCGCCGCTAATGGTGCACGGAGCACCACCGCCGATTCCTGGGGACTGGTTGAGACAACTAACTCGGCTAACGTGGCGACGGAAGCACCGGTACTCGCTGTTATCGGTCGTGTGGCCAAACTTGAGGGCTGTGGCGTCGCCACTGATAGTCCCAGATCATCAACTCAACGTGGATTCTTGAGAAAAGAGTATCGAGTCGCCCGATTCTGTAAATTCCTGTGAGCAAAAATCCACGGAATTGTTGTATCGCTTCTTCGCCTTACTATTCGCCCCGTTAAACAAAAACTCCGGAACTTCTAAGAACGGAATCCTTTCCTGTTGGATCACGGTACGAATCCCTCCGGTTGTAGGCGTTGCGGTCAAGCCGGGTTGGCGTTACGAGTTATGCTTTTTGATCGGGCACAGGCACACATGGCTGAGTAAGCTCTTAGATTTGGTGATCTTTACACGATAGCTACAATGCTGTGCCTGCTCTGCAATACCGTGGTTTGCAGTCGCGAGATCCACGCGTAGCTGCAGGTTCCTCTCTCGGGTCTTAGTGATACTACGTGGCCTTCAATTCCTCTGGTTTGACAAATCATCAGATCAGTATGCGGTGACACCGTCCTTGTAGTAATTCAACCCGCTGTAGCTCGCGTGATCCGTAATACATTTCTTCAGATTATCAGTCCTGCTGATCGTGGTGGCGAGATAGTTACACCCTGGGATAAGCTCGTCCTTGTGTTTCTCGATGCAGGCCTTCGTTTCGAGCTGGGTGATGACCTTGACATATCTGAGGTTTGTAGCGTATAGCTCGCAGTGCTGAGCGTTGATGATCGGACTCATTTGTAACTCGAGCTTGGTAGCAGGGACCTCTCGCGAGTTTTGCCCCTTCTTCGCGTTGTGTCGTATCCCACCAGACACAACGCTCGCGCGTCACAAGTTCAACTCGAATCAGTATATTGGCATGGCTGAGCTACAATCTGGAGGCTCAACATTGCGTGAGGCAACTTCAATGCGCATACTCAACAAGAGCCTCCGTCGTCTACTGCCCCCATGTGTCGACATGTCACCTGCATATTCAATGCAGTTGATTTAGCAGTGCATACCAAACGAATAACACTGCTCAGTTCTCAATTTACTTACCCCCGCTCCAGTGTCTTAACACCACGTGAGAGGCTCGGCACGTTTCTTCTTTTTTGTTCAGTTACTTGATCATACGATCACTCATTCGGGCTACTAAACCACTTTGACGAATATGAAGAAAAAAACTATCCATGGGAAGCTTTAAAGCCCTTGGTCTTTTTACTGTCGACCTCGTTCCATTCGCATTATGACTCATCTTCAGACACGTAAGCCTTCAATACTTGATAGTCTCGGGAATTGAGGCAGGCTAGTATCATTCATTATATCTCTGCGGAAACGGCGAAGTGCTAAGTAGGCCACGCCGTTCACAATTTCAAGTCGGGGTCACCGACTTGTTTCCCGTCGGCATGTTGCTTTGGCCCCAGCTCCAAGCCTTCGATGAGGCCGTCTGGAGGAACCGGCGGCGTGACGGTCATCTCCGTCACGCGTGGATGCCCTCCATGATTGTGGACATTTCCGTTTTGAAAGGCAATATCGTGTTCCGGTATGGAAGACAATGCGCTACTCCAGATTGCCGTTACAATGGTCATATCACCAATCGACCCTTTCACTGAACTACAAACTGTAATTACAGATTTAGAGTGAAGGCATACAAGATTGCTAATTTGTTTTCATATATATCATTTAAGTTGAGTTCGCTAGCATGAGATTGCCACTTTTTTCTTCTATACTGGTAGCATGGTTTAACTAACCTATTTGTATATTATCATGAATTCGTTGTGGTTTGCTAGCAATGCAGTACTTTATTGAAGTTTTATTTTAGTTTGCATTAGTTATACAGTCCTGGCAGGAAGCAGAACACTGCAGATTTTTTAGCATTCTAACAGATAACAGGAGGGAAACGTGCTAATGCCCTACCAAGCGATACCAGTCAATGAATGGCGCTTGCCATTTTGAAATCGGAGCAAAACTCGCTGGTATTCATGAATTGACCCCCCAGAAAAGGCAACTGTAAGTAAAACGCGAATAATTTTGAGTGGGTTTTGACCTGACGACCTGATATCTTGAGATAACATATGTTACTTGCGAAAAAATGCAAATACCAGCCGTCAGGTCAAGAACTATATACTTAAATGTCATTGGTGAATAATTCTTCCGCGAGCTTGATATTTTTCTCATGGTGCAACTGGACGACTCGTGTTGTGTAGACGTAATACCAGCGACAATACAAGCGACTCGCTGATCAAAGCGTTCTTCTCCGCACCGAGGTACGTGTACATCACGTAGTGAGCATCTAGACTGCTTTGCCGCGTGCTCATCCCGCCATTACCCCTGTGTGAACTCGGCGCTTCTAAAGGGCTTCCCTGAAAGATTGCTACCAGCATGACCAGTACTATCTCCTGGACTAAGAACCGCACCAAAGTAGGGACGCCCCGCCGATCAAAGGTTAACAACAGTTGACGGTATGCACACAACTATCTTCTGTTGTCTATGCCTTTAACAATCTCTACGGAGCTCGTCGTGCTGTGAGTTCCGACCAGTTTTTAGCGGTTAAAGCTCAAAGCAGTCACTAGTAGCAGCTACACCTGTTCCCAAGGACTTACGGTAATATTCTATTGACGTTGCATGATAATGAGTAATGTAATCTAATTTGATTTCCTGCTACACAGCCACTTGGAAAACCATCAATGCTCTTTTTCCTCGTACACTATCCGCTTTCAGGATGGCTGCTTCGACTGTCGAGCCCATGCCTTGCCGCTGTCTTGCTGTTTTCAAGCAGAAAGGCTGACTTACGATGTACTAACTTTAATATAGACGTTTGTGTGTATGGCTATAAAAGTGGTTGATGGTACGCTGATGCCACAGCCTACACTTTGTAGAGCAGTCACGCCAAGGCCTTAAAAATCCGCGTCATTAAGCACAGCTGCGTCTTTGGACTGGTAATCGAGACGATATCTAAACAGTAGCTCGTAGTTCGTAGCACAAGCCGAGATATCGGCTGAAGTGTGGCGTTAAATCGGTGTTCCTATCGATTTGGCGCGCACTGTACTAACCTTCTAGCTCTGGGAACAGGACGTATTGCGCTTTTTGGGCAAAGGAGAAGGGACCAAATCTTTGTTGGGGCGGAGGTGGAGGCGACTTGGAGCTCATCTTCTTTTGCTTGATTTAGTCAATCATCTCGCCCCGTTTCTTCACAAACCACCGTGCACATACTGACCTTTGTGTAGAGTTTGGCTTCTTGGGGTCTTCCTTTCTTCCGTCCACCTATAATTGATAGATATAGGACCCGATCAACGTTATCGTTCATGCGCTCAATCATCCTTTTTCTCAATCTTAACTTTTACTAGCGTTTGATAGTAAACTGTCTGACAAAATGAATTACACTCATTCGGAGAACAGGAGGAATGTATGTGACAACGAAATGCTCAATGCTGTTGATCGGTAAGTTTATCTTGAGATTTGACGTGAAATGTGAAAGTCCAGCTAAAAACCACTCAAAATAGTTAATTGTCGGTCTATTTTATTGCCAGGGTGTTGACCTGGACTGGAGGATTGACCCTGACTTGACCCGCCGCAAAAGTTGATCCAACAGACTATGCCAGGATATCCAAGAAGACAAAGAGCAAGCAAGTTTATAAGAATGGTGCTCTGATCGGTCTAGTTGAATGAGGGACTAACGCTATATTTCTTGTTCCATACCACGTCCGCTTGTTGGCATACGGACGCCGGCACTTTGAGAAGAACAACATTAATTGACGCAGCAAACGCTAGCACATCCTCCGTCCACTGTCCGGAAAAGTTGTCCAGCAACAGCAGTATCGACTCGTCGATCCTTACGCGAGCGCAAAGTGAAGTCTTAAAAGCTCCACGCTCTGGTGATACCCGTTCCACCATGCTAAATCAGCGATTTAATAATTTGTTGTTCGTTAATTAGCTGACTTTAAAAGGCTAATTGACTTTGTGAACGTATGCAAAGCGCAAGCGGCACGCTTCTTCTTGTTCGGGAATCAGGGCTTTCGATGGTGACGCCGTAGCAACTGGAGAAAGCTTAGTCCCACGTGATAAGGCATGTCCTCTAGGGCTTCGGTTTATGAACGAAGCTCTTCCAAGATACCGAATTTCCGAGTATCTGGAGCTTGTGGCTGCTAAAATCGCAGCTCACAAAAACATCCCGATTGTTGTCCCTCCTATCGAGCGCAAGTTGTATTGTGGTTTTCAGCGATTTTGGCAAATCGGGTAGGTTCGATTCAGAGATAGCGAGTCCGATATGGAGATTGACTCAGAGATAGCAAACCAGGAAGGTCCGAAAAGATTCGCATGATTAGGGTACGGTAGCTATAGCATCTCCAATTTAAAACTAAACCTTCCGTTTTGCCGTTTTTAGCTGGCAAAAATGACTGGCTTTTTTGTAAGTTGTATAGAACTCTTTAGTTTCAAACACATCAGACTCTCCACCATGACCTACGGAGACGACTTTCGCTGGCGTGCCGTTGCTCTGCTGCACGTGTACAACATGCCTACTGGGCATGTGTCAGATCTTTTGGGCCGAAGGAAAGAACTATTCGCCGATGGTACACACTCTTTCTCGAGAAAGGTATCGTCAATGAACGTCGAACTCGCGAAACGCGGGCCCGTTGGCCTCCTCTAGTGTTATCCGCAGTGGAAGAAAAAGAAGTTGGAAACGCTTGGAAGTTATTTTGATGTCTTGTGGCCGAGATTGTAAAACCAAAAGTGATAAGATTTAATTTGTTAACACTGTTCTACCTTGCTTAACCTTCGTGTCCACAAAAGAAAACTATCCCATCCCGAATGGCATCCCATATGAAAGAAAAGTTTAGTGGCTGTGAGACTTGAACCCTCAATCCAATGAGTGAGTGAGTGGAACTCAATCCACTGCACCACTAGTTCACCAACATATGCAATCACATGTCCAATCCACATGAATCTTCCACATGCTGCAACCCATACCAGACATGTACCATATGCACCATATGTAGATCAGAAACGCAACACCCGGAAGTCGAGCGTGCGACATCACTCCTTCTTCAACACTCTCCCTTGATGTGCGCTCTCTTCGTCATCTTACGCACTCATGCTGAGACCAACAATGAATCGGCGGTGCTTGTCTCGAGCCAGAGCCTTCGTTAACCCATCGGCAATCATCTCGTCCGTCGGCTTGTACTCAAGTTGGATTACCCCCTGCTCAACCTTCTCACGCAGAAAGTGAAACTTGATGTCAATGTGTTTCGTGCGTGTATGATACACGGGGTTCTTGGCAAGCGCGATGCAACCTTGATTGTCTTGGTAGATAGTAGTAGCACTCTCGCTCGGGTATCCCATGTCTTTTAGCAATAGACGTAGCCACACAGCTTCTTGAGTCGCATTATAAAGACTCATGTACTCCGCCTCCGTACTTGAGGTAGCCACAGTTGGTTGTCGTTTCGATTTCCACGAGATCGCACTGCCGTTCAAAAAGAACACGTAACCGGTTGTCGAACGTCTTGTGTCAAGATCACCGGCCCAGTTTGCGTCCGCATAGCAAACGAGCTCTCCTTGATCCCACCGTTGAACACAATGCCCATGTCTTGAGTCGTCTTCAAGTACTTTAGGATCCTCTTCGCAGCCGCCCAATGGCTTTTGTTGTAGCGTTCACAAAACTTTGCCACCTCGCCAACTGAATGCGCAATATCCGGACGCGTGCACGTTGCCAAGTACATCAAAGCCCCCACAAGTTCACGATACGGAAACTTGGGCGCGAACACTTCATCTTCTGCTGGCTTCACAAGCTTGGAGTTACTGTCCGCCGGTGTATGCACGTCCTTGCAGTTCTCCACACCAAACTTCTCCGTGAGTCGCTTAATGTACGCACTTTGGTTCATGACAATAACCTTGTTTTCGCGCTTGCGATGGATCTCGATCCCGAGGCAGTACTTCAATTCACCAAGCTCCTTAATGCTGAACTCACTCCTTAGAGCTTGCTTGATCTTCGCAATCCCAGTCTTCGTCCTGCTGAAAATCATGAGGTCGTCCACGTAGATAACAACAATGCTGTACTCATTGTCCAGCTGCCGAATGTAGACACACGGGTCCGCGACTGATCGCTTGAAACCTTGACCCTCCAAATGTTGGTTCAATTTGTTGTTCCACTGGCGTGCTGCTTGCTTCGTTCCGTAGAGTGCTTGTCCAAGCAAACACTTCTTTGTCGGATTTGCTTGGTCTTCAAACCCGTCCGGCTGATCCATGTAAATCTCTTCTTCCACATCACCATAGAGAAACGCAGTGTCCACATCAACATTTTCGGCCTCAAGGTCTTCTTCAGCTGCAATTGCAATCGCAGCGTTGATCGACTCTTTTCGAGCCACAGGTGCAAACGTTTCCGTGTAGTCGATCCCCGGACGCTGCGTGAACCCCTTTGCCACCAGTCGTGCCTTGAACTTCACAATGTCCCCGTTTGGGTCGCGTTTAATGCGAAACACCCACTTGCACCCGATGGCTTTCTTGCCTGAAGGGATGTCCACCAAAGTCCACGTGTGATGATCTTCCAACGACTTCATCTCACTTTCCATTGCTCGCAACCATTCCTCCTTGTACTTGCTGCGCATGACTTCTTCGTATGTCACCGCGCGCTCCCCATCGTCAACTTCAGCGTTCAGACAATAGAGGGATTCGAACTCCCCTCAAAGTCATCCAATCGAAATTCACCACGTCTCGTGCCGGGGTATTCATCTGCATACCGCACCACTCCACGCTTCTTACGAGACGGCCGCACCATCCATTCTTCTTCACCATCTCTCCCTGGAGTACTTGATCCTCTCGTCGGTACTGAGTGGCTTGGTCTGGCATGTTCCGTTTGGGTGGGTTCTTGACGCGGTCCTGTTGGCGGTGTTTGGAATATATCCTCAACACTGGATTCTTCGATCTCACTCTCGCAGTCGATGTCGATGATGTCAGTTACATCCTTGTCGCCATCCTTCGACTCCTTGATCACAGGGTGCTCAGCGAACGTCACACTCCTGGATATGACAATAGAGCCATCGTTTGCGTTGAGAAGTCGATACGCCTTGTGCTGTTTCGCATACCCGAGGAAGAAGCACTTCACACCCGAGTCATCCAGCTTTTTGCGCTTCTGCTTCGTGACGTGGGCGTAACATTCACTGCCAAACACCCGCATGTGATCCAATTGTGGTTTCCGCTTGAACAAAGCCTCAAACGGACTGGAGTGTGAGTTGGACGTCGTAGGCAGCACATTACGGATGTCCGCCGCTGTCATAATAGCCTCACACCAGTAGGCCTTGTCCAGACCACTTTCCTTCAGCATGCACCGTGTCATCTCAACCAACGAACGATTCATTCGCTCTGCCATGCCATTTTGCTGAGGATTGTATGGCACAGTGAATTCTTGCTTGATCATCTTGTCATCGCACAGTGACTCCATTGTTGCGTTTCGGTATTCGCCACCATTGTCACTCCGCAATACCTTGATCTCTGCCCCAGAAGTCTTGATATGCTTGCAAAACTTCACAAAAGCATCGGGGACCTCGCTCTTCTTGCGTAGCGGATAAACCGTTACATAGCGACTTTTCATCAAAATGAATGTCACAATGTACTTGAACCCGGACTTCGATTCTGGTGTGATCGGTCCAAGCACATCCGAACACACCATGTCATCGGAACGTCTGCTCTCCCTGGCTTCCAACTTGTCCTTGCTGGAGTTGAAAGTTTTGCGCACTTGTTTCGCCGTAGCACACACGCCGCACACCACCCCAGGTTCAGCTTTTGTGCTGCTCAACCTTCCATCCTGAACCATCGTGTTCAGTGTTCCGAATGACGCATGTCCAAGTCGCCGGTGCCAGAGCTCGATGTCGTTACCAACCGAATGACACTCATCTGCAGCCTCCGTGTTCAGGTACATAAGCTTCCCACGCTTCCTTCCCGTTGCCACAGTTTCTTCACCACGTTTCACCACACAACGGTCGCTTGTGATGACCACTGTCATCCCACGCGCAGTAGCAGCCGTGAGTGAAAAGAGGTTCTTGTTCAAGTCTTGAACATGAAGCGTTTTCTCCAGGCGCGCGTTTATCCACGATTTTCCAGTCCACACACGAAGAACCACTGTCCCATAGCCGAGCACCTTCAGATTCGCGCTATTCTTGGCGCTGGACACACTGCGCGAGCTTTGCACCTCCGTGTACTCCTCAAACGCATCTCGTGTTTTGCACATGTGTGCTGACGCTCCGCTATCCATGACCCAGCTGCCGGCTTCAAACCCCTCGGTTGCATTAAATGCAACATTCGACTCCTCTTCATTTGAGCTTGTCTTAGCACGACAATCTCTCGCGTAGTGACCCTTCTTGCCACAATTGAAACATGCTCCAGACGATCCTTTCTTGTGTCCTCCGCGCTGCTTCTTCTTTTGCTGCTGCTTTCCGTTGCCTTTGCTTGCGAGCAGCGCAGTCGCCTCTTCAATACGTGTCGAATCCTTTTGACGCACCTCCTCAGCAATTAGCTTGCTAACCAGATCTGCAAAGCTAAATGTCACCACCGACATGCGAAATGCTTGAACAAGGCTCTCATAGCTCGCCGGTAGACTTCGCAGCATCGTCGCGCAGACATCCTCCTCACTTGGTCCGCAGCCCGCGCTCTTCATCTCCATTACAAGCTTCTCCAACTCCATCACATGACCACTGACGGAGGATGCCGTAAACTTGAATGATGAAAATTTCTCCTTGAGCCACAACCGATTCGCCATGTCCTGCGTGCGGTGAAAACCTTCCAATTTCGTCCATGCCGCTCTAGCGCTGGACGCCGTCACTACGTGCATCAGTTGTGAATCACTCAGATTCAGGACGATTGCCGCATGCGCTTGCTGTTCTTTCACCGCAGTCGTTTCGCCCTCACCAGAGACCGCCTCCCACAATCCCTTGGACATCAAATACATCTTCATCTTGTAACTCCACAGCGTGTAGTTGGAACCGTCGAACGGCTCGACCTTGAACTTGGAATCGCTGCTTGGGCTCATAACCAAAAAGAAGTTGGAAACGCTTGGAAGTTATTTTGATGTCTTGTGGCCGAGATTGTAAAACCAAAAGTGATAAGATTTAATTTGTTAACACTGTTCTACCTTGCTTAACCTTCGTGTCCACAAAAGAAAACTATCCCATCCCGAATGGCATCCCATATGAAAGAAAAAGTTTAGTGGCTGTGAGACTTGAACCCTCAATCCAATGAGTGAGTGAGTGGAACTCAATCCACTGCACCACTAGTTCACCAACATATGCAATCACATGTCCAATCCACATGAATCTTCCACATGCTGCAACCCATACCAGACATGTACCATATGCACCATATGTAGATCAGAAACGCAACACCCGGAAGTCGAGCGTGCGACATCACTCCTTCTTCAACAGGAAGCCTACGTACAAGCACACCCAACATTCTACATTGAGGAGTTGCGTGAATATGTGATGAAACACTATCCAGAAATCACTACAGTTTCTACAGCCACGATATGTCGCGTTCTCAATTTCGACTTAAATCTAAGTCGCAAGGTTCTCTCAAAGGCTGCCCGTGAGGCCATTCCGGCCGAAAGTCAAATTTATCGCGAGAAATTGCTACCATTTTTTCGTTTGCTGAGCAGCTAGTTTTCCTGGACGAGACAGCTAAAGACGGTCGTCATGCTCAACGGCGATATGGGTGGTCGAAGCGCAATACAAGTGCAGTTGTCAAGCTGCCGTTCCGGAGAGGAAAAAGGCTCTCTATTATTGCAGCGCTGGATGTGCATGGTTTTTGCTTGGCAATGGACTGAAGGAACGTTTACAAGGGATAAGTTTCATGCAGCGTTTGTGGAGCACATTATCCCGCGATTGAATCCGTGGCCACTTCCTCGTTCCATTGTGGTAATGGACAACGCAAAAATACATTGTTATCCTGAATTGCAAGAAGCGATACATCAATGTGGAGCGCGGCTAATATTCTTGCCACCCTATTGCCCCCAACTCAACCCAATAGAGCCATGCTTCGGTCTGCTGAAAAGGTGGTTGCAAAAGCACGCTAACTTAGTCTTCCAACTGTATCCAGACCGTGTGCTTGAGGTCGCAATGCGAGCTTGTACTCGCAGCGAAGAACAAGGTTGTGCCGGTACATTTCATCACTGTGGATACACGACTACAGGTCTACGACACGAGACGTTTGATATGCTGATGCAAACAATCGATTTCAATGAGTAACGTTTCAATTTATTGCTTTTCAAACTAAAAGTACGTTAGCGTACCTCTTGTGCTTCTGTCGCGGAGTCTCTAATGCTCTTCCTGGTTACTCTTCCATTCCGTCCTCGTCCATATGATCAACGTCCTCCATGCTTGGGTAAGTCGCCGGTGTTGGCGTGAAGTCGTGGTAAATGCCTTGGGAAAATATGTCGTGGTCTGGCAGTCCAATTGCACGGCGAAGCGATAATATGTCAACTTCCACAGGGACCCACATCCCGCTCAGTTTTATCGAAATGATCGCTGTCTTGGCATTGGTTCGACCGCAATTTCTTGTTGGTGCAGATCCTCACGCTGCCTGTCGAGCTCAATAGCTTGCATGGTAGTGTTATCCGTTGGTACTTCAAATGGAGTCGATTCAGGTCTTCTAGCATGCACGACGTCAAGGTGATGCGCCGTTATCACCCCAAAACTCACAGCATTTGCCGCTTCGTATGCTTTCCTCTGCACACGTGCCTGCTTAATGCGGCACGCGGTTGCACGGTGAAACTGCTCTGTCGGTGCATCTCGTTGCACGTACAAAAATGCTTCAAACTTGAAATCCCCGAGCTTCCTGATGTCGTCCGTTGTGAGTAATCTCCAGCGGTATTGAAGTGATGAATGAAAGTTGTGTTGTGTAAGCTCAACATACTTGGCCTGGGAGTCATTCTTCGCTTTCTTGAGGTATACGCCGGTGCTCTCACGTAGTGCAAGACGCTTTTGGGAGCGTCGGGGCTTGCCAGTAATGCTGTAAACTTTGCAACGCACTTCTCTTTAAAAACGGAATACCCTTCACCAATATCGAAATTGATATCAAACTTCCACCCTCCACAAGCTTTTCCTAGTGGCTCGCCAATTCGTATAACCAGAACCGCACTAGCTGAAGACGGTAGTGGCGGAGGTCCGTCATCTGGTGGTCGTAGCGTGCTCACTACCCAGGGGGTGCTTCGGTACAAGACACCAACGTTTGATCTGCTGCTTCGTATCCACTATTCTCTGTCTGCAGTTCTTGATCGCAACCCGCAGTATCCGCAGAAGCTGGTAGTAGTGGTTCCCTTACTGCAGGATACCCAGTTGATTCCGCAGAAACGAACGAGGCAGAGAGCCGAGAGTCCGCATTTGTCAATGTTAACCGATGTTGATCCTGTGTCGCGCTTGTCGTATGCATTTGTAAGCACAGTTGAAAAACAAAACGCAGCTCTGAGAGCAAGTAAAAAATGTAAATGAAAACACGAGTCGAGTTTACAGCATAACATTGTCTAATCCTTCTCTGTGATAACAAAAAATAAGTTGTCTTAATGAGAGAGGAGCGGCCGAGTGGTGAATATGCTGTATAATACATTTAATGTTTTTCTGGGATAGGAGTAAATGTAGTGCTGCTGACAGCCAACAAGGATTATTCGCGTGGACTGTTCGAAACTGGTATCCTTTTTTTGTGTTCCAGTAAGCAATTGCATTTTCATCTTTTGAGTTGAGTCTGGACAGATTTGAGATATCAATGAGCTGTTTTCATTTATTTTTACATTCAAAAGAGTAATATCCTATTCCAGCCTTCGTGAATCCCTAGTTGTGATGGCACTATATCCTGGTCATATTGAGCCTTCACCCACACTTTCGACCATAACTCATTTAGTATTTAAGCGCTGGCGGTGCGTTTTAAGTATACTGTCTAACTGGCACGGTGTTTGTGCTGACAATGCCGAATCTCAGTATGCAGAGTACCTCCTGTATAAAACAGTATATCTGCCACACTTTTGGTCGGTGGGATAAATACCAAAAATAACTTAAGTCTCTCACACTTGAACTATTCATACTTCGACAATAGTCCGGGAGATTTGCATAGTATGCAATTCTCCCGGACTACACTCCGCGACAAATCAAATCGGACACCTATAAAAGTGACCGTAACTCAGTCAATTTTTCGAGTTCCGAGGTGCTGTTTAGATATGTGCGAGAGATAATTGGTCGAAAGGCGCAGTTTGTGCTAACGAGCGCAAGTTCGCAGTTTGTACCATAGCTCCCATGCAATTTTCCGTTTTGAGGTCGCGACAAATTAAATCGTACACTTCACTCATACAAACAGCAAGTTTATTGTATTTAAATGATGACTACTTAATAGTGCGTCTTATCTCCTTTCTTAGCGACCACTTCTAAGCACCTGCGTGGCATTGACTCAACAAGAGACAGAAGTAAGGGAAGAGGAATGGATTCCCATGCCTCGAATAGCTCAGCCTTTAACATAGGCACGCTATCAAACTGTTTGCCATTACTATATACCCGCCTACTCATTATCGCCCATAGATTTTCGATAGGATTTAGATCTGGTGACTTTGACGGCCATTCTAGAACCTTCACGTGTTGCTCTGCGAAAAACTCCTTGGTACGCGCTGACGTATGAATGCTAGCGTTATCTTGTTGGAAGATAAAGTCGGTGCCGTAATTTAAGTGAGCAAAGGGAGAAGGAACTCAGAGACTGTGCACACATAGTCATCTGAGTTCTGTCTCCTGTCAAAATTACCAACGGGACTTGCCCCGCGCACTGAATGCAACCCAGATCATCACGGACCCGCCACCGGCCTGCCTGCGTTTGGTCCGACGAGGCGGCCGACGCAAGTCCCTCCAGTAGTGTTGAAAGCCATCAGGCCCGTCGAGATTCCATTTCTTCTCTGATGAGAAGAAATGGAATCCCAAAAGGGCCCGGCGTCCTTCAATAAAAGCTTCTCCCTTGCCCACGTCAAGCGGGCCGCCTTGTCCTCCGGCTTGAGCGGGAGCGTGTTCACCATCTTAGAGTAGACCAACCAGTCCACCCTAGCAAGGGTGCGCTGGATGGTCCGTACATGCACGCTCACCTGCAACTCCATCTTGATCTGGAGTGCCGACACCTCTCCGCAAGCTGCCACGCGCACAAGCCGCCGTGTATCGCGGTCCGTGAGGGATGGCTGCCGTCCTGGGCGCTTGGGTGTCTCGTTCAGCTTGGAGTTCTTTCGAGGAGTAGGTAGTGCCACAACACGACATACAGTGTCAACGCTGCGTTTAACGGTACGTGATACGGCGCGACAACTCATGCCGGCCTCATGAAGGCCTTCGATCTTCCCCTTCTCTCGATCTGTTAGGCGGGGCTTCTTGGTTGTGGACATCTTTGCGAATGAGCTGCCAACACTAACGAAGAGAGCACACTCTGCCAGTCATTTAGGGTTATCATCATTTAAATACAATAAACTTGTTGTTTGTATGAGTGAAGTGTACGATTTAATTTGTCGCGACCTCAAAACGGAAAATTGCATGGGAGCTATGGTACAAACTGCGAACTTGCGCTCGTTAGCACAAACTGCGCCTTTCAACCAATTATCTCTCGCACATATCTAAACAGCACCTCGAAACTCGAAAAATTGACTGAGTTACGGTCACTTTTATAGGTGTCCGATTTGATTTGTCGCGGAGTGTATTGTCGAACATCTTTCATACAAGAATCATTCAGCCGCACACTGTTGTGATATCCTGTGATGCATGCATCGAATTTTTATAAAATGAGGAAAAACTACAAAGCAAGACAGTTAAGAAAATGGTACCTGTGGGGTTTGAACCCACGCAGACTGAACGTCTAGCGGATCTTAAGTCCGCCCCCTTAGACCACTCGGGCAAGATACCATCTGTTTAGTCGATCCAAATATTATATATAATACTAAATTATGTAATCTCACATTAGATGTTTGCCTTAAATGCCGTTCGTCCACCCATTCAACCGAGAATTTAAACCGCGAGAGTGGCTAAAATGATACCATCTCCTGCGACATAGGCTCTGTCGATAATTGAGTGTGGTTCCACACGCACTAGAACCGGCAAAGTCGTTGCAACGAAATTCAGTATAAGCAAGAACTGTTTTAGTTCGTAGATGAACATTTTGTAAAAATGTTGGATCATTTACCCCAACTAAATTGCGACTTGTGGATTGGTCACTCAACTTTAATCACCTTGGGACTGTTAATTGGACGCGTTGAGTGGCATGCTCCTGCAACAAACAAAAAAGGTGCGTTACCAGCCGTCGCACGATGAGGCGGCCAACAATTGGCTTGGAAATTTGCGCAGATCTTTGAACCCAATACACCCACTCGACCAATACTTGATGGAGGAGAGGGGTGCATCATCAACAACAATTGAATCAGCGCTTAAAACTTCCCCATTTCAAAATTCTAAAATTTGAACTGTACCTCTGCCGCGTTCCTCTGAATAGTTTGCTGCGTTGCTGAAAACGATACAGATACTCAATAGCTGCGGACTCGCTCCTTTCTGAAAGCAGTCGAGGCTCAAAATCGTCCTCCCAAGGTAATCAGGCACTCGATAGTACTACAATGGGAGCGATTCCGTCGCATATCGGATACCCGCTCTAGCATCTGACTTTAACAAATCAGATTCAACTGTCAATTATTAACAAACGTTGTACAGACGAAAGAGACTTTTTGGGGTAATCGAAAGTAAGTTTGAGCAAAAATAGTGGGATGATTTGAACTTATGTACTGTATAATTCATAAGTACTTCATTGTATTAGAAAGATTCTGACCGGGAAATGATACTAGTTGTGTGAGATAAACCTGTATATATTATATGTTGTTTTGCACCTGCATGATGACTGACAGAATTGCTCATTTTATTACCATGTTGTTCCCAGCTACACTGCGGAAAGCAGCTTCACTGCTTACCCTAACGTTTTGCGCTGTTGCGGCTCACGCAGACATGCTTTCCTAATTTGATTTTGAGGATAACTGTCCTCCTGAAGGCATACAGAAACACTTCTCGCACCTTGATAGCTGTTCATGATAAAACCGGGGTACTTTTTACCCAGCCAAAGAGTGTAGTGCTAGCCGGACGCCAGGGTGGATGTCACGGGAGTATGAGAACGGTTCTTATTTTAGATTTACGATAACCATGGTATATTAAATTGTCGACTTCGGCGCTTTGCAGAGAGACTTTGTAAGTCAAGACGCATCTATTGCTGTTCGCAGCGATAAAATTAAGCGAGTATTGACGACGGAACTGAAAATGCCTCTCAAGAACTGTAGAAGAAAATATAGGAACGAAGATGGGATGTTGGCTTTCAATAGGCGCAACAACACCGCCATCGTTTCCCTACTGCTGCTAGACCCCATCCCCACATTTCGAATAGAAATTAAATCCAGTTACAAAGTTGGCTACAGCAGAGTATCAAATTCATTAAAATTGCCCCCCTCGTATCATCACCGTGAGGCTTCTAAATCAGCTGCTCTTCTTTTCTAAGATCATGTCAATAAAACTGGAATCTATCAACGCTATTTTTTTATCGGAAAGTCGTCCCATGTATTCGTCCACCTTGCTCGAGAAAATGCAAACTTAACGGGAGTTGTCGGTGCAAGACGCTGTCAGGATCGCTTTTTTTTTTCTTTTCTTTTCTTTTCTTGCTCTTGGGTGTAAGTTCATCGTATTGGATAACACGCCCAACAAAAGGCATCTTTCTTTCTGAGCAGGTTGTTGAAAGAAAGTAAAAAAAAAACGAAGAAGGGCAAGAATGGTGGCGGGTCTACGGTGTGCGGATATGTCAATGCAATTGTTGACTTGTACAACCAGCAGGTGGCTTTACGAGTTAACTCGAACGACCTCCTCAATGTTGGCGAGTGTGATGCTGCACGTACGCTAGCATGTGCACAATCGTTGTGAGTACAGTCGTACGACCCTGCATGCACAAAACTTACGACTCGTGTGCAATCAAGTCAGCGCGGCTCTCTTCTATAAGAATCCGGCTCATTTGCATATGGGATGCACATTAGGATGTGAAATTTTCGAGGACGAGTAGGACGTAGGGAGAGAGAGTAGGCAGCGAACTTTTAACCCAATCTCACTCACTTTTGGTTTTCCAATCTCGCCCACAAGCCCTTCTCTTCTACTCTTCTGCGTTTAGCCAACTTCCTTTTGAATGAGCTTGTCGTCTTTGCAGCTTCTTGACTGTTGGATGTCGTTCTGGTTTGGTGCTGGTTGTCTTGTGGCAGGTTTCAGGTGCGGCGGCAAGATGTGACGACCGAGCGAGCAGCTCAGCCATGGATGAACCCGCTCGTAGCACACAAGGCTCCACACGCTGGATCACAAGACTGTCAGTTAATCTCCTTGAGCAGGGGGAGTGTTGAATCAGGTACGCTGTTAAGACATCCAAGACGCGTTTGCTGCCATTGTATCTGGAATGCTTGAGTTTGTACCATGTGGTGAAGAGCAGGCGCTGGACACTGGCGACGGTCTCCTGCGTTCGAGCATCAGAGGATGTTAAGTCCAGTAGCTGTACCTTTTCTGCCGTGCCGTGTCCGCTGGGAGCCTTGCTAACCTTGTGATCTTTCCGACTCGTGTTGAAGATGTAGGTAAACCCTTTGTTTGCCCTACTCATGTTCCAGGAACCACGATCAAAATTCAGCGAGCTGTAAGTTCCGCTCAGCCGTTGACGTGCTGGGCTCCACCGCGGCGAAATAAGTGAGATGACAGCGAGCCTTGGTCGCCGGAGATAGGCACAACCCGGCCGAGTATGCGGTTGACGTGCGAGTAGATGGTCGGAGTGCTGTCTTTTCCAGTGACAGCTAGGGTGTCAAGCGTCGAAATTCTTCTGCATGCTTAAACAGCTTAAGCAGCGGGGTCGATGGAGAGAGGTCAATGGAAGCTTGTGCGGAGAGCTCCGGGAGATTGTCGAGCAGGTCAGCACACGGAGCACTCTGGATTGCTAGCGCAAGTGCCATGGCGACCAGAGGGCAAGTGGAGAAATCGGCATCTGGGAACAGCGAAAGACCTTGCTCTTCTGACGTCTTCATGCGAATTAGTCGGATGAAGAGAATATCGGCAGCATCGACGTGAACTTTCTGGAGCGTCTGGCGAGACAGTTCTCGTAGGCGAATCTCCTCGTTTAGAGCCTCTGTTGGTGGTCGAGACCATTGCGCTAAATCATTTGCAAATGGTGTGAGCGTCGCAAACGCACGCCGAGAAACGAGAAGATACGTTTGCTTGGGTTTATTCACGATCACGATTGAGGATTTTTATTCAACGACGACCATAAATTGTAGCGTTTCGCCTTGTACTTTGTATATGGTGGATCCTACGGCAGACACTATCGGAAGCTGGCGCAGACGCAAAGAGAGAGACCTCTTCTGCCTTGTTGGTGATTTAGGGAGCGTGATGACAGTTTAGAATAAGCTTGTGCGTCGGGAAACACCGGATAGAGTGCCGTATCGAATGACTTGTCAAACGCAGAAGCATTTGGCCCCTAGTCAAGGCGAAGCAAGGCGTATAGTGGTGGCTTAGTTGAAACTTGTACCACCATATTAGCGTTGCTGTCACGAACTAGTCTGAAACGGATCTGCGGAGAAAATACTAAACGTTCTAGATATCCCAGCACCTTTATTCGGACGGACATTTTGGGTTACTTGTATGGGCATGCCTTCTATAAGGTTTATGGAAGGAGCCATGCGTCCGAACCGAGAATCAGGCAAACTCATGACATGGTCAACGTCATGACGGCTGAGACCTGAGAGACCGCCATCGAAATGAGCAACAAGCCGGATAGGGTATTTCCCTGGCAGAAGTAGTTTGGCAGCCGCTTTAGCAAATTCATTATTGATTGCAGTACGAGTTGCATTGTCGGGCGTAACGAACACTGTCGCGCTGCTCCAAGACATATTTTTATCGTCGCTTGCAAGCCGTGAATCGATCAAGCTTATAAAAGCTGGAGTCCAAGTGCCGATACGAGCCGCCGCACACCCATCTCCCCATGCAGGGTCGTCGTGAAAGCGTACAGATTCCTCTAATACGATCACAGCTTCAAATTGACGCAAAAGCGAAAAACCTTCAATATGTGCTGTCGAATAGTTTTTTTATTGCGCGGATCTATATATATATATATATATATATATATAGGGTCAGCACCGACAGGTGGTAGTTGGAGGAAATCACCAACAAGTATGATATGAATGGTACTCCCGATATTCGTTTACACCGCCGAAGCAACATGTCCAATTTTAGCCAATCACGTTTCGTCAACATCGAGACTTCGTCAACAACGAGCATATCAATACCAAGCAAGTCAGCTGATCTAGACTGTTCCAATGATACTATAAAACTTGCTAGCGTTCGGCCTTGAATTAATGTGGCAGCTTTTGCAGTTAAAGCGGTTTTCAGCACGCACGATTCTCTTCTCCATCCTGTGCAGAGACGCGTGACTGCGTCGATCACCCGACTCTTTCCTGTTCCACCAGCCCCTCCTCAAAAAATAGGAGTTGGTCGCACGATAGAGCAGCTTCAAAATCAGGTCTTTGGTAGCCACCTTCAGTCGGGTCTGCTTTTAGCCATCTCGTCAACAATGCCTTGCCTATTTTACAAAAGGCAGCGTGCTGAAACGGATTCAAAGTAAACTCTTTTGATACCTCGGCTAAAGTCGGATAAGCCGACTCATTAGTATTATTTCACGGACTAGTATTCCAAACGATGTTTTCAGGTTGCAGTGCATCACGGATAAGCTCGACGACTTCGGTTGGCCGCACAGATCTGTCGCCTTGGTTCGGTGAAACGATCAACTTGCTATCAGTTCTGGCACTTTTTACCCATTGCCGTAAAAATCCGACCGTGGGAAGGTTAGGAATATCTGACGTATGCCGTAATCTTGTTAACCCGGTCAGATAACCAAACTTTGATACGGTACCGATTGCAGTATTTCGAAGCATGTCGTGGTCGATGATAGGCTTGATTATCACCTGCGAATGACTAGTTCTTGGCTGGATGCTAGGGTATCGAGCGGGATTTAATTGTGCTGTATCTCGTGGTTCGCGCTCGATGCCAGACTCGATATCCGAATCGGAATTGCCATGTGAAGAAAGCCGGTCGTTTTCACTAAAAGTAACATCGCCGTCCACATGGGAGAAAATATCTTCTATGGAAATATCTGAATCTGTATCTGGGTGGTCTTGTGTGCCGTGCCATTGGCTGTCTTCTGCAGCTCGCTCTCTACCTAAGAAATAGTCATCCATATTTGCCATTATTGTTTTATCGAAAGTAGATCAGTGATGCTCCCATTGAGTATAAGCCTGAATCCATTCTGTGTCCGATGGGTTTGTGTTTTGGACGAGATCTTGTAGGACCCGGAAAGGAGCGATTACTTGGCCATCGACAAGTTGCTTATTACTGCGGCAGTCTTTGGGTGCACAACGAGTACCCCAGGAATGCCGCCTGACGGTGCGATTGTGGCGATCACCAACCCGTCCAAGGTGAGCCTTTTCATGGACAAGGCTTGCCAACTTAGAGTCCGATTGGCAAACTTGACTGTTGAGGAGTAGCCTACACTTTAAACTACTGGTCGATACCCTGCACCAGCGTTGCATTAGTTCACTGTAGGTTTCATTCACTAATATTCAAAAATGGACGTTTATCACTCAAATATTTCATTATTCAATGGGCGATTGCTTTGGTGATGACGATTGTCTTTGTACTTAATCTCAGTCCCGTGCTGCCCACCACCGCCCCGAGATCGGCGAGTTGGCTCTTTCGTTGGTTGTCATGGTCGTCAACAACCACTTCTGTGGCCTTTGGTCTTCATTGAAATGTGTTTGGATGGTAACGTGCTAATAACAAACCTTCTGGCTCGGAAATTCGGGATGCCATGGTATTTGAGCGCTTTCGGGTTCTTCTGGCCAATTCTTTTGGCACGATTTTGTTAGAGTATAAAGGCATAAAAGCAATGTGGCGCGCTTGCACTTAAAAACGGTGTCGATTGAGCAAGGCAACTTGATCGCACCATGTCGGGCTGTCCCTAACATCGGTTTATATACGTTTTTGTATGATAGTGCTCTAAAGAAGGTAAGCTGTTATGTTGGCATTTCCACGTCGAAACTTAGACGTCGTACATCTCGAAATGTTGTTCTTGTCGATCTTAAGTCGGTGCGTAATACCAACAGTCAATTGTTTTGTAAAAGACTAAAATGCTTCGAAGGGCTGTCGGCATAGTGTGCAAGCCGAACTGAGGTACTTTCTATATGAAGGACCAACCTTCACTACAAACCCCCAGGAGCTCAATTAAGCAAAATCGCGAGGAGTAGATAACGGCACAGACTTATGTCCAACGTCAGAGTGATGGTCATTGCAGATTGCAGTATCTCGACAATGTTACATGACTCAAAGCGATGGTACAACAAAAGACGACTGACCGCCTCGAGAAAAGAAAAGGTATTATTTATTTATATGCAAGATTAGTGCTTAGCTCGAATATTATTATAGCACTGTAGTTGAGCACACAAAATATGACATCTCCTATCGAGAGGCTGTGTTGGTTGAGTGAATGTTGTTCCATGACATACCCTCTCGAGACGACTGTGCCGGTTGAGCGAATGTTGTTCGATGACATCCCAGGACAACCCCAACGACAGTTCTTCGAACTGCGAATTGGCTAAAACTAAAGCGTCAGTTGTTATTGGTCAATTTGCACCGTGTTACCAACATGCAAAAATTAAGTGCAGTCGGAGAAGTTATCCATACCGTCTGAATGGTGGCCTTCTGTTGGTCGGTGGAACGGTACTGGTGACGGCGGGCATACACGCGTGTTGCGGCCATACGGTTGCAGTCACGGGAGCGAACTGGCTACGCCGTGGTGTTGACCACCAGTTTCTTCTAGAACCGCGTCAATTCACGCGAGGCGTGAATTGACGCGTTACCTTACTGAAATACGAAGTCAACATTACTAGCAAATGACAGCCGCTTGAGTTCTGGCAGCCACGCAAAAACGCCATTCGCTCTTACCTTCCGCCATCACACTGCCTCCACCGTTTGGCGCTGGATGAAGGACAGCGGAGACCTTCGCATATCGTAGTACTTGGACCCATTTGGGCCGTAGATAAAAAAATCATTTCGTCAGAAAGAATAGTATATTTTCATATTCCTATACATAACGACAATTGTTAGCAAAACGGCTCAATCTTTAACAAAAGAAGATAAATCACCTGGGTTTAAAATGTAGATTTTATCCGAATTCTTGTGTGCCGCGATAAGAGGAAGCGTGCGGTCCATTTGGGTGTATACTAAGTGGTCCACACCGGGTGTATGCCAAGTGGTCCACACGCTGCAGCAACCTCTGTGTTCTGCGTACAGAAACCTCGATGTCGAGCTCTGTCTTGAGTTCGACCGCGAAGCGGTCTTCACTCGCTACCGTGCGAGCCAGCAAGCGCACCTCCCTTTTGATACGTATAGTACGCCACCCTGCCGTAAGCTTAGCGCCGTCGCCGTCCGTCATCGCTCTTCGCTCTGCCGTGATTGCACTTCGCACGCACGTATGAGAACGACCCGTTTTCCTTGCAATATCGTGAAGAGAAACGCCGCCGTCGTGAAGCCCTATGATCCACCAGTGTTCTTGCTTTGAGAATGCTGTGCCACGGCCCATTCAGAAATGAGAGGCTCTGAGCAGCAGCCTATACCTGCTGCTGACGTGTACCCGTCATCCATCTTACCTAGTACTATTTTAATATTAAATGCGTAAGCGTGGTCATACAAGTGTAGTTTTTGCCCGAAAAGATACTAAAAATTGTCGCTGATACCAAAACCTACACTTGTATAGCAGCCACACCAAGGCCTTGAAAATCAGCCTCGTTAAGCACCATAGCGTCTTCGGACTGGTGATGGAGACAGCATATTAAACAGTAGCTTGAAATTCGTAGTACAAGACGAGATATCGGCAGAAGTGTGCCGTCAAACCGGGCGTTAGAATTCTGTACTTCTTCCCACCGCGAACTTCTAGAACCACGCGTGCAGTTATTACAAAGCGACCTTTTACGCTCCCTACTACCGGAGTTTCGTTGGTTGACGTTTAGGTATATAGAATAGAACGGAGAATATAACGGGGATGTTAATCCATGTAAAAAGCTTTACTTAGTACACAAACAAATCGAATAATAATAAATCTTTTAAGCGTTTTGTTTCAATGACGATAAGCTGCTGGTATCTTGCCCGAGTGGTCTAAGGGGGCGGACTTAAGATCCGCTAGACGTTCAGTCTGCGTGGGTTCAAACCCCACAGATACCATATTTGTTACTGACGGATAGACCAAGATTATTGCTTCCTTGTTTTTATTTTCTCGAATTACCGTTGTCCAGGGCATGTACTAACAAGTGTTGCATAAACTAAGAAGAACTTTTGGTATAGCAACCGGAAAAATCGGATCTATTTGCCTGTGTCTAATTCCGGGCCACTTAGAGCGTCTGCAAAGCGTAGTCCTCATCCTGGCATTAAACCGAAAGCTTTAAATTAAATAAACGTGGTTAAAAGAGGTTTACGACGCTTGTGTCTCCAGTGCGTAGACCTCATCGGGTCAGTAAATTCGCACTATGTTCGTATTCAAGTATCAAAATAGAGATGCGACATAATTGTCCGGACACGTATTTGGGTCTTTGACCTCAAATCGGGGTCTCAAAATTCGTCAAATTTGAGGCTGAAGGTGGAATTTATGTGCGGTCGGCCCAAACTAAGACCTATGTTGGAGTACGCAGGTCTGTACTTTATGTCAAACCATGGCCTTAATCTCTTTGTGTGCGGAAAGTGAGTTCCACTGGAACGAGGCTGTTGATTTGACCTCGTAGATGTAGAAGATGCGTGTCTTATCGAGGATCCAGCTCTACTGCGTTGTGCCCAAGTGCGTGTATTACTGCATTGAGTTCGAGTGTGGCCATTGAAAGTGCTGCTGTCGTAGGGGTGGGCACTCTTGGAGTCTTCGAGTCGCTAAGGTTTATGTCAGTGCTGGCGTCACTGTCATTCGCGTCCGATCCGTCTTCTTTGTAGTGGGTTTTGCTCGTCACCAATTTGTCACCAGCGTTCGTGTACATATAGGCCAACTTCTTTACACGGGCTGGTTTCAGGCGATTCCGCTTCGTATTGTGATGAATGAGTGCACACTCCAAGATCTCTCACTAGCCGCGTGGGGATATTACCACTCGAGTGACAGGTCCTCTTAAACTTGACTTGAGAAATTCGTTTTACTTTTTGTCATCCACCAGTCAAGTGGTGTGTTCCGTAATACATTTGCTCGTTCCTCAAGCTTCCGCCCATTCTTGTTGCGGATGTACGCCATTATAGCAGCACTGAGCTCATTTCCAACCACACCCGCGGCTCAATATCCCATACGAACAGCATGACGGACTCGTGCATCAATCACTTTATCCAAGTCGGACCCTTCAAAATCATCGGTTTAGTTGGACCTAGAAGGTGCAGCGAGAACCGATTCACGTTTCACGGATTTCCAACGCATTGCAACGATGTTACCGATTTCTCTCAAGATGCCACCGTTGATATCACCAACTTGAGCGCGGTAGATACTGTTGTTGTTTAATTCAAGGAAGTAGTGATATACCGTTGAGAGGCAACAACCATCTTTTTTAGGGCGCCCAGTGCCTTGGAAACATGCCCCACAAGGCGCAAGGTAGCACGAGCTTGCGTCCAAAAACGGATATCGGCCAGGTTTTGTACACGCTTCAACGTTACCGCAGCAGAATCATTGTAGCGCTCCAGTAGGGCGTTGTTCGCAAACACAACACCGCAAGATATCTTCATTGTCCACGACGCTCCTTATACAATTGATACTAGAGTACCATCGCGTTGAAATTGGAACCACCAACGCTCGCCAGTGCTGCCAGACGCTCAATTTATTGCCGCTGCATCGCTCTGAACTGATCGAGTAGCGCGGTGCACGTACGAACAAATTTCGTAATGTGACGTCGCTTTTTATAATGGATTTAGCTCCGAGATGTCAAACATGTCCTTCAGCACCAGGTTAAGCGTGTGGACAGAACATCTACTGCACATCAACGATGTCGTCTTCGGCATCAGATATCTCCACGATTTGACCATGTTATTGGCGTAGTCAGTTACTACCGCACCAACCCATCCGGCACCTGCGATCGATTCAACTTGAGCAATCACCTTGGACAAGGTTGCGGCCATATAGTCTCCGGTGTGTTGGCTCTCTTGAGTATTGATAGAGGTCCACAAAATAGGCTTGATAAATGTGATGTAACCATAAAACTCACGATACTTTCTCCATTTGGATCCAATCAGCCATCGGCAACGACAGAGATATTTGGTTGAGTCGCAAGCACTTTCTTCACTTTCAGCTCTTCTTCCGCACAGGCATCATCCAGCAGAGATGATGCAATGTCTTCGCGCGTCGGAAGCGTCATCCCTGGGCAGTACTCAATTAGGACATGGCGCACGGCTTTGTTTTCAATACGTGAGACGGAAGTTCAGACGCATAGAACGCAGCTGTAACCTCCCAGTGGAACTCTTTTCGGATAGCTTTCGAATGGTTCGTATACGGAACTAACCTGATTTATGAATTGGTGTTTGTGATCTGATATAGGATCTGAAATCGAGTGGTGCTCCACTGGAGCACCCAGTGGGGCTCTTGCTCGAGAGCGCTCAGTTGGGAAGATGCGTCGAGAGGCTCAAGCGTCGAGTCAAGGGGGTGCCGAAGGACAACACGGTGGGGGGCATAGGGTGGACAATGAGGGGCTGGGCTGGGAGAATATGGCAGTGGAGGGCTTGAGCTGTGTGCAGACGACTCCGGTGGCGATGCCTGTGATGCTGGCGAGCAGGAAGAAGACGGGGTCGGGGAAGGGGCAACGGTAGAGATGGCACAGTTGAGTGGGTGATAGAGGAGGCCGACGCCAAGCTGTCAGAGGGCCAGAACGGTGGTGAATTCGAGCCAAGGCGTGCAGAACGCACAACGTGCTTCTTTAAGGGGTACAAGTATACACGAGCGTGGTCATCTCAGCGTAAGATTGTCTATCGCTGCTCAAAGTATCGCGCTGACTGTCAAATAAAGATAGAGTACACGATCGCTGCCAGGGTTACGCTGCTGTTAGGACGCACACATGTCGTGACAGCATTGTTGCATCGAGTAACATTAGAGGTGTCGAAGAGGAAACGAAGGCGCAAGCAGATCTTCTAGCCGTTCAGCACCGCGAATGGCGCGCCCGTCAAGTTTGGGAGGATCTACGCCGCCAATTCTATGACGATGATAACTCAGATGTAGTGCGGGGTTTATCCGAGAACCAAGTTATCCGTCGTGTCCATCATGCAAGGAATCAGCACTATTCTGCCAACATACACGGATCAATCGAAATTCCTCCACTATCACTTGCCCTAGACGACGCAGTCTCCTTCTTTCAGTTCCACTATGCTACAGCAAACCCAAAAGATGTCACGAAACCCACACGACTTGTGGGGTGGGCACACCCATCGCTAATAGCGCTATTACGATATCACGGGACGACGTTGTTCGTCGACGGCACTTTTCGTTGTGTGCCACGGGGATGCGAGCAATGCGTCGTGTTTATGGTACACGACCGGGCCTCTGGTGTCTTTGTGCCAGTGTACTACATTCTGAGCACTTCACGGACGGAGGATGCCTACTGGGATATGGGACACTTTGTTGTACAAGGGACCAATCACCAGATCGAACCTGCCGAGGTCATCTGTGACTGTGAACAGGCGCTAATGAACGCGCTTCAGACTCAGTATCCGAACGCTATGGTTTTGGGCTGTCTGTTTCACATGAAGCAGGCATTGCGTCGCGCCATGAAATGCTAGGCAATTCCAGAAGTAGAGTGCGTAATAGCAATGACTCGCGGAGTTTTAGACATGTTGACTGTAATCGAACCAGCGCGTGTAGAACGCGGCATCAAGTGGGTTAGACGGGAGATTAAGACGCGATGTGCGTTGGCTGGGGTGGAGTACTCTACTTCGAAATGGGGAGATTTCTGGGGCTACTTTAGGCGTACGTGGCTCGAGCAATACACTATCGACGTGTGGAATGTGTTCGAAGTGGGGAATGAGCTGATTGCAAGGACAAATAACCCACTCGAAAGGTTCAACAGGGAACTCAACGGCAGGTTTCATACGCCACATCCTTCAATGCCACGTTCGTGACTACAATCAAGACGATTTCTGCCGAGTACGTCCGTAGGGTTAGTGACGTGCCTCGTGGTCGTGCCGACCGAGCTCCTCGCGAGCACATCGAGCTCCCCAATCAAGTCGATATTCCTGAGGATATTGGCAGCGACGTGGATGAGCGATGGAACCTGCTCCACTCACCACCAACGCCACTTCAATTACTATCTAGGTCCTACCGGTAATTGTTAGTGCAACGCTGTATAAGCAATAGACGCCTTCTCCATACTTGTCAGTTCCGTTCATTTTTCAGATCACAAATCCCGTTCCTCACTCAGGTCAGTTCCGTATACGAACCAAAATAAATTCTCCCCTCCCCCTGCTCTGTATATCGGACGCAACATACGCCCTTCGTCACACCTCCCCGGAAGCGCTTAGGAGAGGGTCTTCGCATGATCTATCTTAAATACGTTTGCAAGTACAGCAACGAACTTGGAATGAACTGCTGCTGGAGCTTCAGAGCACCAAAGAAGGTGGGGGATGAGGTTTTTCTTTGGCTTGCCATGACAGATCTCCTTTGAACAATGTTTGCAAGCAACACCAGGATGCTGGTTTTTATTTTAGGCGTTGCCCAACACTCCACCATAGTGGTAAATTCTTGCCAAAGATCTCTCCTCTCCACGTCTTATGTTTGTAAAGCTATGGTGGGACCTTAAGCTTACAGCTCTGTCTGCGCCGTCGAAGCTATCCCCTTCCATTATATGTGGTGTGCTTACTGAGTGTTTTGTTTTGCTTTTGTGCGCCTGCTTGGCGGCATTCTGTGAACTTCAACGATATCGTAAGCTAAGATTTGTGTCACAACAAATGAACATCAATTGGTATTACCACTGATGACTGGAAATAACAGTTATTACCGGTAATTGATATGACTATTGATAAGTTTACCCCAACATTAATCCCCAGTGTATATGGACTTTACGCTGTTGAGAGTCCCACACTGTCCTACCCAAAGAACAGCGGACCCCACTCCAAATTCGACTGGGGTTAATGAACTTCACTGTTAGTCTGTTTAGAAATATTGCTAATCTTCTCAATAAAAAATCTTCATCTTCATATGTTTGCTCCGGAACTCGTCTGTGTTCTTCCGTGCTCTTCTGCTCTCTCGTGCGTCCTGATAATATCTTGATTTGAGTATGCTGCGTCTCCATGCGAGCAGTCAATTAATTTCCAAGATGCGAGAGCTCATGGAGCAACAATCAATTGGGGAGTCAGAGTTGCTAGAGTGGAGCCTGACCACCCGTGAAGCTTTTTGCCCTCACAATAAACATTATTTCTCCAAAAGACGAAAATGGTTAATCAACCTCCGTTCTTGAGCTCATCAAGCGCTAGACGGAGCAACTGGAGGTCCTGACGACACAGAACAAACGGCTTGACGAAAGTCTATGAGCAGTTGAAGCGCAGTTACGCACTCCTTCTGACACCACATCGCCGAAGAAAGCTTACCGCAATACGGCCCTTACAGTGTAGAAAAGGATCAAAAACTTCGCTGCATGAATCGACAACCTCCTGTTTTCAAGACACAGAAGTTGCAGGTAATGCTTGAAATTGGGTGCTTGATCCTCATCATGGACCGTCGACTTGAGCTACTTATGGGGATCTGACACGGTATTGGGTTTGTGATAACTTTGTGTTTGTTGACGCAATTATTGGCTGATAGTGATGGTGTGCACGCCATCGAGGTCATGGTGTTCAAACGGGTTAGCGTGCCGAAATCATAGCGACTGCAGTAGCGTAGAATGTATTCTAGTTTGATTGGTTTTTAGAATATATATGCTTTGCTCATATTCTTGGTATATTCTTCAAAGCTGCATTCAAGCACCCCATTTATTCATATATATAGTTATCGTTTGACCGGGCGCAGTCAAGCCGATGGCGGCCCAGACGACGTCATCAGCGCCACAGCCTGCTTTAACACCTCTCGGGTCCCAGTCGACTCTACTACTACCACGTACCCCACCTCAAGATAGTCGCTTGATGTACAAGGGGCCACACCGGCGCAACGACAGTTAGTGATACGTGCGATCCCAAGAGGAGCGCAAGAGCCCCTTGCACACATCTTTGCTGTAGCACTGACCAAAGTTTAAGTTGTTTGCGCACTCCTGATGGAATATGCATTGATCAATCTAAATGGCAACTTCCGTGTTACAATCGCGAATTAATCAGCGGCTACCAAACAACAAGTTGCTGGCCAGTGAGTGGACCCATTCAGAGTCATGGATGTTGACGCGAGGCGGGTGAACAGTTTTTACCATTCAGGGTATATGGTCTTGCGGAACCCAGAAAAGGGTGGGGTGTCCTTCCAAATGGAAGGGACTTGGTTTTCCGATAGACAGTCCCCGGAAGAACAACTGGTATCCGACAGCGTTGGCGTGTGACCTTGTGGAATTCCTTTAGGGACGTTTGTCTTCGGTTGGCCCGGAGTTTCACTTGATGAGTTGTTAATATAGCGCCAATCAATATAATATGTAGGGTGTATGAAGAGCTTTCAAAACCTTCCGAACCGCACTCACTCAAACTGGGTGAGAGAACACGAGCAAAGCTCTTCCTCAGATAATCAATCAATATAGAGTTATGCAGCCACTCTTTTATTCTTCAGTACACTTGAGCGATGAGTCACATTTCCAGTCTCACTGGCACGTCCGCTCGGAAGTACTGGTCACCTTCCAAACAATGCCTCACCTCAACGCCGACATCTTCTTCGATTATTCAACAGATCGATAGTTTTTGACAAACTCAGCCATCGTCATTTTCGTGTTCTTGTTGGCTTTTCCCCGTAGCACGGTCGCGTAGCACAGTCATCTTCAGAGCGAGCAACCAGCTTGTTGTACACGGCACGATTCGTGGCGAACACGTTCTCCAGCTTCTCGCGTTGAAGCGTAGTTGGGTTCAGGCGCAATTTGATAACACTGCTTACTTAACTCTCCCAGCGCGCTGATCTTCCTGCAGTCTTCAGATGATGGCATATGCTTCGTTCTCCATGGAGCCGATCTCAACACGTCGGTAAAGTTGGTGATGTCGAACCACGACGTGAGCAATAGCTCCACCAGACGCTGAGCCTCGGGAACGCGAAGTCGCTCTCCAGTTGCCGAGCGCTTTGTATGCTGCCGAGATGGTCGATGATTCCGTCGAGTCGTAGCTCTGTTGGCCTTCTTACGGCGGACTTGACTGGGTGACGGCGTTTCTCAATCATTAGCAATGATGACGCGTCTGGCATCCAAAGATCTCCCGCCACGTCACGCTTGAGCCACATGGATGGATGAAAGAGAACTGTTCCATCTGTGGCTGTCTTCTGCTGCGTAGACTAGGCAGTTCTCTGTGAACGTCGACGGTTGTTTGTCGTATCGTCAGACGATTTGGTTATCTTCTTGCGCTTGCTGCTCATGGCGGCTGAAAGGAAATGACGAGATGTGAGCAGTCACACGGGGAATGATCCGAAAGACTTGTTGCAGATGCAAGCGGAAATCTGGAGTTCAATGCTTGTGATTGGCTGAAAAATAATGACTCATTACAAAAATATTACGCAAATACTCATATCAAAAGTGGACACTTTCAATTCCGACTGCAATATATCCAACACTTTAGCCTGACAATATTTCGGCTAAGCCTTGCCATCAAGTGCAGTGGTAAAGTGCTGTCTGAACCCATGTTCGAGAACACGCTGTGTCAATTCGATGTAGCATTGCAACCTTCACTCTCAATGGTTTCAGGCCACAGTCGTTCGCTGACAACATGCCAGCATAAGATGCGGTGGGTGAGTGCTCCAGCTGGTTCCACGCACCAAGCATGGACTAACTTAACCCGTTACTCGCGTTCGTGGTGCTCTGCGCGAAACAGTTCGTTGCAGTGCGTGTAAGTGGCAGTGTTTAAAGGTGGAAAGTGATGTGACGGAGAGTGCGGAGACAAACGAAGTAGAACCATAGTAAAGATAATTGCTTTCGTCTACATGTTTTGCTTCAACTTTAAAGTATTATGTGGACCACTTGGTAGTCATTGACTGATAATGGTCTCTGGTCATCCACCTCAGACCAGCGGCATGCTGCTAAATAGTGGGCGCACATCAACACTCAGTAATAAACGAGCTCCCAAAGTCGGTCCCAACAGAGAGACGTAATTTGTTAGGCAGCTCCCAATTACTTGAGCAAAGTATGGACCAAATTACTGGTTCCAAAGCCTTGAAAAACCTCGAGGTTTTTCCTGGTAGATGAGCTTTCTCACATCTCCAGAAAGCCGCCGTGCCACCCAAGCCACTCTGTGGAGCAGAGGCCCCGTGACAAGCCGAGACCCCGCGACGGACTGAGGCCCCGCGTCGAGCCAAGAATCTGTGCCAAGACCCCGACCAGCTTTCTGTGCCCGATGCCGACCGTTCCTGTCGGCGAGAAGCGGCTCCACTACCCGGCAGGGCAGGTGGAATGCTGCAAGTTTTGATCTCGAGGCGTTGGGTACTGAGCTATCGGTGTGTAAGTAGATGCTGCTGTGGCCCCTGACGCTACGTGTGTGTCCTCTGTGTGTGCATATTGCATGAATATCAACCGAACTCATCGTATGTGTGTTGCTGTTTTGTTCTGATGTGCTATCAAGAAATACTCGTGGAGATTGGCCTTTGTGTATGAATAGGCATGCATTTAAACGTGAATACAAGTGGAAAGTTCCTACAACTCCAAGTCTTTTTGCTTCCATTGGTGACTGTCTGGTGTACAGTGATCGATAATGGCCCCGGTTGCTTTGCGTGTGATGAAGGCTGAGCAGAGCGCAGTGAATGCATGACGATGCTCGACTCGAAGCTTTCTCCAGCGCTTGCGTAGCGAATCCGCTGTTTTGGATCGACCTTTTCCGTCGATTCTGCCGAGCACTTCGTTCGTCTTCTTATCCAAGTCCTCGGCCATCGTCCACACAGTCTGCTTCCACAGTCGATAAGGCACGCCGTCGCGATCCAGCGGAGCTACTGGTACGTCTAGTTTGCGATCTGCCGATATAAGCATGATGTTGACGCTAGCCTTGAGGTCAGCGCGGTTAAACTGTTGTTTCTTTTGTGTTGCTGTGCGTCACAGCTCCTGCGTGTACCAGTTATAAAAACAACCGGCAAGCGAATGCGCTTCCACTGCGACGTCGTTCTGCGGCTGGATGGCTGGAGCGGTCGTTCTACAAGTACACAGTGCAGCACTATTTGACTTAGACTCCTGCATCGCGACTAGCTTTTGAAGCGTACGCTGCATTGTTGCGATGTTTGACAGCATTTGTGTGACTGCTGAAGCAAGCGCTGTGGTGTTACCGCCGCTCCGCTCTCCAAGTTGTGCAAAATTTTCCGTCTCCCAAGCAGTTCGAAGCTGCCGTCCCCACTCAATGCAGGTGTCAAGTGACAGTCGTGCTTGCAAGACTGAATTTGTCGTGGCCAGCGCTTCATGGAAACGGTAAATATAATGTGACGTGAATCCTGCCGATGCTTGCTCATGAGCTACTGCTGCAGCGACTTCGTCGAGGTGGATCAGCAGAGATGCTAGCGCTGCATCCAAGACTTTTGTGTCGACATTTAAAGATGTGTCCGAGAAGCCGCAGACATTCTTGAAGAGCTGACCACGCAAGGTGAGCAGCTGAGCATATTCAACACTCGGTATAAGCTCTTCCAGTGTTCTGACTGTAGGTGTGGCGCATGGTAGATGGAAGTCCCTGAATCCTGCTAAAATTTTACCGACACTTTGATCTTCGCGGGTGGTAGTGCCGACATACGCGAACGCCTTCGTCAATGAGTCGAGTAGCCACGCACCGCGTGTAGAGATCCACTGAATCGCGAGTTGCGGCGACGCGTTCGCATACGCCGCAGAACCACGGCGAAGAGAGTGACTGCTCAACCCTGCAGTCAAACTAGAAGGTAGCGGCGCGGATACTTGTGCCTGTCGCTCTGATACCATGGTGATGACGTCGTTTATATATTTGGATATATTTCGCCTTCCTCTCACACGTTTTGCTGGTGGTTCACCTGCTTTCTCTTCCAGGTTTTCCCAATACAGAATAGCTTCTTCCTGGCTGTATGTTTGCTCTCCTGGTAAATCAGAGGCGGCAGCATGGGGTACTAGCGGGAAAACATAGCTAGACGGTTCCGAGGTACCCACAAACAGCATTCCCAAGCCGTGCAGCATACACTGCTCCCAGTGAGTAGCAGTCTTGTAGATAGAGATGCCTTGAACTACAGATGTCTTGATTCTCGCCACATGAAAAAGAGCTCTCCAGACGCAGCGATGTATAGTTGGTTCTTTCTTGCAAAACATGTATCGATAGCTCGACCAAATGTATGCCACATTAACGTTAGTACAGCAGCATCATGTAAACCTTTATAGCCACATCCAACTCCCTTAATTGCTGTCTCCTGTACCAGAACACGTAAATCACTCAAGAGTGCACCCGGGAGCCTCTCCAGTCTGCATCCCCGCCAGCAAATTCCGCTCCTCAATCGCAGCTGCAATTTGGCAGTTAGCAGTGAGTAAAAGTTCTGGCTTGGCTGAGAGCCAGGAGACGTTAATGACTTAGCAATGCGTTCAATAGAATTTTCATCCATGTGCCCAAGACTCAGGAACTCATTGAAGCATTTCAGAGCCGCTTGCTCTTGCCCTGCAGTTCCTTGGGGAACGTCAAGGCCTCTTGCCACACGCTGCATCTTATCAAATGGCAGATAAGTACTAGTTCGGTGTTTGATTTTGGTTTGGAATTTGCTGTCACTTTCTGATAATCGTGCACTATACTAAGCTTTTGTATGGACTTACTGATTAATTTGTGAACGTTCCCAAAATAATTGGGAACATATTGGGAAATTATAGGAAATCATTATGATTGGCTGATAATCCCATATCGATGCTCTCATTGGTCGTTTTTAGCCAGCAACAACGTAGGTTTAGGACATTGGAAACACGAGTTGGGAAAATTGTTGCGTATCCTACAATAATGGCGCTCGGCCAGAACTTCTAACCTTTCGTGGTCGTATATTGCGCCTAGCGTGGTACCACTTACCTACTCCCTCGCGGGCCTGTAACGCCATTGCTGACAGGGCTCCTCGACGAAGGCATCGCCGATTGACGCCACGCTACTTCTAGACAACACATCACAGACTCAAATGACAACATTGCACAAAAACTAGCAACTTTACTTCGTTCGCTTTAGTGCTATGCTCCTGGCGCAAAGCTCGGCCATGGAGAGTTTTGTGTTGTCTTCATCGTGCAACCTGAGCAGCCCCGCCTACTCTATAATACTTGAGCTCTCAGTAATGACGCTGTTCCCAACGAGCAGCCCAGCGAGCACCCGCTTGCTGAGTGCTGAAGTGTGGCTCTTGAGTCTTGATTGGTCTCAACACCAAGCGTGCAGGCGTAATCGGGGCTTGAGCTTTGTGATAGCGACAGTATCCGTTGGGATAAATCTCCCAGTCCTTACGGCATCGATGGCCCGTCGATATAGCGATGCCATGGCAGCGGTTGATATATGGCTCATATTCCGAGCCCACTGGTTCGCACACAGAGGGTGCTTGATTCTTGTGAAACCTGCAATAGCCGCTGGAGTTTAATCCCCGCCAGATACAGCAACGCTTTCCAGACTTGGCAGTGCCAAGGCACTGCTTAGCATTTTGTCGATGCCACTCGCAGAATCCATCGGCGTCCAAGACGTATCGAGTCCCGCATCGTCCACCGCTCTTGTTGGTTCCGTTGCACATGGTTGTGTTCGGCTGTTGTCCGTCTCGTAGTTTCTTCTCGATCCCGTAAATCTAGAAATGAGGCAGCCCATACGCTGCCGATATTCTCGGCAAGAACTTCTCGCTGATCTCAACTCATCTCGAGTGGATTTTGTGAGATTTATGCCGCAGATCTTGCTGAAAAACCACAGGCACGAGATTCTTCCCAGCATTGAGAATTTTCCTGGAAACAAAAGAGTGATCTCGGAAGGGTAGCATTGAGAAAACATTCATCCATAGAAATATATCCCCATTGAGATGTGAGCGACTGGCTGTCGCATGATGGAGGTATTATCGCCTCTGTAAAATGCTATAGCCTGTACACGTATTGGTTCTGAGAATCATGCTTTTCGCTAGCTGCGGTTGGTGCTGGTGCCGCAGCTGGCAATTCGCATGACAAGACTTGACACAACCAGTGAGTCGCGCCGATATGCAGCTGTTGCTGGTTTTTCTCTTAACCAGTATGACTCTGAAGGAGCGCTCTGGAAAACACACGCAGATGTGAATGAACTCGTAATGGTGCAGCGAATAGTCCACCAATTCCCACGCCTGACTCTCCAGCAGTTTGTGGTGTGCTTCACGCTGCGTGAATCACGCATCTGGATATCATTCGCACTTGTATCGAGCATCATATCAGTCTTGCGATGGTGCACATCAGTTCCGCTAATCAAGAGAAAATGGACAATTGAGATTGGAAGATGCCGAAAAGCCCCTGAAGACCTCCATACCGATACCCTCGCTCTTACTGATGCAACGCGATTCGTTTCCATGCTTCCGCATCGAATCGCTCCACCAACTTGTTCAGATCCTGTCTCGTTTGATTTTTAGCCGTATATCAGCCTTCTCAGCAGGTTCTATAGCATGTTGGTGCTCTTCCTCGAGATGTTGGATTGCAGCTTACTCCGCTTCTTGGTTACTTATTCTACGAATGCGTTCATCATATTGTCGGATATAACGATGGAGAGATTGGTATTATGGAGGCTACCTATAATGATCATCTAGAGGAAGTGCGCTATCTGGTCGAGCACGGCACTAGAGCCTCAAGACTGAAGATTTGGTTGAAGAAGCCATTCGTCCAATCATGAAACTAGTGCGGTTGCCCTCCACTTCACAGTAGTCTCGATGGCAGCGAAATCCATTGCAAGAGAAAAAGGCTACCGTGGTGTGATTGATTTGATCGAACCATGCGCAGCCAACCGAGAGCTCCAGCTCATTTCCCACTGGCTCATTTCGCGTGATGAGGTAGAAGGGAGCTTTGCTCAGCGATGCAGGTTCATTCGGCGTGGTGTATCGCGGGAAGTGGAAGCGCATGAATATCGACGATATACACTAGTAAATCTCCAGCGTGGCATTGGGATCAACAGCGTAGACTTTCTTGTAGCAGTCAAAGAGGTCCTGTAGCGCCTCCACATACTGCTTCTGATACTTTTGCACATCTTCTTTGGTTGGTTGCTTGATGTGCGGTAGCTGCAGCGGCTTTCCCACAACAGTGATGAGATCCACATCACTGCGCGGCAAGTAGAAGCACAGAGCGTCACCGAAAAGAGAGTCCCTGGCAGTCGAAACCTGTTCAACTGCAGGCGGAGCCACAGCAAGTAGGGGAACGCGTGGAAGGTATACTCCTCTCCAAAAGTATACACCGGATGCACGTAGTAGCCGTGTTGCAGCGCGATCTTGATGAAACCAAAGCGCTTCTTGAGGTACACACGGTGCTTGCCTCGTTGAAACAGCGTTGCCTCTTCAAACCCACCAGGCAGCAGACTCAGATTCTGGTTTTTCCGCATGAACTTGAGCATATTGGACTTTGCGCAACTGCTGTACTCCATCCAGTTGAGAATGTCACGAATGAGAGGGAACCAAAAAGGTTTTCTGCTGAAAGCCATCTGCAGGCAGAGCGCTCGAAGCCCATGTGGTACGCGCCGTTGAAGGAAAACCCGCAGGTTAAAATGCCGTGTGGATGGAACGCGAACAACGACTTGCTTCCCGTCTCGACGAAGGCCGAGATATCGTTCTCTTCAATTGCCTTGACTGCCGCAGCCGCGCTGAGATGCTCGCTGTTATCGTCCTCATCGTCATCAGCGACGTTTCCCTCTTGCAATCTCGCCTTCTGCTTGGCTATCTCGCGCTCCTCGAAGATCGTTGCATTCAATCGGAAGTACGGGTACTGGAGGAGAATGTACCGTGCCAGGCGACGCATTCGTGGCCACAGATGCAGCGAGTCCCGCGTGACGTAGTGGTAGGACTCGTACAGTGCTGTACCTCCCAGATACACTTGCACATCAACTGGAGGTGGCGTTGCTTCTGTCCATCCACCACTTACCAGCGCACTCCAGAGCCAGCGAGCCACGCACAAACCCGAGTAGAGCCACATCGCCACGTACGCCAGAAGCCCGAAGACCCACAGTCCGAACATCGACCAGAGCATCATACGGCGCATCACGAAGCCGCGCAGCGAGCGTAGCTCAGGACGAGCATCGTTGTTAGGCCACGCTGCTGTGCGTCCACAGGCGGCGTGTCGAAGCCCAGCGTTGGAGTCCGCCATGACTAGCGACGATGACCAGAATGTCGGAATTGACAGCCGCACACCCTAGCCGTTTTAATAGTGCAATCTTATGAGTACATTTATACTTGATCTTTGTAAGCTTGTTGAACCATGTCACAGATTTGAAGTGATTGCGCGCGTCTGTCAGACAGACGACTTGTGTCCAATAATGTCCTCCACCAAACCAATGGCGTCTCGTTCATGCTTAATAGAATTCTAATGTGGCTTTCGGATCGACGGCATACACGCCTTTGTAGCTGTCGAAAAGATGTTGCAATGCCTCCATATACTTGTCATGAAATTTCTTGACGACTTCTCTGCTCGGGTTCTCGATTGGAGGAAGGCGCAGTGGCTTGCCCACAACTGTAATGAGGTCCACGTCGGAGCGTGGGAGGTAGAAACAAAGTGGCAGGCCGAAGAAGATAGCTCCAGGAACGCGAAAGCTGTTGAGCTGTAGCCGTAGCTGCTGCAGATACGGGAACGCGTGATACGTGAACTCCTCTCCGAAAGTGTATGCGGGGTAGATATCGTAGCCGTGCTGCAATGCCAACTTCACAAAGCCGAAGCGGTTCTTGATGTACACGCGGTGCTTGCCTCGTTGGAAGAGAGTCGCTTCCTCGAAACCCCCAGGTAGAAGACACAAGTTCTGTCCCGTGCGCATGATACTTTGCATGCTGACCTTGGCGCTGCTGCTGAACTCCATCCAATGGAGGATGTCGCGCATGAGCGGGAACCAAAAGAGGTTCTCTGCTGAGATCCAGCGACACTTCGCTCGTTCAAAGGCCATGTGGTGGGCTCCGTTAAATGAGAAGCCGCACGTTAGCACTCCGTGCGGGTGAAACGTGAACAATGCACGCTTTCCTGGCTCCACGTACGGCGTCACGTCGTTCTCCTCGACTGCTGTAGCAGCAGCTACTGAGCTTAAATGTCCGCTTTCATTCCTGCCACTGTCACCGCCATAGTTATCTTTATCTGCCTCCGGGTCTGGCTCAAGCTTGCACCTCGCTTCTTCGCGCTCTTCAAATACTACAACGTTGAGTCGGAAGTACGGGAAGTGCAGGAACACAAACCGCGCCATGCGTCTCATCAGCGGCCATTGATGTGTCGAGTCGCGTGTGACGAAGTGATAACCTTCGTAAATTGCAGTTCCAATGAGGTATACCTGCACAATGAATGGCAGCGGTGTTGCCAGCACCCAACTGCCATTTTGCAACGCACTGTAACCGGAGACTACGACGCTGACAGCAGAGTAGAGGAACAGACCGATGAACGTTGCGAGTCCGACAATCCACAGCCCAAAGAGGAACCAAAGCAGTACGACCCGCAAGATACGACCACGAAAGGTTAGAAGTTCTGGCCGAGCGTCATTATTGGGCCACGTTGATGTGCGCCCACTAGCAGCATGCCGCAGGCCTGAGGTGGACATCGAGGAATGACCAGAGACCATTATCAGCCAATGACTACCAAAGTGGTCCACATCATACTAAAGTTGAAGTAAAAACATGTAGACGAAAACAAATTAACGATACCTTTACTCTGTTTGTCTCCAGTACATCAATTTCAGGAGCACTAACACGCTTGCTAGGCTTATCCACCATGTGGGATATTGGCAGCTTGGATAAGTTCTCGACCTGCGTATTGGACCATGACTGTCGTGGCGCGAGCAATCTTGGGTCCGTTACTGAGAGCCTTGACGTTGCTGGTCGTAGCAGTCGCTGCCTTGGGCAACTCCGTGATGCCTAGACCCGAGTTGGATACGGCGTCTGGGATCTTGGCGGGGAAGCCCTTGGCCTCGTCGGCGAACGCAGCCGAAGAGTCCGCCAACTCAGGCACGGAGCTCACGGCCGTGTCCACGTTGTCAATGAGTTCCACCAGCGCATCGCGGAGCTGCGCAACGGGTGGTCGGAGCTTGTCGATCTTGCGCAGATTCATCGGTCGATCTCCATTCATGATCTTGATCGCACCGTTCTCGTCGGTCGCAACGCTCAGCGCACCCATGTCCTCAACCTTGGACAGCTCGTTCACGAAAACCTTCATGGCCTCAGACAAGCTCGTCATATGAGCCTGCAGCATGAGATGCTTCCTCAGTGTGAACACAGCCACGTTCACGTCGCGAACCAGCATATCGAACTGGCCTCGCTTCGTCACAAAGAGTCGGCCACGCTTCTCGACATACTCGCAAATTGGCTCACCCGTCGAGGGCTTCTCCAGCGCTGAGTTCAAAGTGGTTATGGCATGTTCACTGACGTCGAAAGCTTCCTGCAGCTCCGCACTCGATTGCAACTTCTCCGTGCGCTCTGCAGCTGTAAGTATGTGCACTTGGTCCTTGTCGTCAAACCGCCAGAGAACGAGCGACACTCGGCCTGAGCCAGAGACAGCGACCCGCACTTGGGTCTCACCCTGCAGAGCTGCAGCAGCGGCCTTGAGGTTCTCTTCACTCTCCGCAATGCTGTTGTGGATCTCCACGAGTTCATTGAGTGGAGCACTGGCAGACTCAAAGAAAGCGTCGAAGTCCGGGATCTTGGTCTTTCGCACGTCGATAGGGTCCAGCTCTTTGTCCGCGGGGTCTCGAGGCACACTCACGTGTTTGCTGACGCCGGCACCGGAGCAGACTTGGCCCATGGCTGTGAGTCGGTTGAAGAAGTTGTGTGGTGGAAGTGGAGACCTCTTGGCTCGTAGAGGAGAATTGGAGAGTGAGATTGCTTTAAGCGAACGTCGATGACGTGGTGCAAGACTGTGAGCCGAGCCATCTGAACAGCACTGCAACGAAACTTTTAACGCCGAGCACCACGAACGCGAGTAACGGGTTAAGTTGGTCCATGCTTGGTGCGTGGAACCAGCTGGAGCACCCACCCACCGCATCTTATGCTGGCATGTTGTCAACGAACGACTGTGGCCTGAAACCATTGAGAGTGAAGGTTGCAATGCTACATCGAATTGACACAGCGTGTTCTCGAACATGGGTTCAGACAGCACTTTACCACTGCGCTTGATTGTCTACTGGCACTAGCACACTATAGTCTGAACTTGTTCCTATGACGACCAAAGCTCTATAGGATACGCAGTGTTGGTCAGGAGCAGCAGAGCAGTGTTCAACACGGCAACAATTACATGGATACACTTCCCAACATGGGTACACTATTTGTACCCATGTCACTAACTCTCCCCTGTCACTATTCATCACCAATCGTTTATTGCAATGACATCCGACGGTGACTATGAAGATGGCGAGATCTTGGAGGAGGGTGAGGAGCCCACGCAGGCCTCTCCGTCAACCCAAGTCTCCACCACAGCTGTGCCTACGTCTTCTTCAGGTGCACCGGCAATAACGAGCTCCATCGCGCCCCCAAGCCTCCAAACGAGTCATTTTCCCACGCACATCATACCGCTCAGACCCCACTACTCCCTATTCCGAGTCCTGGCAACCCTCGCAAGCGTCTCCACTCTTCCCTTCATATGTCACACGTCGCAGATTTCTCCTCCGTGTATGACAACCGCACGCCGCTGTCCCATCGCCAGCCTACGAGGTACAATACCAACGGAACAGGAGACCGACGCCAAGCGCCAAGCCACGACCACCAAGACGACCGGCTCTACAATGCAGACTTGATCGTCAAGTACCCAAGACAAGAGCCGCAGAGCCAAGTGCTGCTGGACTTTGCCACGTGGATGGCAACCGCCAGAAGCAGGAAGAGACTGGACGTGGAAGACGTGCAGAAAATCATCTTGAACGTGCTGAGAGGCGGTGAGGACGGTGTGGTAAGTCCATACTTGATGCCGTCCTTGATGCCAGGAGGGACATTGCCTACGAAAGTGTGTGTGGTACTGCTGGGCAGGATGCATCCGTCGGTACTGCAGAAGTACAGGGCCAAGTTGGGGTTCTTTGACAAGTGTTCCAGCGTCCCGTTGATGCTGACCAAGCAGGAGGAGAGTCAGATCCGACGATCAGAAGCGCCGTTGCCAGAGTTGATGTACAGATTCCCGCGACCGACAGTTGACACACACGAGTTGTCGGCGAACGAATTGTTCTACGCACATGAACTGACGTTCCTGATGAAACACTCAGCAGGATACACGGATGAATTGGTGTTCACGCCTGAAGGCAAGTTTTGTAGAAAGAGTCAGCCGCTGGGAGGCACATGGGAATTGGATGGAGATCTGCTCCATTTGAAGTGGAGACAGCGTGTCAACAAGGCGGCAGGAACCAGTGAGACCGCGACAGAGCAGGATACAACGATTGAGGAGGAAGATGACGATGCGTACACGTTGGATGTGCTGGTTTGTGAGGACGGAGGCATGCACGAGTTTAGGACGGATGCATTGACCGATGAGACGTATGCCCACAAGGTGCCCGAACACTTGGCGAAGAAGCGGCGCGGGGATAGCAAGCCGCGATCCATTTGGCTCTCTCTCGCAAAGGCCATAGCTATGGACGTGCCTCGGTCCGCTGACGGCTCGCTCATTCTGCGTGGCAAAGCGCACCAAAATGATGTGCCTGTGCAGGAAACGCCATCGAAATCAGCAGAAGCAAATGGTAATGGTGCAACAGAGGAGAGACAGTTGAACCCCGAAGCATTTAAGTATTACACCCTCACGCTGGCAGAATTGCAGCAACATGGCTACCCAACGGATGTGGTGGAGGAGCAGCGTCAACTGGAAGAAGCCACAGGTGGAAATACTCGCGACCGATATGTAGCAACAAAACCTCGACCGACACCTGGAGCAACTGCATCCACAACGGCTGATGAGAGCGAAGACGGAGAAGAGGAAGAAGGAGAAGCCATGGAGACAGAGGAAACATTAGAACATGCATCCTCAGGAAACGCAGGCGGCGATTTCATCTACGCTCTAGACTGCGAAATGTGTGAGACTGACATCGGCATGGAGCTTACACGTGTGACCGTGGTAGACGTCAAAGGAGCGGTTGTGTACGACCAACTGGTAAAGCCCCAGAGTACCATTATCAACTACCACACAGAGTTCAGCGGCATCTCCGAGGAAACCTTACGTGACACGAAGTGCATTCTGGCTGATGTGCAGCGCGAATTGTGTAATCGGTTCCTATTTTCCGACACAATTCTTGTAGGACACTCTTTGACAAGTGACCTGCGTGCGCTCCGCCTCGTGCACCCGACGATCGCGGATACGTCTATCTTATATCCTCACCAACGCGGCTTTCCGTTCCGAACGTCGCTCAAGTACCTGACGAAGACTTTCCTGAAGAAGGACATCCAGATGGAAATTCAGGCTGGTCACGACTCGGCTGAGGACGCTATCGCCTCGTTAGAATTGCTGCTGCTGAAAGTTCGCGAAGGGCCTTGGTTTGGCATCCCGGAGTCCGTTTCTTCGGGCAGCGCTTTCGACTCGATGGCGGACAAAACATTCGCCTTAGAGAAGAAAATGACGATGCTGCGTCTGCAGTGCTCTGACAAACGAGAAAATCCGGCAGCAGATACGGAAGAAAACGTCGCCGAAACGGCCTGTACGACCAAGCGCAAACCCTGGGATCTGTCTGCAAGTGGTGACCTCAAAGCGCACACACAAAGCCCCTTCCGTCATGCTCAGGCGGTGAAGGCAAAAGCCGATACATCGTCTCCGAACTCGGGTGTGGCAAGTACTATCGTGAAGACCGAAGATTGCTCCTCGTGGGAAGCACTGAAAGCCAGTGTGCAGGAAGCCATGGATGTGAACTCGACTGACTCCAGCGAGGCAGACACTCGGCCAGATTTGTGCTGGGTGGAGATTGAGCCCCCGAGCGCCAGTGCAGCGCTCTGCAACGACTTTGTTGGTCAGCATGGGAACTGGATGGCTGAGCAACGATCTCATTGCGAATCTGTGGACAATTTTTGCAGCAGTTGCGGGACGAAGTACTGCCAAAGGGTACGCTTCTGCTGGTGATCCCTCAAGGCGATCTGAGTCTGTTGCGGTACCTCAAGGGCATGCGGACGCGCTCCAAGTGGCGTGATGCAACGCCAACCAACGACGATCTAGGCACCCCTGAAGAACTGCACGCAGCGGTGGGTGATGCATTCCGTGGAGCAATGGACAGTTGCCTGTTCCTCACGCAAAAGTGAGACTACTCATCGATAGAATTCAGCTAGCTGCGTAACAAACCAATGCAAGCAATGGTTCAAGTGAATGACGACGTCGACTGAATGGATAGCTGAAACTGAAACGACCTAACGAACGACACTTCAGCTGAAAATGGAGCCAGAAGATCGTTGCAGCAAGTCTCTGTGGCAGGCTCGGAAGTATTTGTTCGACTGTTGCTGCTCGTTCATTTGCAGTCTGGAAAGGTGTTGGCATGGGGAAAGTCGGCAGCGTAACTTCAGGAACTGAAGTTTCTACGAATCGAGCACATGTGAAGCATACCTTGTGGCCACTGAGTCTTGATGATCGTGAGGACAACAGCAACCAGGACAGCTGGACGAAGCTTTCAAACCAAGTCGACGAATATCTCGCGAAAAGTGATGTGAAGATAACCATCGACAAGAAGCTGTACGAAAATGCTGCTAATTTGCATGTAGCGGCCCATGTTGGTCACGTCAGGATGGCAAGTGCTCTCTTGGATGTTGGAGCTGCGGTAGACCTGCTGGATGCAAAAGGGCAGACACCGCTGATGGTTGCTGCACAAGCAGGACATGCCGGAATGGCTAAACTGTTGTTGGGGTGGAAGGCCGATGCCAGTTGGCGGCGACCTGAAGACGGAGCTACAGCGTTAGAGCTGGCAGCTCTCAATGGCCATTACAGCGTCGCGCGTGCGCTGCTTGACGGAGGAGCAGGAATTGACGACACTGATGCTGCAGGTCGAACGCCATTAATGATTGCTGCGAAAGTAGGGCGAGCTGATATTGTTCGCTTGCTACTGAATCGAAAAGCTGACGTCAACTACCGCAGTTTCAGCGGTGCCACCGCTTTGCGCGTAGCATGTGAGAATGGACGGCCGACTGTCATGCGCGAGCTCTTGTACAGCGATGCATCAGTTGACCTAGCAGATAGCGACGGCTATACTCCGCTAATGATCGCAGCGAAACAGGGAGATATCGAGATCGTTCAACTACTAATCGATTGGAACGCAAACGTTAATGAAACAAACCACGATGGAGAGACAGCCCTGACCTTAGCGTGCAATAATGAACAAATACGCAGCGTGTGCGCGTTAATTGCGGCTGGAGCTGATGCTGACTTGGTGAATGCGAGCTTCTGGACTCCTCTGATGAAGGCAGCGCAAAAGGGCTGCGTACAAGTAATTCAAGCGGTGATAAACGAACTGGTGAACATTAACAAGTGCCATCCTAATCAACATTCCGACCGCATTTTGGCACCACAAGATCAAGCGCGAGGGCGCGGTAGCGAGCAGGATACGTACGACCAGCTGCAGGTGAAAAGAGAAGCAGTGATCAATCGACAAGGACCCAATGAAGCGACTGCTCTGTGGATTGCTGCCGAGTATGGACACGAGTCTGCTGTAAACGTACTGCTGGATGCTGGAGCGAATATTGAATTGACGGATGCCAAAGGCTACACTCCGCTAATGATTGCTTCGCAGCAAGGTCATGCCAAAGTTGTGGAGCTGTTGTTGGACCAAAGAGCTGATGTCGACGAACAAAGCGTAGACGGGTCCACCGCGCTAGCAATCTCTGCCCAAGCTGGCCACGCAAGTGTTGTTCGTTTACTCTTGGAAGGCGGGGCTGCGATTGACTTGGAGGACTCAAAAGGTTGGACTCCACTAATGCGAGCCGCTCTAGATGGACACATGGACGTAGTTGGGAGGCTATTAAATTGGAGAGCGAGCATTGACTGCCAAGGCGACAACGGTGAGACTGCTCTGAGAATCGCTGCTCTTTACAACCATGTGAACGTAGTGCGCTTGCTGCTGGAAAGAGGAGCTCAAATTGAATTGGCGGACAAAGCCGGCTGGACCCCGCTTCTTGCCGCTGTTTTCAAAGACAATTTGGAGATTATCGAGTTGCTGCTGGAGTGGCATGCGAATGTTGAGCGAAAGGTGCACAATGGAGCCACGGCTTTGATTGTTGCCGCTGAATACGGTTATACTCGCGTTGTGCGTGCTCTTCTTGCTGCTGGAGCATCAACCGATGCGATAGACTACGAGGGCTGGACTGCGTTGATGTGTTCTGCTCACGAAGGCTACACTGACATTGTCCTGCTGCTTTTGAATGCAACGACGTACATCGATACCCGCAATCTCGGTGGATTTACTGCTTTGGTTATTGCGGTAGGACACCGACACCCGTCAGTTGTTCGTCTCCTGCTGAATCGTGGTGCTGACATTCATTGGAAGGACTACGCATCCGGTTCAACCGTGCGGTCGATAGCATCTGATTGCGGCAGCATGGAGATCATCCATTTGGTTCAGGAAAGAAGTCTGCTTCGTAGTAGTTAATCATTTGTTACACATGCGTGTCGTCGACGTTCACAAGAACTAAAGAAGTGGTTTAGGATAGCTGACCTTCGTTGCTTACTTGCTGTCTTGCTGTTAGCTTACTCGGAATCCTCTTCATCCACAGTACGCCGCTTCTTGTTACTGCGGATGACCATTTCTTCTTCCTCTTCGTCATCCTCGCCTTCGTCCAAACCGGCGTCATTGTCGCTGTCAGACTTGTCAGCTTCGCGCTCGCGCTGACTGCGGTATTCGTCAAAGCCACCACCAGGAAGTGGGCGGCGAACGCCTTGCTTTCGGTGAGCAGCCGAGCTCTTACGCTTGCCAAATTGCTCCTTGATGGCACCGACGTGCTCATCGTCATCGTAGTCCACATCGTAGCCTTCTTCGAGGAACTGTGCATCCATTCTCGACGCACGATGGCGGTCGTACTCGTAGCCCTGCCGAGCCTTCTTACGATTTTGCAGACGCAACTTCTCGTCTGTGATTTTAACGCGCTGCTCTTGTTCTCTCTCGCCATCTAGCTCTGAAATGTACTCCTTGAGCTTTTGCACGCTTTTGTTGTGTTTCGCGCGCATGGACATCGTTAGACTCTTGTGCGACTTGCTTGCCGTCGTCATCGGGCGGATCGTAAACTTCTCCTTCAACCGCGCATGACATTCCAACACGCTCTCCTGTCCTGGAACCGTATCTTCACTATCTTGAAAGTTTGGGTTATCACTCGCTGTCTCGTTCACAAACAAGAACGAGTTCGCAAGCTTTTGACGAGACAGCGTCAGCGCTTCTTTCCCCACAAACATAGAGAACGTGCCGTCCTCCCACTGCACCAGCTTGGCGTTAGACTCCCGGAGCGGTCTTTTCGTCACTTCATCCAGGAGCACTCGACCCGTGGCACTGTCACGTTTGTAGCGCCAACGCACGTAGTTGCGGTACAGCGTCTCATCCGACGGGTTCTCCATCTCCGCTTTGATAGATTCCTTGGTGTAGGGATCTTGCACCAGTCGCAAGATGTTGGGCATCTTGGAGATAAAGTACTTGGCTGTCTTGGACGCTTTGGGGGTCTTGGGCAGCCACATCTTGTCCAAATAGCCTCCGTCGTCTCCTCCAGCAGCGCTGCGGTCTCCAGTTTCATCTCCAAAGAGGTCTTCATTGCTGCGGTTAGTGTCACGTGCTGGGGATTCCTTCACACCGCTAAATTAGGCATGAAAAGGAGAAAATAAGGGTTAAAACGACCGCAAAAAGACTAAACACTGATTTTGGACGTACGAAGCCTTGAATTCCTCTTCTTCCGAGTCGTAATCCGAGCCAAAAAGGTCTTCCATCTCCTTGTCCTTCTCGGACGGACTCTCCTTCTTCACGTCCTCCTTATCGTCCTCCTTCTTGTCCTCCTCCTCCTCACTGTCGGAGCTAAAGAGCTTGGAATTGTCCTCCTCTGTCTTCTTCTTGTCCACCGCGTTGCCTTCGGACTTCAGCGAGGACCCTCCAAGGTCGAACTCATCTTCGCTGCTGCTGCTGCCCGACTGAGCCTCCGGAGACGACATCGCCACGAGCCAAAGAGCCTTGGCTGCTGTACTGGGAAGTTAGTGGGGAGACGAAGGAGCAGATACGACGATGTGATTGGTGGAAATCGACTCATTTTAACCAATCACGTTCGTTTATGCTATTGTATCGCTATTAGGCGAATTGCTCTTGACAATGGAGCAGATTATGCAGATGCAGGACGACATCCACAAGCTCAAGAAGCTCATGGACTCGGTCTTCGACAAGATGTAACGTGTAGTTTACCGTATCTTCTAGAGCATACTCTCTTTCTGACGTTCGCTGTGGCATATTTTACCAGTGAGAACCAGTCGACGGACAACCCCTACAACACTGCAGACGCCTATGGTAATGACTACGAGTTCGTATCGTCATAAATGCTGTTTTGCTGACTTGAATCCCGTTTTTTATGACTGTAGCGGACAAAGATCGAATTGTGGAGATGCTGAACCGACTGAGCTCTCGAGTGCGTGCTCTTGTCTTACACTGCTGATAATGCTGTTCGTTGCTCACTAATTGTTGGTCTGTAGATGGCAGACGCGGACATGTCGAACCTCACGGCGACGCCCACGAAGGACGCGACGCCTGAGGACATTGCAGAATTGAAGCAGACCATCAACCGCATCGAAGCTGAGCGCCTCAACATCAACCGCCGGGCGGGCGCGTCGCTAAAGGGAGTGTTGTAATATATTCACGAGGGCACTGATGCTACGCTGGCTGCTTTTGACGACCAGGTCAAATGCATCCCTGAATCTACAGTAGCAAACAGTTGGTAGTCTCCAGACTCCAGTATTCATCCATCCAGTTGAGTCGACCACGTTACTCGTCGAAATCAAACTCGTGCGAGTTGGCCCAAATATCGTTAGTGATCGACTTGACCTCGTCCTTGTGGACACCATTTGATGACTTGGAGACGTTTGGCGACCGTGATTTGGCAGGAGGCGGCGACGTCAGCCTGCCGTCATCGCGGTGGCGATGATTATCTCCATCATGTTTGGAGAGCTCATCATGAGCTACCTCCTCGGCGATCTCTTCCCACAGCCCTGTTGTCTTCAGGTAGACCTCCAGTGCCTGGGCGCTTTCGAAGCGGTCTTCGCCAGATACTGCCGTTTTTGGGTTAGCGCTCGGCTTAAAGTAGTCGTACTCAAACCGCCCAGGTCGGTAGTACCAGCCGCGGTCAAGCAATTTCTGGACGACAGTGCCAAATTTCATCTTGGGCATCCTGGCCATTCTTTCTTCTCTTGCAGCAGCCTCAACTTCAACATCATACAAAGATTTTTGTTTCGGAGCGCTGGCAGGCTTCTTAGACGCCGATTTCTTAGCAGCAGATTTCTTCGGCTTGGGGGCAACCGATCCTTCTCTCTGCCTTTGTGCGGCTGTCGCTTGTGATTTTTTCTTTGATGCAAGTTGTTTGAAATGTCTTTCCAGAGCTAGCTCGCGCTCTTCCTCCACCACCGCCTCGTATTCATCTCGCATTTCGTCTTCAATGCGCTTCCACGTGCCGCTCACTTTCAAGTACTCTTCCAGATCCGCCTGCGACCGGAAGAAATTCACATTTAGCTCCTTGGTCGCTTCTGAGTACGTCGGCGAAAAGTAGTCATACTCAAACATTCCGCTTCTGTGGTGCCATCCTTCATCCTGAAGCTTTCCATACACAATTCCAAAGGTGCACTTGAACTCAGGAGGTGTAAAGTTGAACTGGTTGGCAGGTGACGTCACTGGCGCCGAACTCCTCGTCTTTTTGGGCGCAGGCTTCTTTGCACTCGTCTTGGCGCTCTTTGCCTTCTTCTTAGAATCCACATTGGATGTGGACGACGACAGTTTTCGCTTTGCGCCGGAGCTGGTAGAGTTAGAAGGCGTCGACGTCCCGTGGGTGCTTGGCGGTGTCACCTTGGGCCGTGTGGTAGCCGACGGGGGTGTCGTTCGCTTTGCGCTCTTTACTGCAGGCGACGGAGTCTTAAATAGAGCTGTCTTGGCCTTCTTTGCAGCCGGTGGCTTAACCTGACGTGGAACAAACGAGATCACTTGCTGACCTTCAGCTGAGTCTCCCAGAGCGATATCGCCCACCTCAGTGGCCAAACACTTGAGGACAGCGCGCTTCTTCGTCTGGAAGATCGTCTCGTTGGGTCGGAACTGCTCAAACTTGGTGTTGGGTTTGACAAACCACGTCTCGGGGCCACACATCATGGTGAACCATCCGAACTCCTTCTCGGCAATCGGCCAGAGCATATCCCACAGCTCCACATCCTCCGTATCTACCTTTTTCTCCCCTGCAATCTGGATGAACTTCCAGCACGCCTTCACCTTGGAGTCAAACACATTAATATTGGGCTTGAAGTTGAAAAACTGCACGCCCGGCATCGCACAGAAGAGAGTGTTCATGCCTTGTGCGATCTGCCACCCTCCAGTCTCCACCAACTCGGAAATCTGAGGAAACACTTTCGTGAACTTGCCAGCCGGTCCTTCTTCCTTAAACTCCTCCGGCGTGTCGTCGTCCTTTTCTTTCTCCCCTTCGTCTACCTCAACAATCTTCTTCTTCTTGGATGGAGACGACATGTCCAATGGCTTGGCAGCTTTAGGTTTCGCCGGTGAACGGGCTTTAGCAGGCGACGCCTGCTTCTTGGCCGGCGAACGGGCCTTAACAGGAGAGGATCGGGGCTTAATAGGAGAGGATCGGGGCTTAATAGGAGAGGATCGGGCCTTAACAGGAGAGGATCGGGCCTTCATAGGCGAGGATCGGGCCTTCAAGGGGAAGATCGGGGCTTGACTGGGGACTGGACAGTTGCCGGACTCTTGGGTGTCTCCCTGGCATCTGAATGTCCTCCTGCTCCGTCTCTTGCTCCCGTACAGCGCTTCTGTCCTCCGGCAGCACTTGAGTGGAGGGGAAGTCCATCATGTCGGTCATTGGCTCGTCTTCCTCGCTGTTGTCGCTGCAGGAATTGACTTCTCCTTTCTGCTCTTCGTCTGCAGCGCGCACCAACTCGTCTCTGTCGACGTGGAACTCGCCGTTGCGTTCTTCACTCGAGAAGAAGAGCGCGTCCTCCATCGACTTATTCCTGGATGGCAATGAACTATTGTTACGTCCACGTCCCGCGCTCCACGTCCATTGGTAGAAAACAATTCCCGCGCTTTGTTCTCATTGGCAGAAATTCAAATCGGATTCGATCTTTCCCGCCAAGATTCAAAATCCCTCCAAAACCCTCCCTAACCCAATATTTACCCTCTCATACCAAATCATCTCTATCTATCCTCCATTTACTATCTCAAGTCTTTACATACAAATTTATCTCTTAACCTTAATATCATGTCTACCAGACTCTTCAATTAAGTACGTTGCGCGCCAAAACTCAAGCCATTCCGCATTCCGCACTCGACACCGGAAGAGACCAAGCCACAGGAAGATCAAGGCCTCGTCTGCTGTCGAGATGGCGTCCAGCGACTGCAGAGACGACTCCGCCAGCGCCTTGTGCTGGGTCAAGCTGCGCTCCATGCCCGTCTTCTGGCCCGCCTGCGTGTACAAGAGCTTCTCCGCCGCCGTCAAGCACACGCACGACGTCTGGGCCTTACGCGGCTCCAAGCCCGTGCTGGACGCCGAGGACCGCGTCGTGTACTTCTTCGGCGTGGGGCCTCGCGCCTGCCACGTCTTGGCGTCCGGCTCGGCGCCCAATCTGCAGCTTTGCGTGGTCCACGAGGACGACATTCACTCTGCTCCATTCAGCTCCAGCGAGGACTTTACGCTGCTCTGCGGCCAGCGCCACGTCCCAGAGGACCTTGTGAGACGTGCGCAGAACAACGCCTGCTTCTTAAGGGCGTGTGAGGAAGCCACGGCGTACAGAAACGACGTCCAGACGAAAGAACAGGCCAGTAAGCTCTTTGTGACGCTGTTGAAGGGAGCCAAGCAGACGCACACGACCGGCAAGGCTGTAGTGGCCAGGGAAATGATCATGGAGGCCGCGGAGAGTCCCGTGAAGACGCCAGTGAAGAACCAGAAGACCAAGGCGATGTCCAACACCCCCGTGGTGACCAAGGTGCTCAAGACCCCTGCCATGGAGCTCATTGTGGCCAAGTGCTGGCAGCAGATGCTGGAGAAAGGCTGGGAGACCATGACCCAAGCCAACGGACAGGTGCTGTACAAGATGCCCGGCACGAGCTTCTTCGAGTGCATCCCGAACGTCAACTTCTTCGACTCGCTGGAGAAGGCCTGTGCACGCTACCTGCGCGACTGGGCGGTGTCTGCTAGCAAGCAGCGTACTGACAGTGAGGAGTTCGCCGACTTGACGGACTTTGTGTGGCCAATGGCGATTGAGAATGGATGGGAGACCATGGCTAGTACTACTGAGACCTGGTACAAGAAGGCCAACACGCCTTTCGCCCAGTGGGTGCCGAATGTGACGATTTTCCGTTCCAAGGCGCAAGCCGTTGCAAAGTATTTGGAAGAGAGTGGACTTGCGGGATCGAACGATGAAAATGCTGAAGAGGAGGATCCTCTCTCCACTACTATGGACTATACTGATTCAGACGTTGAGATGGAAGAGCCAAGGGAGTCGGATTACCCAGAAGAGGAAGAACTAAGCCAAAGCTTTGATCAAGAATCTCAAGGTGAAGGTTCTGAAGAGCAGAGCAGCAGTGAGGAAGAAGAGAATAAGCCTATTGAGCAAAAGGCATTTGCGAAAAAGGCAAACTCATCAACGTCTCGCAAGGTAGCGAAAGCCGTGAAAAAGCCACAGCCTGCAGCAAAGACACAAACGACAAAGCGAACAACAAAACAACCAACCATGGCGGTAAAGAAGAAAGCTAAGCCACATGTGACCATACCTAAGTTCCAGATGACCTTCGGAAAGACCGAGAGAGAACTAAAGAGCCGTGGATGGTACTGGAAGAGTGGAGGCTTGAATTGGATTTATTACCAGCCTTACTGCAAGACGAAAGCAAAAGCAGCGCTGACACAGAAAGTAGATTACTTCTGTGGTCAACATGAGCTTGAAACCTATCTTGACGACAGTGGATTGAGCGATATCATTCGTGAGAAGCTGTACGCAGAGCATTGCCAGCAGTACGAAACCGAAAGCGATGACGACGATGATGAAATTGAAGCTCCAATCAAGCCTCGTACGGTTAAAGCAAAAACTACCACCGCTGCTACATCACACTCCACGACCATCACACCTCGGAACAAGCGTAGTCGGTCAAGGACTACCACAATAGCATCGAATAATGGACGAGGTCGCTCAAAGTCTGTTAGCCGATTCAGACGAACGCGCTCCAAGTCAGTAACGAGAAATGGCTTCTCCTCAAAAACCACTCTAGAGGAGGTCAAGTTTGGCGAGATCTGGCGAGTTCTGGCTGATGAAGGATGGCACTACGCATCTAGCGCTTTAGATTACGATTACTTCAAGCCCCATTGCAAAACTACTAGGGACGGTGAGGCTGGAGTGGATTACTTCCAGAGTAAGGAAATGCTGATCGAGTATTTGGAGAGGAGTGGTGTATGGGACGAAGCAGCGGCGCGTGTACGAGCTGAGGCCGCTCTTGACTCTGAGGATGATGACAGTAATGATGAAGAAGCACCAACTCCCAGCCACAAACGAGATCGAGAAGAGATAACGCCTGCACCACAAAACCGAAGTAAAAGAGCAAGACAGGAGCAGCCTTCCATACTCCGATCGACAGCAGTCGCTCTCTCGCCGCGGATCTATCTGAGAACGATGAAGCAATGGGTGAAACGATTTCCCCCGACACAGTGAAGGAAAAAGAGGTGATTCATGGCAGCGGACCATTGTCGCGGAACCTCGTGAACAGCTTTACTCCATCACCTGGTACCGCCCGGAAGGAAAGGAACTCACAGCACATTAAGTCTGGTAGCGTGATGGAACCTGTGAAGGAGCTACGCCCGCAACAAGTTATCCTGAATGCCATTCAGAAACTTACATCTGGGTACACCCCACCTAATTTTCGGCACCGCGAGAAAGAGTTCGAGGAGATCCAAGACTTTTTCCGTTGTTGCTTCCAACAAGAGACGAAGACCAGTCTGTATATTTCAGGGGCGCCAGGGTGTGGCAAGACCGCTTTGCTCAAGGCGACAGAGGCTCAAATTAATGAGCTGTATCGGGTAAGATATTATTCGTCACCGTCCATAGTGCACGCCAGTACTAATCCTCTATTGTGTCGCAACGACAGGAATGCTGTCCTGAACAAGGCGCCAAGAAGCCTATTCGCTCTCATATTAACGCAATGGCACTTGCCGATTCGAAAAAGTTGTTTTGCCAGCTCGCACAAACGCTGACAAACAAACAGTTCGTGAATGGAAACGAGGCTTTTGAGGTCATCGAGCGCGCAACAAACAGAAGACTTAAAACCTCCCGAACGATGTAAGTTGTGATTACCATGCATCTGACACGAATGGCATTTTGACTCGTTTGCTGCTGGTTTCATAGGATTCTGATTTTGGACGAGATTGACATTCTCCTGAAGAATAATGGAATCGAAAACGATCTATGTCGGCTGTTTGAGCTCGCACACCGGTCATCACACAGCTTCATCCTCATCGGTATCGCAAACCAAGTGGATTTCACGGAGCGTCACCTGCCCCTGCTCCAGCAACGCCTGCCTGAGTGCTCCCCTCGCGTGGTCATATTCGAACCATACAAGCATCCGACCATCGAGAAGATTCTGATCCAGCGCCTTGGCGGCGATACGGTTGCTCCGAAAATGGTTAGTCTGCATGGCATCTCGTTCCTAGCCCGCAAGATCGCTTCCACGAGTGGCGATATTCGGTTGGCTGTGGACACTTGTCGCCGCATGCTACAGCACAAGTTGGACAGCTGCGACAAGGAAAACGCTGAGAACAGCTCCGGTGACCAAGAGATGGCGCGACCGCTGCCTCTCACAGACATGCTGCGCATCGTCAAGCATGCGCTGGAATCTAAGAGCGCGATGATCATCCGAAATCTGCCACGCAACTTGCAGATGATTCTCTTTGCATCCACACGTTTGCTCATCGTGACGGCGAATCGAGCTGCTGCCAATGGAGACAGCGCTACACCGCTCTTCAGTGAGAACGAGTTGTACACGTGTTATTGTGACGTGAGCAAGGACGCAGGAGTCTTTCAACCGTTGGCGGAGCGCGACTTCAGGACCGCATTGGAGACACTGAGCTCTGAGGGGCTCATTGCTCAACCGGAGTTCAAGCGTCACCTGATCAAGTTGCTGTTCAGCACGAGCGAATTGCTACAGAGCTTTCGGAAGGACCCCTTCTTCTCACGACTCGTATAATGGGCTAAGCGTCGTGGTAAGTGTCGTGGTCCAAATGTTCTGCTGAGTATTTACAAACCCTGGTGATAAAGACTGCCCGGTAATATACTTTTGATGATACAGTTAGCCATTGTTCACGCTTCCACGGCTTGCACATTCTGAACTGGGAGCGGGAATTCCAGCGTAGAGGTCTCCAGTGGAGACATGCAAGAGCATCCAGAGAGTTGGTGGTAATGGATCCGATCTGTGTAGAGCCGTACAGTGTATCCACTGCTCATCCGTGCCGCGCTCTTGTCGTCTTAACGTGGCGCCACGACCATCGTGTCCAGCTTACGGCACCATTAACAAGACGTGCAGTCCTCGATGGCTTAGAAGTCTTGAGTTCAATAATCAAAATTGTGTACATTTGTCGATCTACGATATCTATGAATACAAGTTGCCAGCTCCGCCGAGCCGCCCACGCTCGCTCAATGCGGCGCGGAATAATATACTGCGTGGTTGTTGCTTGGAAGGATGCCGGCACTGTTTCCCCCACACTGCCTTCGTATGGAAAATAGGTGCCTGAACATTTCTTGCCCTTAGTTGTTTAACACGGAGCGGAGCCAATGCTTCAACGACGTGTGAGTGTTGGACTTGGCGATGAATACACGCTCACCGTTCTTGGTGCCCTTCCGCTGTGAGTTGTTGCCTGACGATGACCACGATCGACTCCGCCCCAGCTGAGACGAATTTGAAGAACTAGAGGATGACGAGCCGAAGGACGCTCCACTACCACCGGTCATCTTCTGCTCCGACGCGGCAGTTGTTAGCATGGGCTGCGTACTGGCATTGCGTGACATCAACAACTTGACAGTCTGGAATTGGCTCATACGGCTGGCCTTGAGCAGTGGCGACTCGTTACCGACAGTCATGGCATCAATGTTGGCGCCGTGGTCCAGCAGACAAGCTGCCACCGCTGTATTACCACGCTGCGAAGCCAAGTGGAGCGCTGTACAACGATCATGAGTAACATCGTCAACCGGCACTTTGCCGACCTCAAGCAGGAGTTTGACGCACGCCAACTGATTCTCCTGCGCCGCTATGTGCAACGCTGTCTCGCCGCTCGGGCCCACAGATCTGCACTTGGCACCTTTCTTCAGCAGCGCTTGCACGACAACTTCTTGGCCACGGGCACAAGCTAAATACAGCGGTGGGATGCCACTACCGTCTTGGGCGTGCACGTCGGCACCCATCTTAATCAGCAACAGAACCGTCTTCGCGTTGCCGTTCTTCACTGCAGCATGCAACAGGGAGCTCATTGTGGTCTTGTCACGCGCATCCAGCAGCAATTTCGACTCATACGTCTTGGCTAGACACCGCAACAAACGATAGTCCGGCAGACCGACGGCATCAAACGCACATCGCACGATGCGCTCTCTAGACCCGGCGTTTTTTCCGTCCCCTAACAGCACTCTAATCAGCTCCTCGTGTTCAGCCGCCGCCGCCGAGCACGCCTTCAGCAGCGAGGAGCTCGATATGAGAGGCACGATCGTTGTCTCGGCAGCCTCAGCTCCTTTCTTATGGAAGAGTTGATGTACTGGGCTAATCTTCTTTTTGGCGTCTGCGGTCGCAAACCCGACCAGCACGCGCACAACATCTTCATGTCCACGGCTCGCTGCCGTCACCAACGCCTCCTCGTCGATCCGAGCACCGTACTGCAACAACAGCTCCAAGATATCCACCTTGCGGGTCTTGCAGGCTATCCCCAAGCAAGTCCGTTGTCTCCTCTTCCGACTCAGCATCGGGTCGATACTCCGTCTCCTGTGGCTGCGAATGTGGTGCGACAGACTTTGCCGTGCACCGGGCGTAGCGCTGCCACACCCGTTCGGGTCGGCATGCCTCTTCAGCAGCAGCTTGACAATCTTGACATCCCCAGTCTCACACGCCACCTCCAGCGGTGTGCGGCCGCATCCACAGCTCGAGTTCACGAGCTTCATCAGGTCCGCGCCAAAGTAAAAGCTTAGCAAGTGCTTCAGAGTCTGCAGGTTGCCTCTCCTGCAGGCCGCATGGATGGGGGATGCCATGGCCTTGATGTCTTCGCTGACCTGTTGGCTCTGGCAGCTGCACTGTGCTCGGGGACTGTCTGCATAGCTCTGCTCCAGCTCCTGCTCCGGCTCCGTCTGTAGGAACGACACCTTCTTCTTCTTGCGCTGCTTGGTCTTGTCCGAGGCCTCGCTGTCTTCGCTGCTGACTGCGCTGAGCTCGACCTTCCGCTGCGCGGCAGACGTCGACACCGTCCGGCCGCGAAGCTTCAGCGCCGACTTGTGCCCGGGACTGGAGCTCCTCTGGGGCGAGTCCAGCGTGACCGGCTCGGGTGCGGTGCGGAACGCTTGGCGCAGCTCGATGGTTTGCTGCTCGAAGGCCACGCAATGGCGTTGGCGCGAGAGTTCGGCGCGTCGCGGGGCGTTCAAGACACTGCCGGCCGACTCAAAGTCCCGCATAGGCTGCAGCTTGGACTGGGACAAGATCTCGCCCGGGACGAGCTGCAATTGCATTGTCTAGTCCCTTACGACGGAACTGGTTTGAAAAGGATGCAAGACCTGACTACTAACAACGTTGGGGTATGCTGGAGAATTGCGAAGTGCCATGGCACAGGCAGGCGTAAGCCAAGCAGACCGGGCAGACGGGAATTAGAATTTGGTTTCAGCCCCAAAGTTTTTAGACTTTGGGGCGAGAAAAAGAGCCGATGTGAGCCCTTCGTGCGGGACTTCTCTCGCTCGAACATGCAGAGGGAGGTGTGTGGGGAGATAAAGGAGGCCGCTGGCAACGGAATGCGAGCTACGTCGAAGGAATTGGGGCGGCGACCGACCGGTTGCCACCACGACGGCTAGTATGATACTTGGTGGCAACAATTGACGGCTGAGAAAATGGTGGGGAAGCATCCGGCCATTTTGCCAACTTCTTCTTTCCGACTATCGTGCACAAGCAACTAGGATCGGCAACAGCACTGCATTGAACTAGTTATTAGCTGTTGTTATGCTACGGTGGTGAAGACGACTTTGTGTCTGGAGACGGCTTGAGTATCGAAGTGCTGAAATCTGGTACGCTAGAATTTAGTAGCTCGGACTGGCCATCTATTTAGTGATTGCGCAGAGATCGGACAGTTGGATAACCATTTTCGCACACTGGCCTCAGCGCTGGCGATACACGCGCCGGGCACTTGCTTTCAGTATGCGGATCCTTGCCTATTATTGAAGCAAGGGACGGCTCAGTGTGTGGTCAGTTGGGGCGTCAGCGCCGGGCTCAGTGAATCCAACGACCGAACGCGAGGCAAACCGCCACTTGCGATGAGTTGGCCGGCTCAAAGATAAGCGAAAAGCTGATCACACCCGGAACAAAACTGAAAGTTTACATTCGAAGAGAGCGCTCAAGCCATATAAGGCCTCGACATTTGAGCTGTCCTTTTGATCGTCCTGTCGGGGTTTCGGTGAACCCAGCCGATTGCCAGTCGTGCACTCGAAGGCCCATAGCACGGACGAAGGTCCGGCGTCAAATGGCCCGATCAATCACCGGCTTCAAGCGCTTTTTGCACAGGTTCAAGACTTTGGAATGGGTGGCAGGCAGATCTTTTGGACTTGCCGGTAGAGGAATAGGATGAAGCTTTTCAGTTGGTGCAATCAGCTGAGGCGGCCGAGGGAGTTTCGCGCAGCCGCAATGAATCACTCGAGGGCAAGCGAACTCTGCTGACCATCGGCTCCAAAATGGCTTCGATCCATGCCGACCTCGTTCCTTGGCTCATTTCACTTCGCAAATGAGTTCTGTGCCGGCGCATATGCGTTCGAGCTTAGACATCTGCAGTTGGCGACTATCAAGTGAGAAAGGTCGAACAAAGGACTGAAGCCATCTATCGCACGCGCTGACATTAATCGAATAACTCTTTGTGAAATTCCGCGTCAATCCAGGGCAAAAGAATGTCGCGCTTGCCACAGTTGGCGCCAGGTCACGGCATCAAAGCTAGCCTTTGCTTGCCTCAACAAGCACGGCCGCCAGGCTGCTGAAGTTCGTCAAGGAAGTGCAGGTAGAAACTGTTGCCCCTTTCTGATCGGTGTCTCCAAGTCGGAGCGTGGCCATTTTACTGCACGAATACTGGCTCCTAGCCACTCTCTGCACTGCCACCTACAAAACGCGTGAAGGTGTTTTCGAGCAATAACATCAGGACCGCGACCGAATTTGGGATTGCTTGGCAATGACCAACACTTTTGAGCACTTCAACCAGAAGTCGTCAATTAGAAATGGACTAGCATCGCTTTCTTGATAAACTTCATCATGACTACAGGCTGTTCACTCCTCCAATTGCTCTCGACGACGCCGGCTGCTGCAAAATCATACAGAAGCTCCAAAAGTCAATATACACTACGCCTTGCGTCACACCATAGTCATCTCCTCTTACCTGGCTGTCGGGGGTCTCTTGCTGGCAGCTTTCTTACTCTTGTCGTCACCACCGCTTGTACTGGCACTGCTTGCAGACTTCTTGGCACCTTCCTTGGTCTCTTTGCTGCCTCCATTCGAAGCCACTTGCGCTTGAGACCTTTCCCTGCTGTTCGCCAATGAACTTGGCGCCACTTCCACTTCGTTGGCGAAAGAAATCTCCACATCGTCCTCCTTCGAGACACCGACGCGATCCAACCAGTAATTCATGCCGAATGCACTGCCAGAGCCATTGGCCGCTTCAAAGTCGCGTGTGCGGCGCTCGGGCATTTCCAGGTCGAGTTGCACCACATTGTCACTGCGCCAGCGGACATTGAGCGGGTCAATCAGTCGGTTTCGTCTCGCGTACTCGGTCTCGATTCTCCGAGCACCACGACGCGAAATTGGGCGTCGAGGACGCAATGACGCAGGCTTCGTCTCAATGCGACTGACCTGCCAGGCATCGTGGTCGGGGTCGTATCGAGCCCGTTTCTCTAGTGACAGGGCCTCGTCTAAAGGTACAAAGTGGCTCAGCAGCAGGTGTTTGAGCTTGAGGTGTCTCGTGAGCTCACGGACTGTATCCAGCATGTCTTCCTTTTCGGCTTGAAACTCGGCGTTCAGGTCTTCGATTTCAGTCGTAGCCGCCTTGTGCTTCGCCCAGAGCTTTTTCAACTTGCGCGTCTTGTCATCCACGGACTCTTGCAGAGTCGCGTACTGCTCTTCGAGCAACATATTAGAGTCCTCTTTTTCAGCGAGCTCCTGTGCCAATTGCATTTCCTGTCGCTTTTGGGCCTCAACGCGCGCCTGAGCCTCGCGAAGCTGGCGTTCCTGCTTGGCGGCCTTGTCCAGTACGCGCCCACCTGAGATTAACTTGTGCTCGAGCTCCTCCAGCTTGCTAATCATCTCGTCCTTTTGCTTAGCCATTGCTTCTTTTTGCTGTGCATGAGAAAGTAGCTCTCGTTCAAGCTGCTCGCGCTCCTCATCGGTCCGGGATTGCGCAGCGAGTAAAGCTTTCATTTCTTCCTGGGCTTTTGTTTCAGCTCTCGTTTTCACGTCGTGCATCCTCCTCTAGCTTCCGAAGAACTTCTTCGCTCACACCCTCACGCTTCACGACTGTTTTCTCAACGATACGCTCTACAATTTGCGGAACAGGAGCAGCTCCACCTTTGCTCTCTTTTGCGCTGAGTTTCCCTTCCGCACCAATAAATGTCGGTCCATTCTTCTCCTGGGCAGCCAAAGCCTCGCGCAACTCCTTGATTTTCTCCTGATATTCACGAATTTTGGCATCCTTGGGATCTTCATTAATCTTGGGCTTGTTCTTGATGTTTTTGGCGCGGTTTGCGTAGCGAAGTGTGGACAATGTCTCGTTGTAGTTGTAGTCTGCAGGCCCGCAATTAGCGATCATGACTGTCTTGGCATTGCCGCCTAGAGAGTCCTGCAGTAGTCGTGTAAGCTTGGAGTCACGGTAGGGAATATGCTGCGACTTGCCATCTACAAGCGCTGAGATGACATTACCCAGAGCTGAAAGACTGAGGTTAATCTTCGTCGCTTCCTTCATCCGGTCTCCTGTAGCCCCAGTCTTGGATTGACGTTCGCTACCAGCCAGATCCACGAGGTTAAGTTTACCTACACAAATGTGAGGCTTGCCATTGGGATCCGTCTGCACCGTCGAGCAGGCTTCGACTGTAATGGTGAACATCGAGTGTGAACGCGAGGACGTTTGGTTCATGAGCGTGGCACCGACACTTCGGTTCTTCTTGCCTTGTTGCATGACAGCATCAATTTCCGCAGCAGCCGCGACCTGGCGGGACGTCAAGTCTTTTACAAAGACGCCGGCATCCACCGTCTCCTTGAGCTCAAGACGGTTCTTTGGGTCGGATGCCAACAGGTCGCGAATTTCTTCGTTGTAGATCTCCAGATACGACGCATACACCATGAACTGCTTGTTGTTTGACTCTGCAGCGATGCGATCGAAAATATGGGAGAACGAATTGGGGATAATCCCCTTGGCCTCGGGCGGTTCCGAGTACCCTTCCATTGTGTGCGACTTGCCGGCACCAGTTTGTCCGTAGGCGAAGATGGTGCCATTGAAGCCGTTCACGACCGACTCGACAATGTCCGTGGCGGCTTGTGCGTACACATCTTGCTGCGAACTCTCCGGCGGGATTGCCGCGTCAAACGTGAACTTTTGGGCGGTTCACGAGCGTCTGCCTCCGGATTGGCAAGTGAGATCTCGCCTTGCGCTGGGGTGGCGTGCACGATGTACGTACGGCCATCCTGAACTTCCTTGGTACTTAGTGGCCGAATGCGAACGCACACACGCACACTTTCGCTCTTGCTCATGGTTTAGATGTGAACACCGTCGCTTCGGACCCGGAATGGTCAACGTCTGAAACGGAAGATGAATAAATAATGCTGTAAAAAGCTTAGTGTCTTAGTCACGCAGAATTTACTACATAGGCCCCAAGATTAACGCAACATTTTTACCTCATGAAAACACTGAAAGTCTCAACTCCATGCACACCAACAAACTCATCCGCATTTCACGACACGCCCACATTTTCAATAGCCACCACAATAGCCACAACATCTTCCATCACCCATTCAACTTCGCCATCCACGAGAGGCTCAACATCATCACACAAAGAACCTTCATCAGGCAAATCGACACACGAGTCAACGAGGCAACAGGAAATACCGTGAGTATCACGTTGCGATTTCGCATCCACCGCCGGATCACCGACATTATTTTGTTTTACACCGACTACAGCCACAACCGCCGCCTCCACGGTTGCTTCCACCAAGGCAACAGCAACCGCAGTCTCCACGACCGGAACCTTCGTAGTCTCGTCCACCACTTTCTCCACGTCCGCAGCAGGAGTGTCAAGCTGACGGTCACACACCGCCTCCACGTCGGCTACCATGCCGCTCACGGCCGACTCGACCTCCGGCGCCACGTCGATTGTCGGCTCTGTCTCGGTGTCGACCACCGGCGGCACGTCCGTCACTGCCGACACTGCCTCCGACACTGCCTCCGACACTGCCTCCGACACTGCCTCCGACACTGGCGAACCTGGTTCGGAAGTAGGCACGGCCGTAATGGCGGCAGAGGCCACATCCTCCACGACGGCCTCCAGTACAGCTTTGGCTTCGGCGTCACTTTCGGCATCCTCGACGGCTTGAGTTTCCACGGCAGCTTCAAGTTCCTCGACGACCACAGGTTCCACTGGACTCGACGTCTGCGGCACTTCACTCGCCATCAGCGCGTCCACCTCGGGCGTACCTGGAGTGGCGGCTTCTTCTCGACTGGACCCCACCACAGCCACTACCGCCGCCTCCACGGTTGCTTCCACCAAGGCAACAGCAACCGCAGTCTCCACGACCGGAACCTTCGTAGTCTCGTCCACCACTTTCTCCACGTCCGCAGCAGGAGTGTCAAGCTGACGGTCACACACCGCCTCCACGTCGGCTACCATGCCGCTCACGGCCGACTCGACCTCCGGCGCCACGTCGATTGTCGGCTCTGTCTCGGTGTCGACCACCGGCGGCACGTCCGTCACTGCCGACACTGCCTCCGACACTGCCTCCGACACTGCCTCCGACACTGCCTCCGACACTGGCGAACCTGGTTCGGAAGTAGGCACGGCCGTAATGGCGGCAGAGGCCACATCCTCCACGACGGCCTCCAGTACAGCTTTGGCTTCGGCGTCACTTTCGGCATCCTCGACGGCTTGAGTTTCCACGGCAGCTTCAAGTTCCTCGACGACCACAGGTTCCACTGGACTCGACGTCTGCGGCACTTCACTCGCCATCAGCGCGTCCACCTCGGGCGTACCTGGAGTGGCGGCTTCTTCTCGACTGGACCCCACCACAGCCACTACCGCCGCCTCCACGGTTGCTTCCACCAAGGCAACAGCAACCGCAGTCTCCACGACCGGAACCTTCGTAGTCTCGTCCACCACTTTCTCCACGTCCGCAGCAGGAGTGTCAAGCTGACGGTCACACACCGCCTCCACGTCGGCTACCATGCCGCTCACGGCCGACTCGACCTCCGGCGCCACGTCGATTGTCGGCTCTGTCTCGGTGTCGACCACCGGCGGCACGTCCGTCACTGCCGACACTGCCTCCGACACTGCCTCCGACACTGCCTCCGACACTGCCTCCGACACTGGCGAACCTGGTTCGGAAGTAGGCACGGCCGTAATGGCGGCAGAGGCCACATCCTCCACGACGGCCTCCAGTACAGCTTTGGCTTCGGCGTCACTTTCGGCATCCTCGACGGCTTGAGTTTCCACGGCAGCTTCAAGTTCCTCGACGACCACAGGTTCCACTGGACTCGACGTCTGCGGCACTTCACTCGCCATCAGCGCGTCCACCTCGGGCGTACCTGGAGTGGCGGCTTCTTCTCGACTGGACCCCACCACAGCCACTACCGCCGCCTCCACGGTTGCTTCCACCAAGGCAACAGCAACCGCAGTCTCCACGACCGGAACCTTCATAGTCTCGTCCACCACTTTCTCCACGTCCGCAGCAGGAGTGTCAAGCTGACGGTCACACACCGCCTCCACGTCGGCTACCATGCCGCTCACGGCCGACTCGACCTCCGGCGCCACGTCGATTGTCGGCTCTGTCTCGGTGTCGACCACCGGCGGCACGTCCGTCACTGCCGACACTGCCTCCGACACTGCCTCCGACACTGCCTCCGACACTGCCTCCGACACTGGCGAACCTGGTTCGGAAGTAGGCACGGCCGTAATGGCGGCAGAGGCCACATCCTCCACGACGGCCTCCAGTACAGCTTTGGCTTCGGCGTCACTTTCGGCATCCTCGACGGCTTGAGTTTCCACGGCAGCTTCAAGTTCCTCGACGACCACAGGTTCCACTGGACTCGACGTCTGCGGCACTTCACTCGCCATCAGCGCGTCCACCTCGGGCGTACCTGGAGTGGCGGCTTCTTCTCGACTGGACCCCACCACAGCCACTACCGCCGCCTCCACGGTTGCTTCCACCAAGGCAACAGCAACCGCAGTCTCCACGACCGGAACCTTCGTAGTCTCGTCCACCACTTTCTCCACGTCCGCAGCAGGAGTGTCAAGCTGACGGTCACACACCGCCTCCACGTCGGCTACCATGCCGCTCACGGCCGACTCGACCTCCGGCGCCACGTCGATTGTCGGCTCTGTCTCGGTGTCGACCACCGGCGGCACGTCCGTCACTGCCGACACTGCCTCCGACACTGCCTCCGACACTGCCTCCGACACTGCCTCCGACACTGGCGAACCTGGTTCGGAAGTAGGCACGGCCGTAATGGCGGCAGAGGCCACATCCTCCACGACGGCCTCCAGTACAGCTTTGGCTTCGGCGTCACTTTCGGCATCCTCGACGGCTTGAGTTTCCACGGCAGCTTCAAGTTCCTCGACGACCACAGGTTCCACTGGACTCGACGTCTGCGGCACTTCACTCGCCATCAGCGCGTCCACCTCGGGCGTACCTGGAGTGGCGGCTTCTTCTCGACTGGACCCCACCACAGCCACTACCGCCGCCTCCACGGTTGCTTCCACCAAGGCAACAGCAACCGCAGTCTCCACGACCGGAACCTTCGTAGTCTCGTCCACCACTTTCTCCACGTCCGCAGCAGGAGTGTCAAGCTGACGGTCACACACCGCCTCCACGTCGGCTACCATGCCGCTCACGGCCGACTCGACCTCCGGCGCCACGTCGATTGTCGGCTCTGTCTCGGTGTCGACCACCGGCGGCACGTCCGTCACTGCCGACACTGCCTCCGACACTGCCTCCGACACTGCCTCCGACACTGCCTCCGACACTGGCGAACCTGGTTCGGAAGTAGGCACGGCCGTAATGGCGGCAGAGGCCACATCCTCCACGACGGCCTCCAGTACAGCTTTGGCTTCGGCGTCACTTTCGGCATCCTCGACGGCTTGAGTTTCCACGGCAGCTTCAAGTTCCTCGACGACCACAGGTTCCACTGGACTCGACGTCTGCGGCACTTCACTCGCCATCAGCGCGTCCACCTCGGGCGTACCTGGAGTGGCGGCTTCTTCTCGACTGGACCCCACCACAGCCACTACCGCCGCCTCCACGGTTGCTTCCACCAAGGCAACAGCAACCGCAGTCTCCACGACCGGAACCTTCATAGTCTCGTCCACCACTTTCTCCACGTCCGCAGCAGGAGTGTCAAGCTGACGGTCACACACCGCCTCCACGTCGGCTACCATGCCGCTCACGGCCGACTCGACCTCCGGCGCCACGTCGATTGTCGGCTCTGTCTCGGTGTCGACCACCGGCGGCACGTCCGTCACTGCCGACACTGCCTCCGACACTGCCTCCGACACTGCCTCCGACACTGCCTCCGACACTGGCGAACCTGGTTCGGAAGTAGGCACGGCCGTAATGGCGGCAGAGGCCACATCCTCCACGACGGCCTCCAGTACAGCTTTGGCTTCGGCGTCACTTTCGGCATCCTCGACGGCTTGAGTTTCCACGGCAGCTTCAAGTTCCTCGACGACCACAGGTTCCACTGGACTCGACGTCTGCGGCACTTCACTCGCCATCAGCGCGTCCACCTCGGGCGTACCTGGAGTGGCGGCTTCTTCTCGACTGGACCCCACCACAGCCACTACCGCCGCCTCCACGGTTGCTTCCACCAAGGCAACAGCAACCGCAGTCTCCACGACCGGAACCTTCGTAGTCTCGTCCACCACTTTCTCCACGTCCGCAGCAGGAGTGTCAAGCTGACGGTCACACACCGCCTCCACGTCGGCTACCATGCCGCTCACGGCCGACTCGACCTCCGGCGCCACGTCGATTGTCGGCTCTGTCTCGGTGTCGACCACCGGCGGCACGTCCGTCACTGCCGACACTGCCTCCGACACTGCCTCCGACACTGCCTCCGACACTGCCTCCGACACTGGCGAACCTGGTTCGGAAGTAGGCACGGCCGTAATGGCGGCAGAGGCCACATCCTCCACGACGGCCTCCAGTACAGCTTTGGCTTCGGCGTCACTTTCGGCATCCTCGACGGCTTGAGTTTCCACGGCAGCTTCAAGTTCCTCGACGACCACAGGTTCCACTGGACTCGACGTCTGCGGCACTTCACTCGCCATCAGCGCGTCCACCTCGGGCGTACCTGAGTGGCGGCTTCTTCTCGACTGGACCCCACCACAGCCACTACCGCCGCCTCCACGGTTGCTTCCACCAAGGCAACAGCAACCGCAGTCTCCACGACCGGAACCTTCATAGTCTCGTCCACCACTTTCTCCACGTCCGCAGCAGGAGTGTCAAGCTGACGGTCACACACCGCCTCCACGTCGGCTACCATGCCGCTCACGGCCGACTCGACCTCCGGCGCCACGTCGATTGTCGGCTCTGTCTCGGTGTCGACCACCGGCGGCACGTCCGTCACTGCCGACACTGCCTCCGACACTGCCTCCGACACTGCCTCCGACACTGGCGAACCTGGTTCGAAGTAGGCACGGCCGTAATGGCGGCAGAGGCCACATCCTCCACGACGGCCTCCAGTACAGCTTTGGCTTCGGCGTCACTTTCGGCATCCTCGACGGCTTGAGTTTCCACGGCAGCTTCAAGTTCCTCGACGACCACAGGTTCCACTGGACTCGACGTCTGCGGCACTTCACTCGCCATCAGCGCGTCCACCTCGGGCGTACCTGGAGTGGCGGCTTCTTCTCGACTGACCCCACCACAGCCACTACCGCCGCCTCCACGGTTGCTTCCACCAAGGCAACAGCAACCGCAGTCTCCACGACCGGAACCTTCATAGTCTCGTCCACCACTTTCTCCACGTCCGCAGCAGGAGTGTCAAGCTGACGGTCACACACCGCCTCCACGTCGGCTACCATGCCGCTCACGGCCGACTCGACCTCCGGCGCCACGTCGATTGTCGGCTCTGTCTCGGTGTCGACCACCGGCGGCACGTCCGTCACTGCCGACACTGCCTCCGACACTGCCTCCGACACTGCCTCCGACACTGCCTCCGACACTGGCGAACCTGGTTCGGAAGTAGGCACGGCCGTAATGGCGGCAGAGGCCACATCCTCCACGACGGCCTCCAGTACAGCTTTGGCTTCGGCGTCACTTTCGGCATCCTCGACGGCTTGAGTTTCCACGGCAGCTTCAAGTTCCTCGACGACCACAGGTTCCACTGGACTCGACGTCTGCGGCACTTCACTCGCCATCAGCGCGTCCACCTCGGGCGTACCTGGAGTGGCGGCTTCTTCTCGACTGGACCCCACCACAGCCACTACCGCCGCCTCCACGGTTGCTTCCACCAAGGCAACAGCAACCGCAGTCTCCACGACCGGAACCTTCATAGTCTCGTCCACCACTTTCTCCACGTCCGCAGCAGGAGTGTCAAGCTGACGGTCACACACCGCCTCCACGTCGGCTACCATGCCGCTCACGGCCGACTCGACCTCCGGCGCCACGTCGATTGTCGGCTCTGTCTCGGTGTCGACCACCGGCGGCACGTCCGTCACTGCCGACACTGCCTCCGACACTGCCTCCGACACTGCCTCCGACACTGCCTCCGACACTGGCGAACCTGGTTCGGAAGTAGGCACGGCCGTAATGGCGGCAGAGGCCACATCCTCCACGACGGCCTCCAGTACAGCTTTGGCTTCGGCGTCACTTTCGGCATCCTCGACGGCTTGAGTTTCCACGGCAGCTTCAAGTTCCTCGACGACCACAGGTTCCACTGGACTCGACGTCTGCGGCACTTCACTCGCCATCAGCGCGTCCACCTCGGGCGTACCTGGAGTGGCGGCTTCTTCTCGACTGGACCCCACCACAGCCACTACCGCCGCCTCCACGGTTGCTTCCACCAAGGCAACAGCAACCGCAGTCTCCACGACCGGAACCTTCGTAGTCTCGTCCACCACTTTCTCCACGTCCGCAGCAGGAGTGTCAAGCTGACGGTCACACACCGCCTCCACGTCGGCTACCATGCCGCTCACGGCCGACTCGACCTCCGGCGCCACGTCGATTGTCGGCTCTGTCTCGGTGTCGACCACCGGCGGCACGTCCGTCACTGCCGACACTGCCTCCGACACTGCCTCCGACACTGCCTCCGACACTGGCGAACCTGGTTCGGAAGTAGGCACGGCCGTAATGGCGGCAGAGGCCACATCCTCCACAACGGCCTCCAGTACAGCTTTGGCTTCGGCGTCACTTTCGGCATCCTCGACGGCTTGAGTTTCCACGGCAGCTTCAAGTTCCTCGACGACCACAGGTTCCACTGGACTCGACGTCTGCGGCACTTCACTCGCCATCAGCGCGTCCACCTCGGGCGTACCTGGAGTGGCGGCTTCTTCTCGACTGGACCCCACCACAGCCACTACCGCCGCCTCCACGGTTGCTTCCACCAAGGCAACAGCAACCGCAGTCTCCACGACCGGAACCTTCATAGTCTCGTCCACCACTTTCTCCACGTCCGCAGCAGGAGTGTCAAGCTGACGGTCACACACCGCCTCCACGTCGGCTACCATGCCGCTCACGGCCGACTCGACCTCCGGCGCCACGTCGATTGTCGGCTCTGTCTCGGTGTCGACCACCGGCGGCACGTCCGTCACTGCCGACACTGCCTCCGACACTGCCTCCGACACTGCCTCCGACACTGCCTCCGACACTGGCGAACCTGGTTCGGAAGTAGGCACGGCCGTAATGGCGGCAGAGGCCACATCCTCCACGACGGCCTCCAGTACAGCTTTGGCTTCGGCGTCACTTTCGGCATCCTCGACGGCTTGAGTTTCCACGGCAGCTTCAAGTTCCTCGACGACCACAGGTTCCACTGACTCGACGTCTGCGGCACTTCACTCGCCATCAGCGCGTCCACCTCGGGCGTACCTGGAGTGGCGGCTTCTTCTCGACTGGACCCCACCACAGCCACTACCGCCGCCTCCACGGTTGCTTCCACCAAGGCAACAGCAACCGCAGTCTCCACGACCGGAACCTTCATAGTCTCGTCCACCACTTTCTCCACGTCCGCAGCAGGAGTGTCAAGCTGACGGTCACACACCGCCTCCACGTCGGCTACCATGCCGCTCACGGCCGACTCGACCTCCGGCGCCACGTCGATTGTCGGCTCTGTCTCGGTGTCGACCACCGGCGGCACGTCCGTCACTGCCGACACTGCCTCCGACACTGCCTCCGACACTGCCTCCGACACTGCCTCCGACACTGGCGAACCTGGTTCGGAAGTAGGCACGGCCGTAATGGCGGCAGAGGCCACATCCTCCACGACGGCCTCCAGTACAGCTTTGGCTTCGGCGTCACTTTCGGCATCCTCGACGGCTTGAGTTTCCACGGCAGCTTCAAGTTCCTCGACGACCACAGGTTCCACTGGACTCGACGTCTGCGGCACTTCACTCGCCATCAGCGCGTCCACCTCGGGCGTACCTGGAGTGGCGGCTTCTTCTCGACTGGACCCCACCACAGCCACTACCGCCGCCTCCACGGTTGCTTCCACCAAGGCAACAGCAACCGCAGTCTCCACGACCGGAACCTTCATAGTCTCGTCCACCACTTTCTCCACGTCCGCAGCAGGAGTGTCAAGCTGACGGTCACACACCGCCTCCACGTCGGCTACCATGCCGCTCACGGCCGACTCGACCTCCGGCGCCACGTCGATTGTCGGCTCTGTCTCGGTGTCGACCACCGGCGGCACGTCCGTCACTGCCGACACTGCCTCCGACACTGCCTCCGACACTGGCGAACCTGGTTCGGAAGTAGGCACGGCCGTAATGGCGGCAGAGGCCACATCCTCCACGACGGCCTCCAGTACAGCTTTGGCTTCGGCGTCACTTTCGGCATCCTCGACGGCTTGAGTTTCCACGGCAGCTTCAAGTTCCTCGACGACCACAGGTTCCACTGGACTCGACGTCTGCGGCACTTCACTCGCCATCAGCGCGTCCACCTCGGGCGTACCTGGAGTGGCGGCTTCTTCTCGACTGGACCCCACCACAGCCACTACCGCCGCCTCCACGGTTGCTTCCACCAAGGCAACAGCAACCGCAGTCTCCACGACCGGAACCTTCGTAGTCTCGTCCACCACTTTCTCCACGTCCGCAGCAGGAGTGTCAAGCTGACGGTCACACACCGCCTCCACGTCGGCTACCATGCCGCTCACGGCCGACTCGACCTCCGGCGCCACGTCGATTGTCGGCTCTGTCTCGGTGTCGACCACCGGCGGCACGTCCGTCACTGCCGACACTGCCTCCGACACTGCCTCCGACACTGCCTCCGACACTGCCTCCGACACTGGCGAACCTGGTTCGGAAGTAGGCACGGCCGTAATGGCGGCAGAGGCCACATCCTCCACGACGGCCTCCAGTACAGCTTTGGCTTCGGCGTCACTTTCGGCATCCTCGACGGCTTGAGTTTCCACGGCAGCTTCAAGTTCCTCGACGACCACAGGTTCCACTGGACTCGACGTCTGCGGCACTTCACTCGCCATCAGCGCGTCCACCTCGGGCGTACCTGGAGTGGCGGCTTCTTCTCGACTGGACCCCACCACAGCCACTACCGCCGCCTCCACGGTTGCTTCCACCAAGGCAACAGCAACCGCAGTCTCCACGACCGGAACCTTCGTAGTCTCGTCCACCACTTTCTCCACGTCCGCAGCAGGAGTGTCAAGCTGACGGTCACACACCGCCTCCACGTCGGCTACCATGCCGCTCACGGCCGACTCGACCTCCGGCGCCACGTCGATTGTCGGCTCTGTCTCGGTGTCGACCACCGGCGGCACGTCCGTCACTGCCGACACTGCCTCCGACACTGCCTCCGACACTGCCTCCGACACTGGCGAACCTGGTTCGGAAGTAGGCACGGCCGTAATGGCGGCAGAGGCCACATCCTCCACGACGGCCTCCAGTACAGCTTTGGCTTCGGCGTCACTTTCGGCATCCTCGACGGCTTGAGTTTCCACGGCAGCTTCAAGTTCCTCGACGACCACAGGTTCCACTGGACTCGACGTCTGCGGCACTTCACTCGCCATCAGCGCGTCCACCTCGGGCGTACCTGGAGTGGCGGCTTCTTCTCGACTGGACCCCACCACAGCCACTACCGCCGCCTCCACGGTTGCTTCCACCAAGGCAACAGCAACCGCAGTCTCCACGACCGGAACCTTCGTAGTCTCGTCCACCACTTTCTCCACGTCCGCAGCAGGAGTGTCAAGCTGACGGTCACACACCGCCTCCACGTCGGCTACCATGCCGCTCACGGCCGACTCGACCTCCGGCGCCACGTCGATTGTCGGCTCTGTCTCGGTGTCGACCACCGGCGGCACGTCCGTCACTGCCGACACTGCCTCCGACACTGCCTCCGACACTGCCTCCGACACTGCCTCCGACACTGGCGAACCTGGTTCGGAAGTAGGCACGGCCGTAATGGCGGCAGAGGCCACATCCTCCACGACGGCCTCCAGTACAGCTTTGGCTTCGGCGTCACTTTCGGCATCCTCGACGGCTTGAGTTTCCACGGCAGCTTCAAGTTCCTCGACGACCACAGGTTCCACTGGACTCGACGTCTGCGGCACTTCACTCGCCATCAGCGCGTCCACCTCGGGCGTACCTGGAGTGGCGGCTTCTTCTCGACTGGACCCCACCACAGCCACTACCGCCGCCTCCACGGTTGCTTCCACCAAGGCAACAGCAACCGCAGTCCTTGAACAGAAATTCATCTTGGTTGCAACGATAGAAGCTACAATACGTTCCAAAGTGCCATTTACGTGCCTTTTGATTGCATCCGACACCCTTTTCCGGGCTTGCATTCCTCGCATCGCACGATTGATCCTAGCAGCGGCAGATTTTATCGTGCTAAACTCATTTTGTTGCAAACGCTTCCGGATTTGGGCCTGAATGGCAATTGCAGCCTTATGCTTTCTGGTTTGCGCCACTCTTGCTAAGGTTCCACGCACGACGGCTTGAATTAACACCACACGGACCTTCTTGAGCGCATATTTTGCACGCTCGTTTCGAGACCTCCATGCAGCTTGTATCGCCACAACAGAAGCAAGGGATATCGTTTGACGCGACCGGGCAAGGTTGCCACGCCATAATGCCTGCGTTCGCCGAATTCGGTGAAGCACTAGCATATACTGTGTCTTTTGATGGTGCATCCGGAACGAGCTTTGAATCAGTGTCGCTGCCTCATTCTTCCGTCTAAATGAGCGAAGTCTGAGGAGGGCATTGCGCCATGATTTCTAGCAAAAAAATTCCCGTTAGGCATCACCACTGCCTCCACCACATGTACATGTACGTACCTGTATTCTCGCTGCTGCTCTTCGGCGAATACCAAATAATCGCGCTTCCTCACGAACACGCTCTTTGTGGGGATTATACTTGGCACCCAAAGTGTGCGCATAAATTTGGTCAGGCACAGCCGGAATATGCGAGGTACGAGTAGCTCCTGGTGGCAATGTCTTTCCAGTCCGCACTTCAGGGGCGGGGGTGGTTATGGGTCGATTCGCAGTTCTTACACGTGGAGAAACACCACTGGGGGATCGTCGAATTTCCGGAGGCAGAGGTCTCATACTGAAATCTTCAGATTCCGTAATAGATGCTTCGCGCGTAGATATACGTCTTGTTCGTGGACTAGCCCGATCTCCGGGCAATGCGTAGGGTACTGTCAACAATGAACGCTTGGTATCATTATTGGGAGGCTGAGGTGTAACGAGACGAATGGCGGCGGGTGGCTGAGAAGCAATGGGTCGTGTCGAGCTTGGTAATTGGGAACTAATGGGTCGAATGGCCATATTCGGCCGTCCAGGAGTTTGAGAGGAAGCCGCCATCGGGGCAATCCCTGATGTTACTACGCTTGTGGCATTATGGAAAAGGAAATTTTCCCGCATGACTTTGTAGGTTTCCAGTATTCGTACAACCACAGGGTGATCCTGGGGCAGATAGTGGACACCGACCTCCATAGCGCTAGCGAGCGCGTCCCGTGTTTGGTCGGGCATGTGCAAGTTAGCCCATTCAATGGCTATATTGTGTAAAGTTGCAGCCTTAAGAGTGTAGAATACTTCTGCAAATTGGGGGTTCTCGTTTGCACCACTCACTCCGCTCCCGTGATACTGCTCTTCAGCAATCGCAAGACACGCCGTGTACATGAAGCCAGCCTTGCTGGGTTCCTGTAATAACCCGTGCAGACACGCTTGCAAAAAATATGCGATTGGGAAGCGGTCACGAATCGCGAGCTTATCATTGATGCGCACGGCCTTCTCGGCTGCCTGCAGCGCAGCTTGATATTTTTCTGTCTCTTGTAGTAGTTTGCCATGTTTTGATAGACGGCAGCTCGTTGAACATACTTCTTGCAATACTGCAAGCCATCCCGAGCCGTCAATACCTCTGCTTTCTTGAGTAACTATAAAGCACAGCAATATCTGTAAGCAAATTACCTTGTTTTTCGCCGCTATGCCAGAACGTACCAAAAATGCCGTGTTGTCCCCGCTGGTAGCAGTCCTACGTGCCCCACAAATACAAAGGGCAACGAGTTGCACACACCGAATCTCGTAGTCAATACGCAAGCATTTGATCTCGTCTTGCATTACGTCAACTGCCTCCCCGCGGTTTTGAATGCAACGAGCCTAAAATTTGCAGTTCGTTCGTGCTGATTTAATTCGTTGTTGCTCACGCTGTAAAATAATTCTCAGTGAAAAGTACGTACCAGCATTTTAGCGGATTGTTCGTACGTATGCACTGCATCCATGAAGCGGTCACTACGTTCAAGTTGCAATGAGAGTGTGTCCGTGCGTCTAATTTTCTCCATTGCATTATGCCCAAACATGGACGCCTGAAGTCAGCAATAACACAAAGAAAAACTGTCTTGTCAGACGCGGCACTTTGTTTTTCTATGCCAGGCTACATACCCCGATTTGAGCGTATTGCATGCTATCCAGCGGTGGTGGTCGCACAATCTGGGTGTCACCTACATCACGAAACGATAAGCACAAAAGTATGTGAGTGCGCGGCAATTCAAGGAGCATGGTAGCTTCGCGCTGTTACCTTCGTCAGGTGCAAGCCAAACACATCGTAGCTTCTTCTTGATCCGGAGATCTAACGGTCGCATTGACTCCATTCCACCATGTTTAGAGGGCACAGTGCTTGTGAATAAATATTTGGCAGACGAAGTCGGAGCGTCACTTGTTCCTCGATCGTCAACGCCTCCTTGCCCTGCCACTTCAGGTAGAGATTCCGATTGCCTTGTTCGGGACTTCTCTTTCATCAAAGGACGTCGCATCATGAGCCTTCAGACCAAGTAGATAACGGAGTACACTGCTACTAAGCCTTACACCCAACGGAAGCAATTTCAAGTGAACCGACACGCGACGCCTACCGTTACCATGACACTGTAGCGAAACCACCGCGGGTGTCAGATCATAATGTCCAAGTGGATTACTTTACTTTTTAAGCTGTAGTCGCCAAGACTAGTCGACAAGACCAGGCTCGATTCGCCAGAAGTTAATATCATTATAGGCCTCATCAGCGAGGCTCCGTGTGCGCACATGCGATGCAACCACCTCAGAAATCAGTTGCTCCTTGTCACCAGCAAACGAGTTAGTTGGGGTTGCGCGCACTTTGGTGTGTGGGGATTTTCGTGATGTGATTAGTGGAGAGTTGATGTCATTTGAACCTCGGCGTTGTGTCATTGTCGAGTAAATGGGTGGGAATATGGAGTCCATGCGGCTGAGCAAACTGCCGTACGACTCGTGGAACCCCATTAGAGATCGATGCCGAAGACTGCCATCGATTGTGTCCACCAAGAAAACCTTCCCTTGGAAAACGCCAACCTGAGTGAACACGATGCTGTCGGATTGGGTTGTACCGAATGCCGCGTAAAACGGGTTCACTTCACGCGGAAACAGAGCACGCAGAGTTTCAAGAGCTGCTACCTTGAAGTCTTGAGCATCAATCATCTCGTTATTATTTGTTGCAAGTAGTCGATCTGGTGAGTGTAGCACAGGACCCATCGGCAACGAAACAACACTGTCTTCTTCTGAGCCATTATGCAACAGAGCGTGGAGTAAATTCGACTGCGATAGACCGTGGCAGGTGACATACACGATTCGATACCCGTTTCGTGCTAGCATAGAGTAAAATTCCGGTGCACCAGGGTGCATCGCAGCTGGGTCTCTGCGCTTGAACATGCTGCCCGTGGCTGCACGACTCGAAATCGCACCATCAATTTGCGCAATCACAACCTTTGCAGTGTCTGGCCACATGTACAGCTTTGCAGAGACGCGCTCGAGCTCCCTGTTTCTTGGCATCGTAGCACAAACTCAACATCGTTGGTTCCCACGCGAAGCCCCATCATGAGTAGCTCTTCTTGGGACGGTTGTAAACTTTTCTTAAAGTACACATCACCATTAAAACTGGCGGTATCTTGCGTTGATCCACCATCGTCGCTGGCAACTTCATCCAGTGGTGCAAGTGCACTGGATGCACGGTTGAATATCGACCGACCTGCAGAAATCTTGGAGACCCCTTCAAACTGAGTGGTTGGGTATTTATCAGTGAACACGTCTCCTTCGCTCTCTCGAATAGTACCAGTTTGGATCGTAGATACACTTTTAGCAGTCTCAGAGGAACCTGGAGACAAGTCCAATACTGGTAGACGTTGTGAATACGGGAACAAGACGCGCGATACAAGGAACGCCTGCATTTCCGTGTTGTACGTAGTCAACTTCCCATTCACGAAGAATCGCAGCCTCGAATCTGCTAAAATACTTGCAGCGTTCGCTCGGAAAAAATCAAAGTTGACGATATTTTCTGCAAAGGCGCGGTGCACTTCATCCTCTGATTGTTCTCCAGTTAGCAGGTGTCCACAAAGAGACATGGAAGGGTGGTCAAAGGCATCATCACCTTCATTGTCTGGGCTCATCCATGAAGTCATTGCCTCACTATCCACAGCATCAAAATACACCGAGCCGCTCTTGACCATCCTCGGGAGTTCTTCATCATCCTCTGAAACCGCTCCAGGTCGTACACTAGGAAGTGCACCCCATCCCCACGTCAAGCGGTCGCTAGACTCACTGTGTTTCATGTTCCCCTCTCTGTCATGTTCCATTTGCACCACACCAGAGCTTTGTACTGCATCCTCTTCATCTTCTGGTTGTTCCCCATCCGAAATAACTGTATCAGCACTCTCTCTCCTCACAGCAAATGGAGCTGCGTCTTCGCTGCAGTTGATAGGACTCGGCAATGGTGACGCCGAATACTCTTTCGCGTCCACTGGTTCCTGCACTTGCTGCACAAAATAAGCCTCTCCAGCAGCCCCCACCTGCAATAACGCAATATTTATCATGGTAAATACCAACTTCAACCTAATGACCATCACTCTGCACACTATACCTTCATGCGGACGCCGTCCACGACGTGTCCATTGACTTCCAGAGTCACTTGTGTCTTGTCCTGATCTTTAAGCTGCCGAGTAAACAGTAGCACATCACGAAACTTAGTAAAATAAAAGGAGGTTAGGAACTCAAGAGTGTTGGTCACCTTGTATAGTGAGCCGAAGTGCACGTGGAACGGAGAGCAGCGCAGTGTGCCGTCGTCCTGCTGCACGGCCACGACGTCGATGGCGCCCGAGTCCACGTCCTGATGGAACACGTTGCTCACGTAGTCTTTCACCGAGTAGATGACGTTCATTCTCGCTCCTTCGGTGGATGCGGAACGGGAGTGAAGGTCACTTGCGCCTCAGCGTGCGGATTGCAAAGTGAAGGCAAAGGTAATTTGTGGTTCTTGGCGTGTTCCCTTTTTGTCGTCCGGTTGTCAGAGACAAGCCGGAGACTCAGAATATCGAGAATCGAGGGGGACTGCTGTAACCGTTCGGATAGCGGTGAATGAAAGACCCACGTTGCACTGGTCTGTATAAATACGCTGTGGAGTTGTTAGTTGAGCTGTAGTTTGCAGTGGAGAAAGCTCTGGGGATGGCACTCGGTCGGCGCGAATTGAGAAGTGGCGTCAACCCAGCTGCTGACCAAAATATCGTTCGTGAATGCGATTTCTCGGCCAATCCTGAGGCACCTGGAAGGCGAATTTTGCCTAATCTTCAACGTTGAAATGCGAATTTTGCGGCCGAGATTCAACTTGCGGGCAGGATGCAATGACCATGCTTGGATGTCTACTGTATATGACGTTGGTGTGCGCAGCTACCTCCGTCATAAGTATGTCACAAGTATGGGCAGTCGCACAGGTAGCAGTGGGTGGAACGGAGAGGTTTTGGCGGTAAGGCGAATTGGTGGCACTCATTGACAGCCATCCTCGTCCTCCGTATTACAATCGCTGCGCTCAACATCTTGGGACGAATCTTGGAGATATTTTTGGCGACCGTCGACTGCGATCTGCGCACGATGGCACGTGTGGTAAAGTCCAATGTTGTGCTTTCAGTATGTCGCTGTCAATTGGCGACATCGCTCGCTCGAGACGACGACAGCCGAAACGCTCGTTGGCCATGGCGGCTTGGCTCGTCCTGCGCTGCTTGGACGCCAAAACCTGTTAAACAATTTCGTCCGACCAACTTCCATGTAGAACTGTGTTCGCAGTGCAATCACATGTTTCTCATGAACAAAAGCTATGATGGACGGACGAATCCGTAGAGGACGCGCTCAGATTCGACGGACACGCCCTCTCCGTACGTAACTACGTTACGTAGTACTTCGTGGTTGGTTAGTATGAGCTAGGGATTGTCGGTCCGACAAAGCCAGCAGAACAATGTCGATTGATAGAAGTGTCTGACTTCATCTCTGCGCGATCAAAAACGACAACATTTGCTGGAGCCATCAACAAGTTTTGTTACATTTCTATTAGGCTCTTCGCACGCCGCAATCTCCTGATCGTGAGACGTATCCAACAAAATTGTTTACCGTCCGGCTGAGGGCAGCTGAAGGCGTGTGTTGGGACTCCCAACTTGGGAGTGCACTCCTCCTCCGGTTCAATTGTGTCATTCTTCTGCTCATAGGTAGGTGATCTCGGGGTGTTCCTCCTCAAACTCGAGCATGCTCTTTGATCTCGTCTCCTCCACACTCTTGGCGTGGTTGTACGCTTGGGTGATCAGATTGATGTCAGGAGGAATGTACGCCCCGACCTGTCCTTCGATCTTGCCCACTTGTGGCGGTTCCCATGGCACAAACTCAAAGTAGGACGCGCATCCACGAAGACCAACGTCCACCAAGAGTCCATCGTCGCGTGTGCCAATATATCGTCGATGCTGGTTCATGCTGTTCAGGTGGCCGGATGATGAATATTCCCACCGCATCCCGGACGTTCCGCGCAGACAATTCGCTTTCTTCATGCGCAGGTCTCGGAAGCACGAAAAAGTCGAGCGACTGAACATGTAGCGACCCGATTCTTCGTGGTAGAAGGCCACCTTGACGCAGTTGTATTGCTTCGAGTAACACTCGAGTCGGAACGCTGTACGCCCGCAAGTCTCGGGGTCATTGCCTTGAGGCACGATACTGACATGGACTCCATCGTCCGAAATGCGGACATAATCCTTGCCGTGAACACGAAGAAAAACCTTGGACCCTGACAACCGGAGCACGTTATTCACCACGGTCCGAGACACAGCCTTGATCTCCTCGATCTCCTTCTCCAGCGCGTCCACGTCCTCCTTCGACAGTCGATTCTCAAACGGCACTCGGCCTTTAGCCAAGGTTAGGATCTGTTTCGACCATTGGTGGCCAGTTTTGCACCAGTGCGCTGCATGCTCGCAGTTCTGGGTGAAGATATTGAAGTCTCCCTTACCCAAACCCAACAGGAACTTGCAGCGCGCCAGCACCACTTCCGGTAGATCCGATTTGCCTCGATGCACCTCCCCCATTTCGACAGGAAGTCGCGGAACGCAGATGTGTGATATTCAACGAGGCGCAGAGCGCCTTCACTGCGGTTGGACAGGAACTCCTCCAGCGTAGAGATCCGGAAGCACGAGTCCGCCTGGGCTTCCTTATACCCTTGCAACGGACTCCACACGTGGCAGACACGGGTATCCGCTGCACAGTCTCCAGACGCCCACACAATGCCGTGGTGTTGATACGAAAAGGGCCAACGACTGTAGTCCCAGATGCAAATGTGGTCTCCGGGCCGCAGCGAGGACACACTTAGCACTCGCGTATAGACCCCACCCATAGTGCTCGAGTCTCAATCACTTAATTACTCTCCCTCGCCAATTCGTGTTTGCCGAGTCGAGCGTGACGCACGCACAGAGTGGCACCTGTCCCAGGTGATGGAGACCTGATTTTGAAAGAGAGGAACGAGTCAAAAAATAATGCAAGACGTAACAAGACCAAGATGGTGCTTCCTGACCTGAGTCCGCAGCAGCGAATGATTCAATCTGAATGATGGAAATAGCCAGCGTTCAAGAGCTGGAAGACGACGGAAGGCACAACAGGACGATATAATCGACGACTTGTTGACCAAGTGGACAAACGGCTGCGTGGAATCGTTGTGAGAGTCAGGGACTCCACATAAGATGTATTTTCGACACAAAACGGGATTTTCCAGCTCACGTCATGCGACTGTCTCCGTGCGACTTGAGCTGATTGAGAATAACGTGTGGTTGGCGAAGAGCGACGCAGTGAACGGAACGTGACTGAAGCAGTCAACGTGTATCCGTGGCTTTGTGATGATACCCAGCGATGACCCGCCCCACGTGATCTCTGCGGAGCTGGTACGCCAAATAGAGTTCTTCGAGCGCAACAGATGAGCGTTGAGTTTGAGCATTGGCGACCACTTGAAGACAATCCGGGCTAATCTCATGCGCGTGTCTACCGCTTCGCTCGAGAAGCTATCGAGCCAAAATAATGTGCGATCTCGAGTATTTGCTCGGAAGTCCCGGGCTTTAACGCCAATGCCATTCGTCGTCGGGGGCAGCTTTTGAAGGCGCGCAATGTGGTGCTCCAAAGCGGCGATATCTTCCCGACGCAAGTGCTGTTCAAATGGTACACTGCCGTGCCCTACTGTGAGAGTCTGTGAACACCACTGCTGCCCAGTCTTGCACCACCGCGCTGCGTGCTCGCAGTTCTGCGTGATCGCGTTGTAGTCACCACGGCCATGGCCAAGTAGGAATTTACAGCGCGCCAGCACAACCTCAGGACTGTCCGACGAGCTGCGCTTGAAGAACTTGAGATCGCTTGCTTTGTACTCTACGAGTTGCAGGTCAGCCACGTCGCGATGATAGAGGAACTTCTCTAGCGTCGACACCCGGAAAGAAGAGTCTAGCTGCGCTTGTCGAAACCCCTCGACTGGGGTCCACACATGGCAGACTTGAACTTCTTCAACGCTGTTCCCAGAAGACCAGACGATGCCGTGGTGCTGGTACGAAAATGGCCAATGGCTTCGGTCCCAAATGAAGATGTGGTCTCCAGGACGCAGTGCCTCAGCCGTCACTGCTCGCGTGTTCACGCTTCCCATGCCGATGGAAGTGCCGTCGCTACCAAGAAAATAAAGAAATACTATGGAGAATTGTAATACCGATGCTAGCTCCTCGTACACAATGTTGTCTCGCAACGATTTTGTGGCACGAATGATGACTTGAGCGGTGTCAACCTGATGGCAATCTCATTGAAGTTGTGTGCGATAACGCCCGGCACAATTGCCGAAATCAGCCCTCAGTGATGAGTGTTGATTTTCTTTAGTGGGACCTGATCCTGCGTGGATACATATCGCAACGAGCCTCAAGAATCTTGACTGAAAAGAGATTCACGACTTTATTTGTTGCGATCTGCCTTCGATCGCGGCGCTATTAGTCTGTCGATAAATTAGAAGACTGAACTCTGCTCTGCTGAATAGTTGCGTTATGCTATTCTGCTGCAGCAACGATGACTGAGCGGATATGGTCTGGTGCCAATGCCAGATGCACACTAAAAACGCGCAATAAACTACAGAGTGCTGTTGTCGTCACGCTACGGTGCCATGCACCGGCCGCAACTCGCGTCACCACCCTAAATGAAGAGGGTGGAGTTTAAATGCGGGCGCTGCGCCACGACTGAGCAGCTTAATAATACCAAGCCTTCGTACCCGATCAAGGCATCTTTGACTTGTAAGGAGTCGGCACCGCAGCGCAATCTCCTCGTCAGGTCCTTGACCGCTGGATGGGCTGAAACTTGGGCTCAACCAAGTTCAGCTAAATTGATGGCGCCTCAAACCTCGAGAAGCGGCGGCAAAGCTGCAACTTGAGCAGTTCGATCGGTCGTTGGGGTTGCCGTGGATGATGCAGGCGACGATTTGATGAGCTCGGCCGCCTTATAATCCTGCATACTCCGTGACTCTGTGTTTTGGATCGATTTCTCGTGATTGTACGCACGCGTGACTTGATGAATGTCTGGCGGGGTGTGCACCTCCGCAGCACCTTCACAGGCAACAAACTCTACACGAGCAGCATCGCCACGCATGCTCACATCTAGCAGCAATCCATCATCACGAGCGCCCACGTATCGCCGGTGCTGGTTCATACTTTTCAAGTACCCAAGCGACGAGTACTCCCAAGTCAAGCCAGACTTGCCACGCACTGCCACAGGTTTCTTCATGCGCAAATCACGGAAGCACGAGAAGGTCGAGCGGCTGAACATGTAGCAACCTGTTTCTTCATGGAAAAACCGCACACGGATGCTGTTGTAGCCCCGCGCATCGCACTCGAGTCGAAAAGCTGTGCGGCCGCAAGTCGTCGGGTCGTCCCCTTGAGGAACGATGCCCACATGACCATCAGGAAGTACTCGAACGTAGTGGTTGCCCTTGACTCGTAAGAAAACCTGCTGCTCTGACAGCTTTGTCACATTGGTCATCACCGAGCGGGAGGTGGCTTTGATCTCCTCCACTTCTTTCACCAGCGCGTCGACATCTTCTTTCGCGAGTCGCTTCTCAAAGGGCACCCGGCCTTTCACCTTGGTCAATGTCTGTTTGCACCACTGCTCTCCAGTCATACACCAATGCGCTGCGTGTTCGCAGTTCTGGGTGAAGATATTGAAGTCTCCTCTGCCCAGTCCCAGCAGGAACTTGCAGCGAGAGAGCACCACTTCCGGCAGATCAGCTTTGCTCAAGTGCACTTCTCCCCACCGAGAGATCACTTCTCTCAGCCCTGACGTGTGGTACTCCACCAGACGCAAGTGGTTCTGCTTGCGGTTGTCCAGAAACTCCTCGAGCGTCGAGATGCGGAAGCACGAGTCTGCTTGGGCTTCCTGGAAGCCCTCGAGGGGCTCCACACATGGCACACTCGGATGTCTGCTGCTGTGGCTCCAGACGCCCACACAATGCCGTGGTGCTGGTACGAGATGGGCCAGCGACTGTAGTCCCAGATACACACGTGGTCTCCTGGCCGCAATGACGCCACGTTGAGCACGCGCGTGTAGACGCCGCCCATCCTGAAAAGCTGCTTTTGATGCGTCTCAATATAGGAAATGCGTCAATCCGGCACTGAATGGCCTCCAGAGACCCGCAATGGACTTGATAGGGAAAGAGGAAGTGACAGTGTGTCCTATGAGTGGGGCTGGCCAGGACGAGGCACGATAAAACGGGATGGTACCGCTGACTGTGTGCGAGATTCCACAGTGCTCCACATAATAGCAAAGCTTCGACTGTTTCTGGAGAGACAAAGGTTCGGTGTCCAAAATGACTTGGTTTTCGTATGCATAGCTCATGCTGAGACATGTGAGCGTGGGTGTAGGTTATGTGTTACACACCAATGTCGAGGGATCAGAATCGCACTTAGTGTCACATGCGTACTTAACGCACAATCATTCTCAGAACCCCTCATAACCGGAATCTGATCAATTGAACGACCTACGATGCCGGCGTATCACTCGGCCCTCAACGAGCTGCAGACGCAGGAGGCCTGCGGCTGTGCCATCCTCCCCATCAAGACCCGCGCCCGTGGGCCTGCGCCTCCCGCCCCTGAAGGCCAAGACGACATCGTAGACGAGATCCTGACGCTCTTCCGAGCCAACGTTCTGTTCACCAACTTCGAGATCAAAGGCAACGCCGACCGCGTGCTCATCTACGGCACGCTCTTCGTCCACCTGTGTCTCAAGAAGCTGGACAAATGCACTAACAAGGCGGACGGTAATTATCCACTACAGATGGACAATTAGACTCTGAATTTGTCCTGGAGAAACTAACTCGATACTTTTCCATTAAAATTTCTTTCTAGCCACGCGCATCTTGCAGCAGACGGCGGTGGACACGTCGTTCGCCATCCCAGGAGACTCGATTTTCCCGCTGGGCGGACTGGTGCGCGCACCGTCGAGCGCGAACGAAGCAGGTTTGGGCTTTGTATTGCTGTGGATTGCGGTGTTTACGCCACTGACGAGCGTTTTTATCGTGGCAGAAACGATCCGCGGATTCTACAAGCAGCTACGTGAAGCTATTGCTTTCCGTCTGGTAGACGAAGTCTTTCCAAACGGCGAGAAGAGCAAGTGGTGGATGTTCTTCGCCAAGCGAAAATTCATGAACAAGGAGCTGACGCGTTAAAGAGTCGGTCGCACAAGCAGCCCCACAAGCAAAGGAGCTTGTAAGAAAGTGGTGAGAGTACCTCGATTTTTGTTGTTTTCCCTCACAATAATACAGAAATGATAGCACGCTGGGGAAGTACGACGTGCATGGCACGATCCTCGTTCAGTACTACACAAAAAGATGAATAAGGAACTCATGGAGTAGTTTGAAAAAGGGGCTCTACCGCTAAGACATTTCTACAACCTTGGCGCGATTTGGAATCAGCGACGTCACCTTAATCATCTCCTCAGTCAAAACGATCACGAAAAGGTGGCCGCCATCTCGGAGAATCCTCTGTCCAGCATGCTGTAGTTCTCGAGCCACGAGTTAGTTGGCGCGACCTGCTGCAGCTGCACAATGTACTGCTGCGTGGGCTTGTTCAAGTGTGCACTGACCGCAATCAAGTTAATGAGCGTATCTTGGTTGGTGGCGTCCTTCTGCAGCGACTCCAGCAAGAGTCGCTCAGCCTCCACGTAGTTCTTGAGCGCCATGAACGCTGCGGCCGCGCCGTTCAGCAACAGCGGCGTGGCTCCAAACCTGTCTGCAAGCTCTTGGAAGTGCAGAGTGGCTTCGTCCGCCTTGTCCCCTCCTTGCAGCGTCAGACACCAGGCCTGAGCCAACTGGGTGAGCGTCGAGTCCTCCTCGATGCGACGCATGTCCTGCACCGTCTTGAGCGCGAGATCCACGCGATCCATCTGCAGATACAGGTGCACAATGTACAGCATGTGCTCCAGCGATCCGCCACGGGTGAGCGCCGACAGCGCGTCCGAGAGTTTGCCCTCGCGCGCGTAGATCTGGCCCGCGACCAGCAGAAGGTGCGCGTTCTCTCCGCTCGTGGGGTCGGCCAGCCACTCCTTGAGCGTCAAGTCCACCATCTCGCCGTCGCTCTGGCCGCTTAAGTACGTGGCCCATAGCTTCACTGCGCTGAGGGCGATGGGCGTGTTGCCTGCGTCCGGGATACTCTGCAGAACGAGAGGAATGTTGCCCATTCCCAAGTGGGCACGGTACACGTACACGTCGCGCTCGTTGCGCAGAGACTCCGTCAGGTGGTTCAGCATGGCGCCCTCCGAGAGCGCGTTCTGGTAGTTGCCCACCCACAACTGGTTCTTCAGCGTGAATAGATCATCGGGCTCGGCCATCGTCGTCTAGGAAAGAGGATCACACGGAGGTGTTGGCGTTCGATACGATATTGCCACGTAGGATTTAGATTTAGTTGAAATGTTTGGCATTTCAGATTTGATTTGCATTCAGAATGAAAATCCACCAAGCGATTCATAGCAGCATTCCGTCGGTGATCAAGACACATTCTGCTGCAGATTTACCACATGGATAGTATACTATGGAGATTACCCACTGCAACTGGACCTGGCTGAGAAAATAATCAATAGCAAGGACACTCGAGTTGTGCTGTGGTTTTTGGCAGAGCATTATCAAATTCGCCATCTTCTGACCAAGTCCTTCAACTCCACACTGTACACCGCAACAAACAACAATGACTCAAGTTGTTAAGATCCACGGCGAAGGAGACGTCCGTCTCGAAGCTTACGCACGCCCTGCTGCGGGTCCTCGCGACATTGTGGTGCAGCTCAAGGTGGCTGGGATCTGCGGGTCTGACCTCATGTACATTCGAATCGGCGGTATTCCACCTGGAACCATCACGGCGATCGGCCACGAAGCTGCGGGTGTTGTCCTAGAAGCTGGCAGCGAGATCGAGGACATTGCGGTCGGAATGCGCGTTGTGATCAACCCAATGGAGACGCCAAGTAACATTGGCTCAGGAGGTCCTGAGGGTGCTTTCACTCAAGAGTTGCTGGTGCGCGACGCCAAACTTGGATCTTCGGTGCTACCCATTCCAGACGACATCCCGTACGAGGTAGCAGCGTTGTGTGAGCCTCTTGCTGTCGCCATGCATGGTGTGAACCGCGCCAACGTCTCGGCTGGGGATAAGGTCGTCGTATTCGGTTGTGGGCCTATCGGCCTCGGTATGTTGCTGTGGCTTGTCGATCGCGGTGTCACTGATGTGATCGCACTGGACTTGGCAGAAGAACGACTGGAGCGAGCACGTGCACTCGGTGTGCGGGCTGCTTTCGACCCAACCAAAGTGAACCTCCGTGAAAAGCTCGCGAAGCTACATGGCGAGGTGCCGAGCTACAACCGCCTCGGTGTTGGCACCGATGCGTTTATTGATTGTGCCGGCGCCCCCAACATCCTGTCGGACGTCGTCGCGATGGCGAAACTCCATTCTCGACTGGTGATCACAGCTGCTCACATGAAGCCCATTCAGTTCCCAGTTGGACGTATGCTCACGAGCGAAATGACGATCACTACGGCTGTGGGCTACCCGACGGAGATGTCGGACGTCATGGCAGCCATGCCTCGGCTCAAAGCCAAGATCACGTCTCTGATCAGTCATCGCCTGGCTTTCCAGGACATTTTGAGCGGCCTAAAGATTGCCGGCACACCCTCGTCCGCCAAGGTCATCCTTGAATTCGATTAGGCTCGACTTGATAGTTGTCCATAATACAACCTTTTACCGGGTTATCCAGAGAATGACCACGTTGCAACATTACATTAATTTATCTGTATCTGCATTTGCCAGTAAAATGTCAGCTTTGTTACGGGCCAACGGCATACAATGATATCACGCTGGGTAGCTGTCCTCGAAATGGCTACCATCACAGCATTCGGAATTAGCCGGGTGTATAAACGTACCGTCTTTTCGATACAGCACTGAAGAATCTGCGTTCCATAGTCAAATCAAGAGAAACTCCGAGCATGCAGCGTCCTGATTCTCAGCGCCGGCCGGCGTCGCTGCAGCAGCTCGGCTCCGTCGTCACGGGCCGTCGCTACCTGCTGCTCACGACAGCAGCCACTGCCATCGCCGTCGCAAGTGCCGCCCAACGTCTGGATGAACTGTGGACGTCTGCGTCGCTCTCCTCCACCTTAACGCTCTTCCTCGCCGAGCTCATGAGCTCGCGTATCAGCGCAGTGGTACGTCGTTCCCACCCACTTTTGTCACAATTCGAAGACCATCACTCCTGTACATCAAGTTGAACTTGAAAACTCACTCATTCCGCATTGTGTGTGCACTAACAGATCATACTGCACTTCTTCCTCGTGGTCATGTACCACGTGTTCCTGCTGCTGGCAAGCGCCGCATTAGGCTCGCTACGGCCAGTGGAGCTACAGCAGACGAAGGAAACGCTGATCCCGTTCGTGCTGCTGCGGTGCCAACTGCTGGTGAGCACTATGGAGCCGGCAGCTCAGGGTCAGCGCTCAGAACTGGGTCTTCTGATCGTCTGGCTCGCTGCGCTGGCGGTGCTTCGAGCGCTGCTGGCGTTTACCCAAGCACGATTCCAGCACGTGATGACGCGGCCATTGACGCAGCTAAAGGACCTTCAGCGTCTCGGCGCAGTGCTAGGCGGTGTTGTCGTGCTGAACATTGCTCTGGCGGCGTCATGCTCGCGCCTTGCTTTGTTCTCAAAACGGATCGTGCACGTCCCTTGGTTTGAGGCGTCGCTGCTGCTACTGAAGACACTGGAGCTAGGCGTTCAGGTCGGTTTCCAAGCTCTTGATGTCAGTGCGGCGAACTGTATGGACGAGGATGAAAGCAATTCGAGTCCTGGGTATTCAGAGAACAGCGAATTCCACCTGCTGTTACTACAGACTGTGCTGAGTGGGTGCTATTTGGTGCAGCTGGTGCTGTACTACCTGTATGTGATCAGCGTGGACCAGTTCCGTGTGAGTCTCTTTGATCTCATATTGATCCTCAATGTGAAGAACGCTACGGTCCGACTTCTGGAGAAAATCAAACACATCAAGCTGTATCATCAAGTGGTGCTGGATTTGGATCAACTTTTCCCTGATGCCTCACGAGAGGAACTTGAAAGCGTCTCGGACGATGTGTGTGCGATCTGCCTGAAGTCCATGGCATCGCAGGCGAAAAACTTCGCTGTGGCCACCTCTTTCATCGCCTTTGTCTGCGTCAGTGCTTGCAGAAGGCTTCAGTGAATGATGCTTTAGCAGGACTTGACCCGCTTACACGCATGGCGAATGGATTAGGGGTGGAAGGTCCACTACCGCAAATGACTGGGGCTACTGGCGTCGCGACCGCGAGCTCCAGTTCACTGCGCTGTCCGATATGCCGCAAGCAAGTGTGCGGAGAGAAAAGTGACCAACCGTCGTCCAGCCAGCCAAGAGAACACCACCAGACTGAAGCAGAAGATCATCGTGTGGGGAACCAACTTGCCAATACTACTGCTACTAACACGCAGGGAGAACCTCAAGCGCAATCAATTGTAGCTGCTGGTGCCCCTGCCGCCCCTGTAGAAGCACCCGAGGAGGTTCTTCGCTTCAGCAGTACGTTTATGCATGCCATATTAGCCTTTGGGGTGTTCAAATGATGAGTGACTAACGTATGGTATGGTTTGATGAACAGCGGCATTTCTGTCTCGGTGGGTACCGTTCCCAAACTTTTCTTTTGAAATTGTACGCCATCGCGGTCGTGAGCGCAACTTTGAGGTTACACAGGAAATGTTACAGCAGATCTGGGAAGTGTTTCCGCAGTACACACTGGAGGAGTTACACGCAGATCTCACTCGTACTCGGTCGGTGGAACGTACGATGGAGCGTATTTTAAATGGACGGCTGGATGAACAGCGGCTCGCTATGGAACAACGCAATGCTGACCGAGTAGACATGGCAGCTACTGGCGTTTTAGGAGATGCTGTGGTTGACTTGGGTGAAGAGTTTCGGTGGAGCCTCTCAACATTGGTAAATGCGTTGTGGAATCCCCCACCTCCAGCACCGGCGCCGGCTGTTGCAGTTGCGGCAGTTCGGCCACCTGTCCAGCCTGGTCAAACTGCTGAAGCTCATGATACTGCCGGGCAAGTGCAAACCCAACGACAGGAGCGCCGTGAAGTTGGTACAGAGTCACTGCTACGCCGTCTGGAGCGGTGGCGAAACCAACGACGTGCTTAACTTGCTTCAAGAATTGTACGTTATCCGTGGAACGGTTTGTATTGTTTATTATCATGATGAATAGCATTGGTTTTTGCTGACTTCTGTTTATTTTTTGAATCATCAGCGAAGTAGTTTCGTAGTTTTCATCAATCAGGCGGGCCTATGGATGTATCAGCTTGGTGCCAGGATTGAGTTGACACAGTGATCAGAAGACCTCCAGATCAGCTTCAGGGTCAACGGCGTACACGGCCTTGTACTTGTTGAACAGATTGCGCAGAGCCTGCACGTACTGCGAGTGATACTTGTGGACATCCTCCTTAGTTGGATGTTCGATGCGGGGCAAGGCGAGTGGCTTGCCAACGACCGTGATGAGGTCTACATCGGTGCAGGGCAAGAAAAAGCATTGCGGGAGACCGTAGAAAAGAACGCCAGGGATTTTGAACTCGTTCAACTTCAGACGTAATCTGAGGAAATACGGAAAAGTGTGGTAGGCGAACTCTTCGCCAAATGTGTAAACCGGGTGCACCTTGTATCCATACTGGAGTGCCAGCTTGATGAACCCAAAGCGCTTTTTGATGTAGACGCGATGCTTTCCCCTCTCATAGAGCGTGGCCTCCTCGAAACCTCCAGGAATCAGACACAAATTCTGACCTGTGGCCATGATCCTCTGGAAAGTGGATTTGGCGACGCTGTTGAAGTCCATCCAATTGAGAAGGTCGCGCATGATCGGAAACCAGAAGAGATTTTCGGCCACGAGCCATCGGCAGTGAGCACGTTCGAAGCTCATGTGGTGGGCGCCGTTGAAGGCCCACCCATTGGAGAGGACTCCGTGCGGATGGAACGCGTACACCGCGTGATCGTCAGGCTTCGCGAAGGGTGACACATCGTTCTCCTCAATAGTCTTGGAAGTGATCGTCTTGTCAAAGTGATCATCACTGCTGTCGTTGCTGGTTTTCTTGTGCTGCTTCGCCATCTCTCGCTCTTCAAAGACCGTTACGTTGAGGCGGAAGTATGGGTAACGCAAGAACCCGTAGCGTATCAAACGCCGCATGAATGGCCATGGATGGAGTGAGTGCCGTGTTAAGTAGTGGAAGCTTTCGTGCAGCAGCACAAAGCTCAAATAAAGTCGGACTGCTAGGGGTATTGGCGTCCGAACCCATAGCCAGCGAGCTACACTGAATGTCGAGAAGACCCACATCGCAGCAAACACCCCGATACCGAGTACCCACAGTCCATACAGCATGAGAAGATGAACTCGCCGCAGAATTCGACCACGCAGTGTAAGGAGGTGCGCCTGAGTGTCGTTGTTTGGCCAGGAGGGTGTACGACCGCAGGCAGCATTCTCCAGCTTTCCGGTTGCCTCCTTCATCGTTTCGAATTCAAGAATGTCTTGACCAGAATAATGTTTGACCAAAGTGCTTAATCGCGTGGGCGTCGTGCTTGCGTGAGTGCACTGCAGCAGTTGTGGATTGCGTGAGGTGCTGCCTTACAGATATAAACGCGGCGGTTGGGCTGCCTGAAGTGTATCTCGGGATTGCGTGGGGCGGCGAGATGACTTGGTGACGTGCCGAATGCTTCCACTTCAACATGGTCATTGAGATTTGTTGCTTTTCGTCATCAGAAACCTACCAATTACTAGTACAACGGCGTGTGGGTGGAGCACTTGGACTCCAGAACAATTAAGTCATTTTCCGATTCCCACCGACAGCTCCACAATGCCGCTCAATCCGTGTTCGCTCCTTCACCTGGCTGATGATCTTTTAGGGCTGATCGTGCGCGGGGTAGTTGTTGTGCTCGTCCACTTGGCGCCTGCAATGTCCAAGCATCTCGACTGGGACTATAATGCTGAAGACGTGGGCCCACTTGTTCCGGTGAGCACAAAATCGCTCCGATGTTCGTAAAAAGCTGCATGCTGAGCCGCCTGGTACTTTCCGTACTGACCTAATGACTGTGTAAAACGCGTGCAGGAGTGGAGTGGGCCTTCTGTCGACCGGAAATGCAACACTCGCCGAGTGAGATTCCAGTAAAGGCAACATCATCAGGAAGGTAGTGAGCTTCCAGCTTTTGCTAAGTAAATAAATGTGAGGACAAACACAATTCACCCGTGTCCACAACAGCACAGAACACAATGTTTGGAGCCTCAAAAGATTTCAATTCATATTACACAGGACCAAAAATCGTAGCCCCTGCAATACTATGAAGAAGAAGTCGCCTAGTTCTCGGGCGTGGCGCGCAGGATGTCCGAGTCACCGGCGTCCAGGATGCACATGCACGACACACGGAAGTACTTGCCGCAAGCCGTACCGAGGTCGTTGTTGGTGCCCGTGAAGTGGTGCACGCCCGTCTTGGCAAGCATCGAGTAGTACTCGACCTCCGACTTGCGGAGCGGGGGCGTGTTGGAAGCCAGAAGCACAAGCTTGGCTAAAGATTGACACAACAAAATTAGCTTCATAAACTATCGCTAACAGCACAAATTAAAGAATCGTATAACGTACCCTTGCCGCTGCGCAGGTGCTTGAGGGTCTGCTTGTAGCCCAGAGCGACCTTACCGGAGCGCATGACGAGCTGCAGGCGGGAGTTAATGTTGTCCGTGGACTTCTTCTGCTCAAATCATAAAGAATAGAGAATTAATGAACCGCCTCCTCCATCGAACGTGGCCTGTGCTCTTTCTTTTCCATCCGTTCGACTTCTCAGGAGAGAGACAGCACGCTGCTTTTGTATCATCACTCGACCGCGGGGAGCAGGAGCTGATAACTGGAAGACAGCACGGACAGCCTTGGACCTCATCCACCGGATGGAAAAGCGAGCACTTTGCACGGGCAAAAGGCTGCAAACACACTGCTCCATACCGACTTCTTAGAGGCAACCATCTTGATCTCGATTCAGCTGATCAGTAAATGAACCGACAGCGCAAGAGTAGTCAGACTGCCACAGCCAGTCAAAGAGAGCATACTATTTTCAAGTCAAGCAATACACGTTTTTCTTCATTGCAAAGAAACCTGTTTGTTTCATTTGATGTCAGTAGTATATGTTTTAAACTATTGAAAAGAACTAAATGATGAAAACTAGTTTTTATAATAAATACTTTTTTCTGATGGACACTTGAAGGACATCAAAGCGTCCATCTCGATAGCCATACATTAATACCAGTACTCAAGTCAGAACTGAGAATATTTCAGCGTTAGTAGATTTCCAGCCTAGCTTGTGGGTCAACGGCGTACACGCCTTTGTACTTGTCGAAGAGGTCTTGCAGGGCTTGCACATACAGTTCATGGTACTTCTTGACATCGTCTCGTGTCGGATTCGCAATGCGCGGCAAGATCAGTGGCTTGCCAACAACCGTGATGAGGTCCACATCTGGTCGTGGCAGGTAGCAGCACTTCATCTGACCAAAGAACACCACGCCAGGCAGCTTGAACTCGTTCAGCTTCAGCCGAAGCTGCAAAACCCACGGGAAGGCGTGATACGCAAACTCCTCGCCGAATGTGTAGACCGGGTGCACTTTGTAGCCGTACTGCAGGGCCATCTTGATGAAGCCAAAGCGTTTCTTGATGTACACACGGTGCTTTCCGCGTCTGTAGAGTGTTGCCTCTTCGAAGCCTCCGGGGATTAAGCTGATGTTCTGGCCCTTGGGCATGATCCGTTTGAACGTGGACTTAGCAACACTACCGAAGTCCATCCAGTTGAGGACGTCGCGCAGAATGGGGAACCAAAACAAGTTTTCAGCCACGAGCCAGCGGCAATCGGCTTGGGAGAAGCCCATATTGTGTGCGCCGTTGATCGCAAAGCCATTAGAGAGGACGCCGTGCGGGTGGAAGGCGAACATTGCGCGGTCGTTTGGCTGAACGAAGGGTGTCATGTCGCTTTCGACAATCGCTTTATTGACGGCAGCAACTTGATCCAGATCGTCGTCACCCTGGTGCTGCTTCTTCTCCTTGCGCTCCTCAAATACCGTAACGTTAAGGCGGAAGTACGGGTAGTGCAAGAACATGTAGCGCATCAAACGCCGCATGAATGGCCATTGATGCAGCGAAGAGCGCGTCACGTAATGATAGCTCTCATGCAATGCAACAAGGCCGAGGAAGAGCTGCACGGCAAAAGGTATCGGAGTCTTGTCTGCACCGAAGACAGCGTTCCAGATCCATCGAGCGCCACAGAAGAGCGTGAAGACCCACATGACAACGAAGAAGCCCATGCCGACGACCCAGAGCCCATAGAGAACCCAGAGCTGGAGATGACGCAGCATACGACCGCGCAGCGTGCATAGCTCCGAGCGAGTATTGTTGTCAGGCCAAGCTGACGTCCGTCCGCACGCAGCGTTCGTGAGTCCTCCACTACTTGTCCCCATCTATCCGTTTTCGAGAATGACGTCGACACGGAAGGACGACTGTCAAACGAGCCCGGATGAGTCTAGAGCCAGCGTTGGCACGCTTTTGCTTGAGGAATCCTTGGAGACAGCACCGCAGTCATTGCCTGATTTACCATGACAGGCACTCCACGGCGGACCGGATAGAGACCAGGCGTTCCGCGTGGGTTTGCAGCGTCCGATTGCGTGGATCGAAGGTCGCGATGACGTGTTTTGCCTCGAAAGGCAGCACTTCAACATGTTTCCCGTCGGACTCGTCGATTGTTTTAATATCCGACGAGCTTGAAGCTGTCAGCGGACGGATCGGTTTAAAGGAGACCAAGTCTCGTCGGAACTCCGTCGCAATCAGCATGGATGGTTACCAGCAGCTGCGGCACTTGTTTCAATAAGTGCTCTATGGGTTCGGAGATGAGGCGGAAGGCAGCGCGGCGTCCTTGCATCAGTTTGCAATCTGCTTTGCGGATGATGATCACCGCGTGTCCACTCGTTCGGCTTGGAGACGTTCTCTTGGGGCATTTTGCTCGGGTACTCGTCCTGGTGTGCATCCAACTGGCCCCGACGATGTCCAAGAGTATCACCTGGGATTACAATGACGAACAAGTGGGCCCCATCGTCCCGGTGAGCAAAACTGAACACATTGGCATGAGCTTCAAGAATGACGGATCAATGGTGTGTGTGTAGGAATGGAGCGAGTCCGAGACCAACGGATACAACTGGAGCGCGCGCCGTGCCAAGTTCGCTTAGGCAACGTAGTCTTCCCTAGGCAGGAGCCACCATTCTGATATAATGGCGTTGCATTTCTCCATTCTACTCTAACAATGGCCTCATGAATTCAGCGAGAACGCATTGCAAGTCGCTGACAGCGTAGAAGCATACAAAGACTTCCAGGTCCGTGAGCTTTGCTTCTGCCGCAAACTTGACTATTTTTTTTGGAGCTTGTGGGACCGTCACATCCACTGCACCACAAAAAGCATCATCTCGCTTCATCCACCTCTTGTCATGACCTTCAGCGAACAGAAGCATGGTTATCTGTATTGTTCGATCATGCAGCTAACAAAATAGTTGGAAAGGATCTCATAGTTGAGCCCATTTCACATTTCCTACATTTTAGTAAATCATAGCGATTTAGCTAACTCGTCGCAAATTAGAAGAAGTTGACGTTGCATTCTGCATTCCGTACTCACGACAGGACATTGGCCATGACGCCATCTTCTGCGCGCTCTCCAGCGCGTATACGTGGCCCTAGCCACGCTTCTGGCCTTCCTTCTCCTTCCACAGACGCTAACACTCGCTCTCTCCACTTTAGGGGTCCCAGAAGCCCCTCTCTAGCCCCTGAAAGTCTCTTTTCGCGCTTGGAAGCCGTGGACCGAGACGCTGCTCGCCGTCAGTTCGCTTTCTACGGCCGCCAGAACGCCCATGTGGACCACATTTCAGGCACAGATCAGGAGCGAGATACTGCAGCTACTACGGCCTTGAAGAGCACGTTGCTGCTGCAGGAGAACGGAGAACTGGCGGCACGTCTGGACGACGTCAAGTACCTTCTAGACGGCATTCTGGAGCCTGTAAAGACCCAAAAGGGGTCTATAGGACGAGCCAGGAGCGTCCTGGAGCTCACGAAACTGCTGCAGGACCAGCAGATCAAACAGATTGTGGGACTTCCCAGTCAACGCAGTCTGCGGCTGCGAGTGAAGGAGGTCTTGCAGACGCAACTAGGGGTTATTATGGACGACTGTGGTGGAGCTGAGGAGATGCACCGAGTTTCTCTGGCTGTGCTGACTTATTTCTTGTCTTTGAGTGGCGAGGGTGAAGGGTATTTTGATGAAAAGAGCTGGATGCACTTGTAAGAGCTTTGAAGCATGAGGTGGAAAGGGAGAGCAGGTGCGACGACGTTGGACGATTGAACAATGTGGACGACAAGAGAATTAATACTGGTGAGGAGAGTTTGACAGCTTTGCCACGGAGAAAGACGTGCTTGAAGCGAAAACAAACGAGGTTGCTGTCGTCTAAGAAGCGAATGGAGGATGATACAGTTATTGCGGCTACTTCCTGTGGAGAGAATAATGGTGTGTATATTTTTGAGGAGGAAGTGCCATTGATGAGCACTGGCGTCGTGAACGGTTTAAAAAAACCAGATCGACATTGAGCACGGTGACAGATGAGTTATGGCAAATGAAGCTAGATGAACTGCTGCATGACGACGAGCTGTTTATTCTTGACGGCGAGCTTCACATTTCTACAACAGTAGCGCTTTACGCGGCACTTCACAACTTGGTGCAAATGAACAGCCTTTCGTCTAACTCTGCTTCAGCCGTGGACGTGGCTCAGCGATATCATCAGCGGTCGAGCGAAAGCCCTGACGATGCAATGGAAGACACCATGCAGCTGATACGCGCGCGCAAGTTGCAGCTAGTGCGGAATGGTGGACTTGATTTGATTATATGGGACCTAGGCAATAAGTTGAGCACTCTTCACGCGTCATTGCCTTCAACGCTAGCTGAGCCTGTTTCACTCAAGTGCGCCCGCACGCTGCACAGTATAAAGCTACTGTTATCGGTTCTTGACCAAGTTAGCTTTTTGATTGTGGACGTCCAACGGTACTTATCGAAGAGGAAGTATCTATTCAGAATACTACTGGATATTGTACGTTTGCTGGCGGACCTGGGCTGGGGCAAGGAAGCACTAAAACGATGGGAAGTCAATTCAAGCCGCCTTATCGTGACAATGGACGCTCTAGTGGCAGCCTTGCGCGTACTGATCAATTTGACACATCACAACACCGAGGCAACAAGGCATGTGTATGCCTTAGGCGGCATGCAGCTACTGACTCGCTCATTTTTTCATTTGGTGTGTGTTACTTCCAATCAGAAAAAAATTCACGGTTTTCGGAGATACTAAAAAGTGGGAGTTTGACGCATGCTTGCTATTGCTGAGTGCAATGGTTAACTGCGTTGAATTCAATAATGACAACCGTGATGCATTGGCCAATATTTCGTTGTCTGTGAACCCATCAAGCATCCAAGCAGAACGAGTTGGAACCCATGAGCTGTTCGCACAATTTTTCCTGTCAAAGGTGCAGTCATATGCGCACCTAATAGATTCGAATGAAACCGAGGACGCGATTGAAGCGGAAAGTGGAGATTGGCACCCGGAGGACATTATTTTGGGGGATGTGCGTCATTGTTATTGGGGTACCTGATGAAGGGCTCTTCAGTTAACAGTGCAAGTATCCTGAAATATTTGCCAGGTGGCTCACCGAAGCTTTTATTACGTGCACTTGGCGTGTTCGTAGCTTTCCATTCGCAAATTGGGGCATTGACTCCAGAGGTTGTGGAGTCTGTACTTCGCATTGAAAGTGTGTTTAAGACATGTATCTGTAGCGATGGTGGCACTGATTTATCGGCTGGGGGCATACCGGATAGCTCGCTTAAGGTTCTATCGCGACCATCACATACAGAGGAACAACAGCAGGGTGCGAGTTCCAAAACCATGGATCCTCTGGGCTTGTCGACACTGAATGGCGACAAGTCACAGGACTGCTATCAACGCCGATCGGCAGTGCTTATGCGCAGCCAATCTGTTAAGAATGTGTGCTCTAATATTGATGAATCAGACCAGGAAAGCGAGCCGAACTTTGATCGCAAGGGAATGTTGGTGAGAGAGGAATATGTGGGATCGAGGGGTCGTAGAGGTTCCGGGATGAGTACACTAGCTCGTAGTCCACAGTGCAGCCCACCAAGAAGACAAAGTGGCGTTCAGTCCCCCAATATTGCATCTACCCCATCGATTAAAAGTCCGCGTCGAGTCAAACGATCCCCACTGACTGCAGTCAACGCGGATGGCACCCTATCGTCACCAGTGGTAGCTCGGCTACTGAAGCGCACTCGACAACTTGTGGATGAGTTTGATGTCGAATACGCTAAACTGAGCCACCCCCTTCGTGGAGGGAACAAGCAGGACTCGCAAATCGATAACGAATCTTCGACGCGTGAGGTGCTTACGATGGATGTGACTTGTCGGGATAATGGCAATGACAACCTGGATATTTGTCAAGATGTTGCTATAGACGACAGCACTGCAAAGAAACGAGTTGTTGCCCGGTTTCCACCATTCAAACGGAGAAAGAAGCACCTGCAGAAGGCAGAGGTGGGCACTTCAATCGGCGGGAAGAACTGCAACCACAACATTGAGAGTCATTTGGACGTATTCGACTTTGTAGTCGAAAACAAGTTACCATCAACTCCTCAACGCAAACAGAAAGATGATTCAGTATTGCAGACACCGACCCGGGCTGTGTGCTCATCTGCCGCAGCAGATCAGCCCCTGTTGGTAAAAATCTGACCCCAACTAGGAAGTCTCCAACGATGCCGATGATGAAAGTACCCACGGAACAGTTACAATTACCGACGAGAAATGGCCGGTCCTCCATCATGAATCACTCACCAGCGTTGGCGAGTCCACTACGGAGGCTTAAAACTGCTCGAACGTCTTCAGCCGGCGGTTCTAGTGCTGTGTTCGACTTTACGGAGTAGCTGAAGTGATATCTATTCGATGAAAACAACGTCTTTCGAAGCGAGCAGCCGACCTGAGTGCTCATGACCAACTTCGGATTAGCGATGGTTGATTTATGATAGCATTGGCGTCGACTTGCAAGCCGCGGATCAAAACTCAGTATTTATTACCAATTTTGAGCGCCTTGTGTCTGCTTCTAACCCGCACGTTTATTCATTTGATCTGTAGTGCAATGCTGTATAAATCCGCGCGCACCACTAGCAAAATCGCCCCTCCAAGAAGGCTGCAGTCAAGAAGTCAATGTAGCGACGCGTAAGTTGCGACGGCTCCTCGTCGACTCGCTTTGAAAATCGACATGACACTGCACCTGTACATCCGGCAAGTAGACATCAGAATTTGGTGCTGGGTCCATTGAAGTTCTGGCAAAGCTGCCACAGACAGTATGTGTTACGACTTTCCTGTGAGCCGACACCTCGAACATGTACACCGTCATTCTTTGAGACCAGACTGGCATCTTATTGATCGATGGTGTGCTTTCCCGCGAGTTGCGACGACTACCCACCAGCAATTTGAAGTGTATTTAAGCTGATATGAGCGGCTTTTACTCAGCTTGAGCAGTACCCAGCAGATCACGTCAAACACGGTAAGTGTGTACAATACTATGACACGGCATTAGTACTTCCCAAGTTAAAACACTGCGTCTGCGCAATGGTGAGAGCCGATTGTCCATCGGCTGCTGTGAACGAGGTATCCAGATCATCTCGTGTCAGAAGGAAGTGTACTGCTCGCAGATGACGGCGCTCGCACGCCGCCATGAGCAGGGACCGACCGAAAGTAGGCTGCGGCGGTAAAGTCTGTTCATTAGATTGCTCATTTGTGTCCCGAATGGCTTCGACTTCTTCAACAGCGTTTACTGACACCTCACACTCGTCAACGTAGAAGCGCATTTTGGCCACATCTCCGGCTTTGCAAGCAGCAAAAGCTCGTGTTCGAGTTGTGGGTGCAAGGACGTTGTCGCGAACGATGAGGTAGGGGTCGCTACTCGAACGATGTTGGGTCCAGACGCCGCGGAGTTTCCACCTGGCCCGTTAGCAGTGTTTTCGGTAGAGCCCGATTCGGTTGCAGCTCCAGATTTGCTACTTACGACGTCATGCAGCCATTTGCGACGGATTTCCTGGAAACATGCATCGTGTCCACGTACCAGCGCAACTCGCCAAGCTGTACGGTCTTGTGCGTCCTTCAGTGTGACGTCTGCACCTAACGACAGTAGGTGAATGGCAGCGCGTAGATTCCCGCGTGCTGCCGCTATATGAAGCGCTGTGAATCCCAAGAAGTCCTGAGCGTCCAACAGAGCAGAGGGGGCTTTGGCCAGCAGAGGCTCTAATACGGCCATCGAATGGTCTGTCTCCTCGTCAGCAGTGGCATATAGGCTGCGGTGAGAATGAACGTGATGTCGAGTCCAGGGGAATAATGTCTCGTCCTGTACGACGCCCACCCCAACAAGTAGCGCCTCATGAATCGGTGTGCGCTGCGTCCACACATCACGTTCGCCACCAGTATACAAGTGGGGGAAAAGCTGCAGCAGTTTGGTCGCCACCTTTTCCAGTCCGAGGCGAGCAGCTTCGTGTAGGAGAGTACGCTTTCGGCCCGGCAGAACGTGGTCAGCAAACAGTGGTGTCGTCATGGACATCATATACACAGCTACGCGCTCGTGGCCATTAATCACGGCAAGTGCCAGCGGTGTGTATCCCTTCAAGTTGCGCGCGTACACTAAGCTGGGTGCTGTGCTAAGCAATCTGGGAAGTAGAAGTGTCACGACCTCGAGACGACCTAGCTTCGCTGCAAGATGCAGCGCGTTATTGCCACCCTGGACACTTACGGCAGTCACATCCGCTGGTTCAATGGCCGGAACATCATCGTCCACATCGCCCCCGCCCATACTAGCGGGATCAAACCCATCCAGCAGGTCAACAACACCCTCAACATTGCCCCGACGTGCTTGCACAAGCAAGTCAACCTCTTGCAGAGAACGCTCACGGAATGCCTCTCGTCGACCCAGAAATCCGCGTACTAAGCGGTTGACGTGCATGGCGCAAGACCAACCACGTTCGTGGGCTCGTTCGACGCCGCGTCTTCGAGCACGTTGTCGTCCAAGAAAACCCCTCGCCACCCTCTGTATCATCAACGCACAGGCCACTCGTACTGCAAGTTCTTCAGCCCGACGAAGCTTGAGCACGTGCGCACGTTGCAACGTGCCCCGAATCAAAGATTGCATTTGAGCAGCTCCATCATGTCTTTTCTCCTGCACCCGACGAGCTCGAGCTTGGTTTGCTGCCTTGCCTGACAGGAATTGGCATCGCACAAAGCGCTGCAACTTGAAGGCAGCGAGAGACTCTCGACGTAAACGCAGTCCTCGAACGCGACATCTCGCTCGAAACCCAAAGAAAAGACGAACAACTAGCCGAGCAAGTGCGAGCCGTTGAACATGCTCGCGTTGAGTACGCAGTTTGGTGGTGAGCCAGCGAGCAATACACGCTCGCCAAGCTCGTTGGATTACGGATGCACATTTTTGAAGTTTTTCGTGGCGACGCAAAGCTCGCAACTTGGCAAGTACACGCCGAGCACTGCGTATCCTGAACACCCCTGGATGCGACTTGCAGCTGCATTCTGCGTCCCCATCAGCTTGAGCCTCTTATCCTTTTGGCCGAGAACAATGGCTGTACCCTTGGTGACCTGCAGCAGACTACCATGGATGCGTTTACGGACCAGGAGCTTCTGTCGAATGCTACGAAATTGTCGACGCAGTACGAAGCCCCGTCGTACTCGCTGGATCACCAAAGCAGCCTCATGTTCGCGTCGAGCTCGTGCACGACGAATATCATGCAGTGACTGCATGAAAGCACGCTGCTCACACACCAGAGCAAGAGTCTGCTGTTGCTGGATAGGTGTCACCCGTGCCATGGCGTACGGTGATCGTGCCTCGGATCCATCGTTGTGGTTATTGTCAGGCTGCTTTACTCGGTTCAGTGTCTGTCTTGCACGCGCCTCCGCCCAACGAGAAGCTTCAGTGGGTTTGGCCGGCGAGTTTGCAGTCGCTTGTGGATCCAAGGGGTCGAATCGAGGCAATGCCACGGCTGTTGTCACTACAGATACGACGGTGCTGTAGGTGCAGCGTCGTGTTCCAAAGTAAAGGCTGGGAGTGAGACTCAATCCCTGCTTGACCGTCACGATCTGGGCTTGGCGTAACTCTTCTCGAGTCCGTAGCCATGCCTGCTTCTGCTGCACCAGCGTCGGTGATATCGGTGCCTCACCCCATTCGGTAGACTCCATTTTGGCGAGAGTCTACGATGGATTCGTGAGCAGGCAAGCGGCCCTTGAAACTGTGTTGACTTGTAGCTAAAGGGAGAGTCGTGCCGTAACGTCTTGAGCCTAACGTACCAGTCTCCACGCGGTGCTGTGCTTTGCACGAGGGATGTCCTTCATCATTGAAAAATCACCGCTACCAGTGGATAGCACGAGGACATTTGAATCGACAGACCCGGAAGCTTTCCCAGCCGACTTGGACATAGCAGATGCCAAGACTTTAACAGCTTCAAGTGGCGATGATGTCGGTGATCCGCAGCAGAGTGAAGAGGTGGAGATTCTAGACGAACTAGAGCTAGCTTTGCAGAAAGCTCTATGCGCTAGTCGCTTTGAAGGCATTCAATGCATGCGGAACAAATTGCTGGCAACGACTCAACTCACGGTATCGAACGTCATTTCCACAGTAGTCACAGCACTTCCACATCGTGGAGTTCGCCGTAAACGACACAAGCAGCAGTCTTCAATATCAGCATTTGGTGACAACCAAGAAACCCGTGAGTCTGTCTATGGAGCCCCAAAGCCAGCGTCGAAGTCTGCTCGAATGAACAAAGGGCCACGAGGGTCGGGACCACATCAGGCACAGCTACCAACTTTCCGTCGCAGCTTGCCAGCACTTGCTGTCCCCGCAACGCGATTGCATCGGGAATTGCTGCTCGAACGCGATGCATTTATGGCGCAGTTATCTCGTGAACGAGAAGAGAAGGCGCAACTTGAATGTTGGGCAGCCACGCGTATTCAGGCTTGTTATCGAGGTTTCCGAAGTCGCCCGCGTGTAGTAGCCTACACTCGACGAATGAAGCAGCTGGCAATGCGAGACGTGTCGGGAATACGACTTGAGGTGCGTGCTATCTGTCCTTTATTTTTGTAAGCTCGTTTTGTTTAATGCCGTGCGCCTTGTTTGGATGTCCGTAGCTTGCTGAGATGCAGGATAGTCTGAAAAAGCGCGGCGATCTCGCAGACGAAGGTAGCGCTACAACTACAGATCCATCCGTACTCTGGAGACAAGGGGTCAGGCAGCGAGCGCGACGGAAGCGCGGTTTCAAGAACCGCCAAGAAGAGCGTCAGAATGCTGCCATTCGCATCCAGGTAGATTGCATTCGCTATCACGTAACCAAAGATAATCACCTGCTAACGCAAACTACATTCTGCCACGATAATTCAGGCATGCGTCCGGAAATTTCTAGCGAAGATAGCGTACCGGCATCGCCTTGCGCGGGCCCGTGACGAACGTTTTTTGCTTGCCATCGTCCAAATTCAGGTATTGTTTCCTGCTACCGCTATTTCCAGGGAATCGGTAGCTTACTTGTCATTTCGGCCCGGCAGAGTGCATACCGTGGATACCACCTTCGTGCATGGATTCAGCGATTGGTACCCCGACTGAAGTATAATGCAGCAGTGCAAATCCAGTCTCTTGTTCGGTTCGTATCAGCATCATTTGTCGCCGCCCAGAGTCGAATCAAACTCACGCGTTATCCTTGATAGAGGCAGTCAGGCCCGCGAGAGAGTGTCCATGCTCCGATTTGAACGCAAGTGCGACGAACGACGACGTGCCGGACTCCCTTTCCAGTTTTCACCAGGAAATCGAGTGTCGTTGTTTCATCAGAGCACCGAAACCAGATTCTCTTTCGAGTCTGACGACCCGACAAGCTCCGTCCGACGTCTGTTCGAACATCGGAAATCCCTTGCCTACCTCGAGTTTAAAAGCGCCAAGTGGCACGAGCAGCGGAGTCTCCTACGAATATCTGTGAGTCTATGCACTATTCATGCAGTAGTCTACAGCCGTGTATACTGAAGTATGTCGGTTGCGTTTCGCCTTGTAGAATTTGGCTGGCAAACTCGCTGCTCGTCGTGCTCGACTCAAACATCGCTGGAATTGGACCAAGACAGTTGTGCTGGACAAACGTCGCCAACGCCGCGTCAAGAGGATGATCACAACCTTCGCAACGCTATCTCCAACCAAAACAACCATTGGAGCAGGTCGACGTCTTAGCACCCGCCTCAGCACCAACTCGGAAGTTCCGTAGCCATGTTCACACGTCACACATTTTGAAATAAAAATCGAGTTCCAACCAATCCTATCTCTTTCAAGCACTTCATTTCATCCAATCACATCCCTTCAATACCCTCCATATCCCTCATAGTCAAACAGCCACCGATCCGCCAAGACTTGACCCTCGCTGACCCCCTCTCTTGTCGCTATGCAGCAGCCTCCGCTCCCCCGACGCCTCCGGACGCCTCGACCGAGAAACCGCGGGACGGGATCCCGTACTTGGGCTCCCGCATCAGCCTCGTGTCCAAGACGGACATCCGCTACGAAGGTTTTCTGTTCAACATCGACACGAGGCAGAGCACTGTCGCTCTGCAAAGCGTGCGATCTTTCGGCACGGAAGGCCGGCGACCAGAGCACGTCCCTCCGTCCCCGCACGTCCTGCAGTACGCGACGTTCAAGGCCTCGGAGATCAAAGATCTGCACGTGTGTGAAGCGGCCCCTCCTCAAGCTCCTCAGAGCTATGCCGCGCCCCCTCCAGCGCCCGTTCAAGCCCCAGCAGCCCCCGTTCAAGCGCCAGTGCAGCCTCCTCTGCCCTCAGGACCTCCCCCGCCACCGACGGCCCCAGTGGCGCCTTCTCCGCCAGTGTCTTCAGGGAATTCAGGCTCCAAACCGACGCTCTTGACGCCGGGATCGGTCTCTAGTGCTCAGAAACACGAGACCGCTCCAGTGCAACAGGTGCAGACCCAACAGGTTCATAGCCAGCAGAGACGACAAGGACAGCAGAGCAATGCTGCGCGTACCATCCCAGGCATGGGAGGCCATTTGCTGAAGCGCAAGGAGCGACGAGTGCCGACTGGAGTTGAAGGAGCGGGAGCCGGACCTGATGACGCCTCGGGAGAGTTTAACTTTGCGGAAGGATTGAACGACTTTGATAAGCAGCAGGAGTTCTCCAAGTTGGAGGAGAATACCAAAAAGGAGTCCAAAGGCTCGTACCAGAAATCCTCGTTCTTCGACACGATTTCGTGTGACGCGTTGGACCGGCTGGAAGGACAGCGATCGCGCATGAGCGGCGCTGAGGAGCGCAAACTTAACACAGAGACGTTCGGTGCTGTGGGACTGAACAACCGCCGCAATTTTCGTGGTGGCCGTGGACGCGGCGGTCGACGTAGCGGTGGATACCGCAGCAACAACTGGAATGGAGGCCGTGGGAACGAGTCTTGGAATGGCGGCCGCGGCAATGGCGGGCGTGGACGCAACAACGACAACTAGCGAAGCTGGCTGTAGAACAGGCTTTAAAGGAACATCAACTATCGGCCAACCACGTCCTTGTTAGTTTTGTAGGACCGGAATGGTGGCCATGGCATCAAGCTTAAGCAAACGCTGACGAATTGACGAAGCAATGATCTTATACTATTGTTTGCTGTTGCGATGTCGCTGAGAGTCACGCTGACGTTGTTGCCAGACTCCAACAACGAAATTGTACTGCAAACAGCTCTGACGGTGTTGTTTGCACAGTAGCTCGCTTCAACTTGGTGTGCTCTACTTTGCGTTTGCTATAAGGTCCCAAGCGTCGACGTGCGATAAAGTTCACGCCAGAGCTTTACCACACTCCAGGGTTGATCTGTGGTGCCAAGACGCTGTGCTTGCTCGGCTGCACGTCGAAATCCTGCCTGCAAGAGACCGTGTTCCAGCAGCTTGACCGCTAAGCGAGCATCGCCCTGAGCTTCCACAGTCGCCAATAGCAGCATGCAATCGTCCCTCTGCTTCTTCTTTGATTGAGACTTGACAGCACCCGTTGGCAGCGATGAATTGAGCTCAGCAGTTGGAGCAAACAGCTCGAGGCGCAGTGTACGCAGCTGGATATCTCGTTCTGCTTGCTCTTGCTTGGCTTTCGCTTGCCGTCGAATGGTGGTAACTCTTGGTGCGTCGACCTCCATACGAGCGCGGCCAGAATGCCGACCAGTGCTCGCACTCGCCGTTGGACGCATATAAGGAGCCAAGAGTTTATCCATCACTACACTCACAGCAGCGTTAACCACAGCACGAGCGTGATTTACCACGAATTGACGTCGACGCCGCAGCTCCGCCTCGGTCACAGGACGTGGCGGTAAGACATGCACCCCGTACAACTTTCGGGCCGGCGAAGGATGCAAGCATTTCGCGTCACGTACACACCACGGAGACGAAGCTCGGGCCTGGGCTTGGAAGGTTTTGTGCCTCTCTTCCACCTCTCTGGTCAGTATGGCATCAGCGTAGATCGCTTCGAGTCGGCTTCGCACATCACGAAGACACATGGTGCGGTCTCTTTGACGATAGCGAACAAACCCGAGCAGATTTGCCCCCTCTTTTCGACCGAAACACAAGCTAGACGTGTGTGCAGCACACGCAACCACGGACGCTTCTTTAGGTAGCCATCAGTATTCTCCAACGCCACCAACACATCGGCTTTGGCGAAGAGCATTTCGTCCAGTTGGTTGTTGCGATAGCTGTTATTGTCATTGATACTGGGGCCAGACTGCTTATTCAGGCGCTGATGACGCTCATCGTGCTGCTTCTCGTACTGCTTCGACAACCCAAGAAAAACGGATTCAACGAGAGAAACATCCAACGATAATGAGTCCTGCAGACTTCTCCAGTCGACCTGATCGTGAATCACCATTCAGTGTCAATGCCGTCAAGTAAGGAGGCTGTCTGCATGAACCGCCGCGGCTGCTCGATCGCTGCTCGATCACGAAACTTTAATCCAAATCTTGACAGGCGATGGAAATCCTGCTGCTAGACACGACGGAGAAGGAGGGCGAAGACAACACGCTCTACCATTATGCGCAGCACGCGTCAACCAGCAGCAATGGGGTTGGTCGCTTTTCACCATCGTCAGCAGCCACAGGGCCAGACAACACGCTATGGTTGGATCTACGTGGAGTCTTGGCAGCAGCAGTCGGTGCAACGACTTCTCTGTGTGGTGAGCCGCTGCGGACTGCAGTCTTCAGTCGTAGCGACACGGACAGATCCACTGGGATCGCGGGCTTCGTCAACATCTACGAAGTGCTCTACGTACTTGTCTTCTCGAATACCGATGTCCCAGTGTCCATTATCGAGGTGACTTGAATACTCTTCTTGTTTACCATCAGCGTGCAGCTAACAGTTTGGCATTGTAGTACTATACGCGTTCAAGCTGCGACCTGCTCTTGAGCTTCTTCGGACACCCCGACACCAAACTCAGTCGTTGGCAACGGCGAGATGGAGGATCTATCAGTCTTCCCACACTCACCGCACAGCTGGATGCAGTCTTTCAAGGAATTTTCGCTGTTATTCAGCACGGTACGCTTTCCAGTTGCCACCTTAGCTCTTGTACTCAATAGCTCATTTTTTTTTTTTGCTGAAGTAGATCTGAGCTTTGGTTCACACCTTCACTTTGCCTTCGACGGGCGGGTACCAGCAGTCAATTATCCCTTGAAAACCATCGTAATGTTCAAGCGCTCACGGCTTCAAACCGTTGAAGCTTCTGGTTTTAATGGACTGTGCGGTGGTATGATCAGGCAAAGCTGGCAGCCATGGATGTGCCCTTCGGAAATTCCACAGTCTCCTCCGAAAAGGTTGTCCCGGTTTCAATCACGCATTTTTGTTGGCACGATGAACTGACAACTTCTGCGAGTTAGTATGCCGTCATCGGTCGTGGCGTCTTCTACAGGTGAGCAGTTGCTTTTAGTGCTCATGCATGTCTTGTACCGTAACGCAATGGCGGTGATGTCTTCGTCATACCAGGAAGCAGCTCGTTTTCTCGACCATGCGAAGCGACTTCATACAGATCTTTTCCAGTGGCTACTGGATGGCGATCGCTTTACGCCTGACACTAGCGCGACGAAGCCACCAACGGACACCAGTACGTGCGGCCATCCATCCTTCCTTGATTATCGGTTGCTAAATAGCGGTGCATTCTTGATGACATACAGACCGAGAAGATAGGGCACCGACGCGCTTTGACACGTACGAGCTGCATGACTTCCGGTTCACCCGTCACGATAATTACCCCAAGCGACACGCGTTCCTTATCGTCACTCACGGCAGCGTACGTGATGCCATGCTCAATACAGCTCTGGCCTTTGTAGGTGATAACTGATATCCTGACGAATTATTGCACAGTTCCAACTGGTGTTTCTTGTAGAGCGAAAGCTGAGTCTTGAAGGCAAACCGGACGCGATAGCCTGGGCGGACGGACTACACGATGCTGTTGACCAACGCTGCATAGAGGATATAGCTGACTTCTGTGCTCAAAGGCTTGAGGCTTATTTGGACGAGACAAGTGCTCTTCGACGACAACGTGCTGACGCACTAACAGCTCGATACTCAAGCCAGCTGGACCAACAATCAGAAGCTCAATCAACTGGTGCTGGGTCAAGTCGCTTGATGTGGTATTCTGTCGCACTTGATCGCCTTCGAGGCGTCATCATAGGCGATGTTTTGACCCACGGAAATGGTCTCGTTCATCGGGTCGAACTCGACCAGCAATATTCCAAGGCCGTCATGGCACGGTTTATCAGCCACTTAACCGCCTTCCAACAGAGTTCGGGCTGCATGAACGCAGTTTGCACTGAAACGTCTCCAGAGCTCTCGTCGGGGATTCCACCTCTAAAACTTGACGTCGACAACCCAGATAATCTCTTCCTGCGGGAGAAGTCTTCGATCGAAGCAGGAGCTGACATCTCTGCCGGAGACTCGAATATTTTCCCCGCCCGCGTTGGGCGCACGAAGAAATCACGAAGATGGGGCGAGCACGGCGTGAGGTAGCCGAACGAGTTACAGTGCGCGATCAGACATTCTGGATCATCGCTCGCTACTACGAGACGCTGGAGTTCTTCAGTATCTTAGACACTGCGCTACCGTTAGATCTTCTGGAGCATGAAATGAATCGCCTGTGTGCGTTTGGAGGTGCGGAACCAGCAGAGCTGTCAAAAGATGAGCAAGTTCAGACTTAACGGTGTATATAATAAATACCGTAGGCATGCTATCATGTACGTACACTTGTTGTCTATCATACCGTAATGGATCTGACGATCAGCTTCAAAGTGTAAGGAACAGCGGCTCGCGTGGACACACTCTTGAGATTTCGCCTCGATTCAATGCTGGAATCTCGAAACAGTTCCAAAAGAAGAGCATGAGCTGCAAAAGCAGAATACTTAGTGCACCCAGCGCTACGTAGACGAAGCCGAATGGGAACGAGAACAGGTAGAGATGGAAGAACGTGAATAGACAGAAAAATAGCGGCGGGAAGTACGCTTGTGATAGCCGAGAGCGCACGCTGACAACCGAGAAGGACTCGCCCACCCACATAACCGTCATGACACCGAAAGCCAGAAATTGGTCCTTATAAAGCTCAAAAGGAAATACAGCATGCCCACCTGCGTGTACAACTATAACGTTAGTTTACGTCGTCGTGTCGATCAAATAAAAGTCACAGCTTACCAGCACAGGCACAAACATGAGCGACTGCGCGAAGTAGGTCATCACAAGATTGGAAAAGGGAATTTGCAGCTGCCGTCGATTCTGGAAAAGCGCCGTAAACGTGATCATACGTTTCTGCGTCTCCATGAGCACAAATGTTACGAGCGCTGTAATGACAAAGAATAGGAACAAGATCGTGTACAAAATCTTAAACTTGAGCGCCACCAGCCTGAGCCACTACACAGCAGGACACATATCAACAACCCTTCTGATCGCAACACACAACACGAAACCAACGCACACTTTTCGCCGCTGAAGTGGGGTTGAAGACGCCATAGCTCATATCCACCACAACCCTCGTATCTTCCCGGTAGAAATATCCTCTCGCACCATAATGGTTCAGCAGTTGGTTCAGTAATATTGTATCATACCCAATCACTCGTTCTCTCAGCAGTGTCCACAACGGCAAGTCATCCAGCCATCGCATCTTGAAACACTGCGAGTTTCTTGGCAAGTACAGCGTGTCCAGCTGCACGTCCGTTTGAAGGACATCAGAGTGCTCCAGCAGCGCCAAAGGCTCTTTTTGGGAGCGTAGACGAAGCTCAGAGCTGAATCAGGCGTCGACAGCACTCCAATCTCATTTTCTAATAGGTTGAGCGTTGAGTTAGGCCCCAAAGAGCCTGTAGAAAAGCCCCAGTTAGCAGCTTGGGCGTCAGGCAGCACCTGGACTCGAAGCAGTCGTAACTGGTCGTCCTGAGGGCTGTAGAGGCCCGTTGAGGGCGGAAGAAACTGCCCCAGACAGCCAACTTGGCCTTGAGGACTGATAAAGCTTGAATGTAGCAGGAAACACAGCAGAATTAAGTGAGATCCCGCCACAAACAGCACGAGTTCCAGTCGTTCTCGGTTCTGCACAGCAAAAACCAGAATTTTTAGTAAATCTGACTTTAAAAACACTAATAACGACACCAATCGATAGTTAAGCCGAAGGCGAAGCTCACCTTTCTGCTTAGAAGCCGCTGGAACCACTGCACGAGCTGCACGTGCAGGCGGAAGTACACCTCCTCAATGTCGTCCATGTTTGGTCAAAACTGCCATCTATTTATTGTTTTTAAAATAATAAATAAATTAGTCCTTCTCAAAATGTGATTTGATCCCATTCTTATTCAAAAATAGTCCTGCAATGGACGAGCTCGCGTCGCCCGTGACCAGTCTACGCCGACGGCAACAGCGCGAGCGTCAGGCCCAGCAGGAGCGTCTAGCAAAGGTCTCCACCTCCACAATCCACCGCTCGAACCCCACCAAGCGCAAACCGACGGCGGTGGCGGCCGAATCGTCCACAAACGGCAGTAAAAGGCGTCGAAAGACTGATCCCTCGGCTTCTTCCGTTGTTTCCTCCTCCCACAGGCCTTACACGAAGACCACGACAAGTCAGACGCGTTCTACAGCGTCTGGAACGTCTACCAGCCAAGTTCCAGCGGTTAAATCCACGCTGCTCAAGCAGAAAAAGCCAGAGAAGAAGAGTATCTCATTGTTCAGCAGGCTCACAGACCCTACGGTCTGTAGTCCTGCTATTGTCAAGGATATTAGTGCTACTAGTGCCCCAGGGGGTACTGAGAGCTATGCAACCAAGTACAAGTTGACGGGGAGAGTTTACTGCAGACGCCGCCGTCTAAACATGAGCGACTGCAGGAACAAGCGGCGACAAGACTGACGAGCAGTGGAGGCGCTGAAGGAGTCGTGGATCTGGACGCCATGGAGCATGTTGGCGAGCTGGAGATGGTGGAGGGGAACGACATTCTTCAGGCGTTGATGAAGACCAGCACACCACGATTGGGTCGTCAGTTCCCGTCCGAAGAAGCTCTTACGAACAGTGAGAAGCGTGATAGAGAGGTGGTGCGACGACGACGGATGAAGTTACGAAGTCAATACTCGGCAATGAAGCTCAAGCCGCAAAAAACGATGACGTGGAGTTCACAGGGGAGAATGCTGATTTTATGATTCCCACACGGAGTCTTGGGTTCGAAAATGGTTTGTTTCAGCCGACAGTGTGTGAAAAGGAGCCGATGAAGGTTGAAGCAAAGGATGTGATTGAGACAGGAAAGAGTGAGGAGCGTGCTCGATTGGAAGAGGAGGAGGCTGAGACGGACGAGGAAACGACGGAGAGCAAGATCAACCGGTTGAGCAACGCCATGCACTTGAATTGGAAGCATTTCTTCTTGTGGTTAGTGTCTGGCTCGCTGCTTTTATGCGTCATAGTCGTGGCAGCACCTTTCGTGATGAAAATGCTGGAGCCACCACTGCCATATTGCGATAGCGAGTGGAGCGAAGGTGGGGACGGATCTTACGTTTTAGCTGACCCCGCGGACCATTTCGACCGCTCGAAGGCTTTGCAACCATTTATCGCGACAGATGCAGTGTCAGCGAATGTGGCTGGGCCTACGTGCCAGCCGTGTCCAGTGTATGGCAACTGTCTCAACGGCGCTGTAATTTCGTGCGCGCCACCGTATGAGCTGCAACACAGTTTGTGCGTCGAGAACCCGCAGGTGCAGGAGGACCTCGACAAACTCTCTCTTGATATCCAGCAGTTCGTGGTCGACAAGGCTGCCAGGAACGCGTGCGACAATATGTCGTTGTGGAGCTACGTTGCTACCGACAGCAAATCAGTATTTGCCACCGGGTTCGCGGATTCTGTAGAGGTGCTTCTCTCTGACGTGCAGGTCTTCGTGACTAGAACAATTTCATTCGGCAAGGCCGTGGCAAAAATGCCGCGCGAATATGTGTTCAATCGTGCTCTTGACATGGCACTGCGTGCGTTGAAGTACATTTTTGTGACCGAAGACCAGCGTCAACTTGTCGTGGGTAGAAATGTTGTGCCATGGTCTTGCCGTGCCAAACACCAGCTCTACTCCCATGTCAAGCTTATCGCGTTGGCGGTCGCTTTGGGCACAGCTTTGGTATTTGGATACCGACAATTCCTACTATATCGCGCAGAGCGGCAACTGGTGGATCGGTTCGTCAAAGAGGTGCGGTTTTTCCTTTTGGATCGAACACGCAAATCCGAGCGATTCTACCCGGCAGATCATCTGCGTGATGATCTGCTCGACAAGCAATACCCACGGGATCATAAGTGGCTTCGGAAGTCAGTCTGGCCAAAGGTAGTGGCGATCGTAAATGGCGACTCCCGAGTGCGTTCAAGTGTTAAGAGGTACGGAGTCAAACTTTGTGCTTCGCAACGGAGCAGTTATCTGACTTGTTGGCTTTGACCTATTGATTCATAGGGTACAAGGCGAGGAGCTGATCGTGTGGGAATGGATATCGTCCATCTCGCCATCATTTAGACGAGGAGGAGGTGGACGCGGGCTCCGTGGTCCCTCGCGCCCGCATCCTTCAGGTGCAAATGTTGCTCGATCGAAGACAACCCAGATAGCTGCAACGGGGACGCGCCAACGGAAGAAACCTGGTCGAATGAGCCTGCCGATGAGCATGCCGTGACACCGATACCGATACTACTGACAGCCGAATATTAGGTTTACTATCAAATGCTTTTGATAGTTCGAATGGTGTTCTCGTTTGTGGTCAAGCATTGCGCCGTGGCTGTTTGGCTGGTGCTGATCGTAAGTTGGAGCCACATGATTCATTTGCATCTGATGGTGGAACAAATGTTGACTGCCTCGATAGACAGACACGATGAAGACACAGTGTACGTCTAATGGTGCATATATTTGTGCGCATAGATAACTAACGTCTACTCTAGTTGGCGGTCGGCTCAGCGGCAGCGGCGTTCTTGCGTCGCTTGGTGACAGCAGCCGCAAGTTCCTTGAGCACCGTGACGGTGTCGTCCCAGTTGATGCAGGCGTCAGTGATGCTCTTGCCATAGACGAGCTTGGACGGGTCGTCTCCAAGAGACTGGTTGCCCTCCACAATGTTGGACTCGATCATGACACCGAGCACGTTCGTGTTACCCTCAGCCACAATCCCGGAGATGTAGCTGGCCACCTTGGGCTGGTTGCTGTGCAGCTTGCGCGAGTTGCCGTGCGAGCAGTCCACCATGATCTTGGACGGCTGCTTGGCTTTCACCAACTGCTCCGCAGCTTCGTTGATGAACTTCTCCTCGTAGTTCGGTCCACTCGATCCACCGCGCAAGATCACGTGGCAGTCTTTGTTGCCGCGAGTGCGGACAATCGACACCAAGCCGTGCTCATTAAGTCCCAAGAAGTTGTGCGGCTGCGACGAGGCCACAGCAGCGTCCACCGCCACCTTGGCGTTGCCACCAGTGCCGTTCTTGAAGCCCACAGGCATCGACAGTCCGCTGGACAGTTCGCGGTGCAGCTGAGATTCGGTCGTTCGTGCGCCAATCGCTCCCCAGGAGATGAGGTCCGAGGTGAACTGAGGAGAGATGGTGTCCAGGAACTCGAGACTCACTGGCAGTCCCAGTGCATTGACGTCCAGCAGCAGCTTCCGCGCGATGCGGATGCCCTTGTTGATGTTGAATGATTGGTTCAGGTCCGGGTCGTTGATCAATCCTTTCCAGCCGATGGTGGTGCGGGGCTTCTCGAAGTACGTGCGCATGATGACCAGCAGCTCTCCGCTCAGCTCGTCCGCCAGAGTCTTGAGGCGCTGGGCGTAGTCCATGGCCGCCTTGACGTCGTGGATGGAGCACGGGCCCACAATGACCACGAGACGGTCGTCCTGGCCGTGCAGAATGCGCGACACGGCGTCACGCGTGGCGTCCACCAGCTCGTGGACCTCCGGAGTCACTGGCAGCTCTTCCAAGACGCAGGCGGGAGGCACCAGCGGCTTGATGGCGAGGACGTTGCGGTCTTCCAGACGCTGACGCTTGGCTGCAGGCTCGACTTGAGTCATCCTTGGCGCTGGACACTTGAGGGCTAGAGAGCAAAAGTGGAAATGAAGCACGTTTTCAGTGGTACAGGTCGAATTCTTGTGGTGCTTTGATACTACCCCGGGGGTAGTGCAATTGTACCCCATGGGAGAGTAGAAAATGGTGTTAAAGTTTTTGATGAGAATTGTTACTTCAGCATCTATTGAGGAAGTTATTGGCGAACCCCGCGAGGTTCTTGGCCCATTGGCCAGACACCCACCACGTCATGTCGTCGATGAGATCTCCCCACGACATGTCTTGGTCCACAAAGTACCAGTAGACACTAAACAGACAGATCTTGACGAATGCGCTCACTCGGTTCACTGTGGCTGCAATGCACGAATGCTTGTCGATCGTGCGGGTGTCGTCGTCGTCCATTGGGTCGAAGCCCTTCTCAATGTCCTTAGTGCACGGACACGACGATACTATTCCCCAGTACATGCACGACAAGCAGTCTCCGATACCGAGGAGTGCACAGCGAGGGTCTTCGCCGTTGAGAGACACGATCCCGATGATGAGAGATCCGACAACCGCGACCGCTGCAGTCACCCACAAGGCGGTGTGCACATCTGAGGACGGACGCTCGCACCACGCGAGCATAAGCGACGGATCCACACCGGCACAACCGTTCGAGTGAGTCAAGTTGAGCTGAACGAGGCAGAATGACAGCGTTCCGATAATCGCAAAGAAGCCGATCAGAAACAGCATACCGAAGCAGCAGTCGCAGTCACTACATCCCGGAATGAGCGACACCAAAGCGCACGAACTGGTGATCACTGTAAGCACGAGGATCCCCATCATGAAGTACCACAGGTTGGAATACACGTCTGGGTCGTCCAGTAAGTCCTTGGCAGTCAAGACGGAGCTCGCAATCGCCCACGCATTGCTGACGGCTGTCAGCAGCACGGAAACGGTCTTGCCTTCCTGTGGGGTCTCACTCAGGAGCGCACCGAAGATGCCGCTGATCACCACCGAGAGAATGTCAAAGCGCGAAGCTGGCAGCATGTTTGATTCTGCTCCAAACACTTTTGCCAGAATCAAAGGCGATTAATCGCCACGGCCAGTCGACGTGGCAGCTGTCCATTCATTAGCACTAGTGGGGCCAGTTTGTTCCTGGGTTCAATGTTCAGCGCGTTTTATTTAGCCTGTCGACTCTGTTCGGACGACATTTTCGGCGAAAATGCGTGCGGAAGCAGGCAGGTTTAAGAAAAATCACCTCCAACTAAGGCATACATGCAACTCATATCAGTAACTGCGCTTTCGTGTTGTTTACAGTAAAGTCTTTATCGTCAATTCGTGCAGGAAGTGTGGTAGTCGAGAAGTTCAGCAATTGCTAATGTTGCCGGCAAGTTGCCTCAGTTGCGATAGTGTTGCTCTTGTAGAAAATAGTTGCGCATCAGTTGTCCATACATTTTTTTATTTGACTAATCGCCGTCGCCAGTCTGCTTGGCCATGGGGGACTTGTCGCCGCCGCGCCTGAGCGGCACGATCTGGAAGCGCAACGCAGGCATTCTGCGTCCGTGGAGGAGTCGGTGCGAAGACGCAGGTGCCCAAAAATCAAGTGAATACGCTAATTATTACGTTTGCTATGGTAATATTTCGGTGCAGATCGGCTGCAGTGACAGCTGAAGGATTTTTACTTTACAAGAAGAAAGCCAGCGGGTATTTTAAAGCATATGTGCTATTATTTATTAACATACTAGTATTTTTACTTAAGTAGCTGATACTTAAAGTAACATATAAAAAAATATGTGACGTGTGCCTATTGCAGGGTGAAAACCAAGGAGATTGATCTTGTCAAGGTATGGTCCAGCTTTAGCGTTTTTATTATTTTTTGCATTTACCTCAGATTGACAGTTTTTTTATTGTGGTTGTGTTGATAGACGACATTCACGGCGACAATTTCTCAGGCCAATGGATACTACTACTTTGAGTTGCAGTACGGACCTACGCAAGTTGCTATCGGGTTTCCAGAACTGCAATCAGCGCGGCAGTGGCAGAGCTGCATGATGGAGGCTGCTGGTGATATTGTTTTACAATAAATGCTGACGTGGAGCAAGTATCAAGTGGTGATACTGATGCTGCTGTGCTGTTGTGCTGTTGTGCTGCTGTTGGCAGATGAGAACAGTGGAGGGCGGCGTGCATGGGTGAAGAACTTGCGACGCATGTTGACTCTCAAATTACGTGATCGACGTGAGCTGGTGCCTGCCATGGCCGACCGAGACTGGTTCAGCGAGTGGAATTTTTGTTTACGGTGAGAGATTTGTTGGCAAGCAGAGCTGCTAGATTACATTCCTTACAGTTTTCGGTTGATGATAGTTCGCTGAAAAATGACCAGGAGCCGATTACGGCGCGTCAGAGAAGGCTAAGGAGGTTGCATACGGTTCGTTTACACGTCTTCGTTCGCGAAGATTACAAGTGTTGGTGGCTGCAAGCTAACGCTTGAGCTTGTTACGATTCAATGTGTTGTTGATCTTAGATTTGGCTGCAATTTGAATTGTTTGCAGAGGTCTTAGCTGAGATCTTCTTCTCATCGGTCCAGCAGAGAGATGCGAGCGGGCTTGCTCGAATTGAATCATTCGAACGGGCTGCCAGTGATATTGCGCTAAATGGTGGCAGCGATCATAGGTCTCATTTATCACGCACGGTAGGTGCAAATCCAGCGTCGGTGCCGAGCAGGATATCATCGATGTCGACGGCGTCTTTATCATCTACACTTGTGGAGGCATGTAATAATGATAGTGGAGATAATACCGGAGGGGATACTTCTACAAGGCGGCGTGATGATGTGGATGAGATGAAGTTGGCAGGTATTCACCTGGAATTCGCCTCGAAGAGCTGGCAGGGACACAAACGATTGGCAAAGAAACCGCACGATTTGCCAAATTCCGTGCATTGATTGAGCTTTTCCTCTTCGAGAGTATATCTGAAAACGGGAAGTTTTCGGAAAGCATGCGAGCAGTGCTGTCCAAGTTACCCACATTCCCCTCGTTTCCTCATTTTCAATTCGTGGTGTTCGCGTGATGGCAATCGCTGAACCTCTTCGGGGTGAGCGATTAACAACAGCGACACTGGATAATCGTGATCTGGCAGGCCTCAGCATGGCACTCAGAGAAGCCAAGATGCTGAGATATTTCCCGTACCAGGAGCTACCCGAACTCATTGTACGTAAATTTCCAGGTACTGTCGCTCCGACGTTAGTGCGGGTACATCCCCGCTATGACGATGTGTTGGTAAACTCTCTTCGCTCATCGATGGTTCACGGAGTGCTGATTCGTGCAGTTCATACAATGAGTGATAGTACAAGCCGACTTGAAGTCTTGTCCGCGCACGATGTGGAAGAACTGGTGCTGAACAAGAAACCTGAATGGATTCCTTACTTGGATCTCGTATACTACCAACTAAACAAGCACGCCTCACCAGTTGAGAACTTGGCTGCCTCAGATTTTTACTGAAGGCAGGTAGCCATACGATTAACCGCCCACTGACTGGCGATGTCATCATCACGGTGGATCCCGAGAAAAGCAAATTGTTGTTGGGTCTGCCCGAAGCATTCGTGAGAAAGCACGACATCGAGATTCATCCACTTGTGCAGAAATTGCAAAGTATCAAGAAAAACAGCGCCATTTTCGCGCTAGCCACATCTTCGCCATCATACACTCAAAGCCCTGGTGGGCAGTCACGGCCAGTTGATACAAGCCTGATGTTGGCGCGAGAGTACGAAGATGAGGTGAAGAAACTATTTGTTCAGCACATCAAAGAATTTGCCGCGCAATTGGTTACACTTGGAGACGCCCCAGAAACGAAGGCAGCTGGCTTTGATGTGACAGGACGGCCGAGAGCTCCGACATGGCAATCGTCTGGTGTTGCATCTCGCAGCCAATTGACGCGGTCCAATACAATGTCTGCTATGCCCCGGCGAGAGGACGTGTTCACGAAGTCGTCATCGTCGTCTTCTCTTCAGAACGACGAGATTGAGTACACATCCCAACCTCCTCTACGGCGACGTATGTCATCGCTTGGGTCAATGGCCCAAGCGTTAGGGAGAGGTGGGTTATCCGACAGCAATGCAGGCACATATGTCATTGACACATTGCATCTGCGTCAGGCAATGCAAGAAGGTGGCGTTAATATGCGCTTCCTACCTTTGGTATTCCAGTATCTAAGCAACCGTGATCAGCTGGGTGTCAAAGTTCTAGTTGCCAGCGAAATCATAGCTCGGCTCGCGAAAAACCTGTTCAGATATCGCATGCTAAACGAAGATACTGGGAAAATTAGTCGCTGGAAATCGAGGAAGGTGCGGCTGATCAAATTTATTGACTCAATCATGCATGGACTTTTCCACAAGAGCTTTCCTGATGGTCAATGCTCCATCCGCGAGTGCTCTGGTGACCATTTCTGGGAGATCGATGGACCTATCATGTACTCACTGGGAGCATTTTCATCAAGTTTTGCCATGGATTCTCGAACTCAAACTGAAGTGGCTAACTCTGCAAGCTCCTGCTTGGATAAATATCGCGATCTCTTGAAAGTGAACCCCGTAATCCTTTTTACCAGTTTGATGCACGTATTCCAAGCCCGACTAACCAAGTCCATTCTGCCAGGGTTGCATGAGAACCAATTCGTGTCAGTGCCATTCTTGCGCAACGAAGATGATCTAACTTTCCACTACGAGGAAGACGACCCGAAACTCGCGCTCAAAATCGACCAAGATCTTCTTTGGAGCCATCTGCAATTTTTCCGACTGCAATTTGAATCCTTGAAGCCTGAGCTTCCCCAGCTCAACGTTGGAGGCCAAGAAAATAGCGGCAGCAAGTATGGAGTTCGCACGGAACGAACAACCTGGACTCGATACTATCGCGTGTTATCGCAGATTTTCAGACAAAGCGTGAGCTGTTCGCAGCCCACGCGATTGGAGAAAGCCATCTACTCTTGGGAAGACCTTACTGCAGTACGAGCTCATTTGAGCTTGGCTCTACGTGCTGCTGCTGCTCCTTCCTATTTGCCGTCCAGTAATAACAGATCTACCACTGCCATTCGAGAGCATTGTCGGTTCGCGTTCGAACGCATGGCCACCAGCAAAGCTTTATTCCCCATTGAGTTCAAATTGGCTTTGCGATGCCTTGAGCTGGTCAGCACCGGTGAAGAACTGGCAAAAGCCATGGAAAACTGTCAAGAGCTGCTTGAGTGGCTACGGTTCTTTTATCGTCCGGCGAATCCGTCGCAATTCGCAAAGGGTTCGTCGTCCCACCCAGTGTATTCGCTTCAGTTTTCGCAGGCGGCCGAGTTTCTGGATGATCACGACCAAGGTCTGCCACTGTTTTCTCTACGAGAAAGCTTCCAGCGACAGCAATTGCGGCAGTCCTGGATGTCAATCATGTCCAACGTAGATGCTTACTGCCGCCGAATTGAAGTGATGAAACGTAATCCTGTCGACATTGCAGCAACTCGAGCTGTGCTATGCGAGATGGAGCACTTGGCCCACGTACCTGCATCTCTTAGTCCCTCCAGCATGGGCAGCGGAGATAACAGCAGCTTTGCGAGCGTCGAATCGGGAGTGTCTTATGCTGACAATCACCATTCACCTTTCAGTCTTCACCTAGGAGAGTCGTCAATGCCATCTTCTCGTATCTATTCCTCACGAGGTGATGCTCTGTGGTTCATCGAATGTTTCTTCTTGCCCCCACTCGCGAACAACTCGTTGGTGGTTGCAGGAGATGCACTCATGAACAACAGTGAGATTTCCAGTCGGATGACGAGTATTCGTTCAGGGGTTAATGAGGGGCCTGTTCCGGGCCTTGCGCTGTCATGGGGTAAATCCTTCGGGATGTCACTTGATGATGAAGCCCGCATCAATAATGGCACCTGCGCTGCTTCGTTATCGCTGCGTCCGTCCACAAAATCAGTGTCTCTAGTCAGCATGATATCGTTTCCCCCTCCACTGCGCCGCGTTGTACAGGTTGCTTGTGGATACCGGCATACAGCATTAGTTACTGACGACCGGCACTTGTACACCTTCGGGTATGGGGAGTGTGGACGATTGGGCCATGGAACGGAAGACTCGTGCATGGAGCCAAAACCTGTGGGTTATTTCGCGAGTCTCGTTGAGGCTGAGGGCGTTGAATTAGGCGGTGTTGTTGACGTTGCTTGCGGTCGAGAACACACTATGGCGGTAACACTAAGTGGGGATCTTTTCGGGTTTGGATGGGGTGAAGCTGGTCGCCTTGGTACTGGTGAGACTGGCAGTAGTCTGTATCCGTCGCGAGTGACTTCTTTAAAGGATGTTGCTCGTGTAGCATGTGGACGTGAGCACACTCTCGCTCTGACGAGGGCAGGCCAGGTGTTTGCTTTTGGCGCTGGGTTTGGCGGACGTCTAGGAAATGATGCGGAGACTGATGAGGAACTTCCATTTGCAGTTGGAGGCATGGAGAGCTACGTCATAGCAGCCATCGACGCGGGCGAGTGCCACTCATGTGCACTCAGTGACAAGGGTGACGTGTTCACTTGGGGATTTGGCAGTTCAGGAGCTTTAGGCCATGGGACTCGCGATAACTGCTTGAGACCTCAGCGTATTGACGGACCATGGGCGTGTATCGATGACCTAGGGCAGAGTGGGAAACCTCATCCTACAGAGGTAACTTTTGTCACATACATTGCGTGTGGTAGCTACCACACGCTGGCAGCGACAGATGATGGCACGCTCTACGGGTGGGGTGATTCTGCTGCGGGCCAGCTAGGAGTCGAGCTTGTGTCTGCTCAGGACATGGTTGTACTCTCTCCGACGAAACTTCGTGTCCCCACCAGCTCGGGTCTACGCAGTATCGCCTGCGGGACGTTCACCTCTGCTGTGTGCACACAACAGGGCCAGGTATTCCTGTGGGGATCACCGGCAGCTGGCAATGGCGCTCCACTAGACATTGAAGACGCCCGAATTAAGCGGATCGGCGTGCTTGGCGAGTTCGAGTTCTCTCAAATTGCATGCGGTACGTTCATTAATCGTTGTTGGATGCTGGTTCTTACTAACATTCCGCAATCGTTGAATGTGAACAGGAGCGTATCATGCTGTAGCTTTAACCAAGAAGCTGGAGTACTGCTGAGTCGGACGTGACCACCAACTTCTGGCTCTGTCATCACGAACGGAAATAGGTGAAGATTGAGAGAAACGGACATCACGCACGTGTCGATATTGCAGGGCACCGATCTTAGACGACGCGTTGGCGTGCCAGAAAGCAATATGACAGCGATGCAGAACGACCGCGCTGAGATATCCGCCGGGCAGGTGCTGCCCCAATTATTCGTGAAGAGAGCCATCCCAGCGCAAGGGTGCTCTCTCCTCCACATGCAAGCCGACAACGTCAAATGGCTCGACAGGCTCGACTTAGTAGCGTTGCGGGCAATGTGCCATGTACAGACATGGTGAAGTCGTCTCTGTACTTCTGGACCGTGTTGGCGATTCTCTTGGGGTTGATGCTGCCATGCTTCGTGCTGTACCTGATGTACTTCAAACAAGGTGGTGGCTTTGTACCGATGCTGCCGTTCAAGATAGCTGCATACAGTGGATTGGGGGTCTCGATCGCGGCTGGAATCGGGCTCTATGGTCTCCTTCGCCATAGAGATTGCGTCACGAAGGGGAGCCGCAACTATGCGCTTGGCATGGTAAGATCTATGTACTAAGTATTCTACGGAATCTCTGCTCGCTCTGACGGTTCGACGCTCTGCTCTTGATTGTAGTTTATCGCGCTCGGGACTGCTGCAGCCATCCTCTTGATCGTGGCTGCGGCGATGTCGTTTTCGCTTGCTCGTGTCGTTGCATTAACCGAGCAAGAACATATTTTAAGTGAGCAAGTGGTTCTGTTCGAGACGACATTGATCACGAGACTTCAAACACGGGTGAAAGAAGACAAAAGTGGGTGGCAGGACTTGCAGAATCAACTCTCATGCTGCGGCTACGACCGAGTCGGAACCATGCAGGCCAAAACTCTGTCTAGCTCTGCATGGGACCCCGCGCTCGTGGCTGCTGTCAACGATGCCAATAGCGTTGCAGGTCGCTACTGTTCCTCGCGACCGTCGGATTGTGAGTCGTCTGATGCGCATTGTCCTGTATCTGGACGTGAATGGTGTCGAACGGAGCTATTGCAGATCGCATATCGAGGCTACTCACAACTTGGGGTCTGCGCGATCGTGTTGGGCTTGGTTCAGCTGCTCTTCAGTGCTTTTGGCTTGGTCACGCTGCTGTGTGACGTCCGTAGACGGAGTGGATGGTCTCCTACGATTCGAATGCAGCACCAGACGTTGTCTCCCATTCAGGTGAACACCGATTATAATGCCCACTAGAAGAGTGAGTAGACTCGGGCTTTCACGGTTCAATACAGACGTGGAGGCATCGACCTCAACCCTTCGTTTCGTGGCGCTGGTCGCGACGCTCTACCGTGACCGGTCGAACGTGCTCGAGGAGTTTCTGATCTGATGCCACGTGTGAATGCGAAAGCCTCTTCTCCTTCAGCGAAGCATGCACGACGTCCAGTGCCGGCGGACTCCAAGGTCCATACGACGTCGCCACCTTCGCCAGTGCAGTCACGGAGTATGCAGACACCTGTTGACCATTTAGAGGCGCATGGACAATTGCATCAGGAGCAGTCCAAGATTGTGGAGCCCCAACTAGCAAAGAAGCGAGTCATACGCCGGCCGAAGTATCACGAGACGACTACGTTTCTCGAACGAGAATCGTTCAAGGGCCTTGCACCGACCGATGGGGTCCTACCACCTGGCAAGAACGCTGCATGGTTCCCAAGCACCAAGATCGGCGAATCGTATCGAGTTGCGGCTACCATCTATCGGGCAGCACGTCAATCTTCTCTGGAAACTCGCCCTGTTTCATGGGGTTATGGGCATACGGATGGTACTCTAGGACACAACAACACCCGACGCGTTGTGGAGATCAAGCGTATGACTGCTTTCCGTCACGCTATTGTCCGTGCAGTATCGGCCGGAGATCGACTCAGTCTCTTTCTTACTGGTTGGTGCCATGCTCAGCGAGTTCTACCCAACTGAAGTCTTGCTGTTCTGATTAAGGAATAATCGTGATTACTGATTGTGCAGATGACAACCGCATTTTCCAGGCTGGACGTTTGTTCATGAAACAGGATGGATGCGCTATGTGGAAGCCCGTCGAGATCAAGATCGAGTCTGGTGAACTTCCATCTAGCAGCCCGAAGTTTGCCGCTGTCGAGGCCGGTCATCTCGCTGCATACGCACTTGATGGTTCGTTATTCTGTACACGTTAGTGCTGATGATCGACACATTCTTTTAACCGAAAGTGTGTTATCATTGCCTCAGACCAAGGGCGTTTATACTCCTGGGGTTCACAAATCTTTGGGCAGCTAGGCCAAGGCGAAGAGCTACATGTAGTAGAAGACTCTTCTGGCAGCAAGGGCCCAGATGAGGCTAGTGCAGACGGTAAAGAAGATGGTGACGTTGATGACAAGCAGAAGGGAGTTGAGGAGGAGGGGAGAAAGACGAGCATGAGAAGGACGATGGGGGACCACCACCACTCAAGATTGTTATAGTGGAGAAAGTACCCAAGCACGTGGAGACGTTGGCTGAACATCCCATCATGAAAGTCTCTGCTGGAAACCATTTTGCAGTTGCAATTTCGACAAATGGCGCGGTTTTCTCTTGGGGTCGAGGATGTTTTGGACAGCTTGGAAATGGCGGCTATGCTGATGTGAGCACCCCAGCTCGAGTTGAAGCATTGACAAACTACGTTGCAATTGACATTGCCGCTGGTATGAATCATGTGCTGGGTGTATTCGTCGCTAGGCAATTACTTTCAGAGTTCAATCAGCTGAGGGTTCACGGTAGCATGTCTTCCGAAGACACTTCACCTACACAGCATTCAATCGTCTTGGCATGGGGAAGAGGTCAATACGGTTGCTTGGGCTTTGGTGGATCAAAGAACGAACCCCTTCCGTGTGAGAATAGCTTTTTCCGAGGGTTGGGAGCGATAAAAGTCGCTGCAGGAGCTGGGCATTCGCTTGTCTTGTGTGGTGTCGGAGCCTTGACATTTCTGTACGCGTATGGAGACAACCGGTTAGGTCAGCTGGGCGTCGCCTCCCATGCTGACCATGTCGATATGCCGACATTCGTGGACGAGTTCGTCAATGTACACATCGCAGCGATAGGTGCTGGTGCACAGTACTCGGCAGCACTCACTGGTTAGTGGAACACTTCAAATTTCAAATATCCTGCTTATGGTTGTTCGCTCATTTGCATTATATCTTCAGGCGACGGTGAGGTGTTTTCGTGGGGCGATGCTCGCTATGGCAAGACCTGTCGCGCTGACGGACGCACGACCTACGTGCCGTGGAAGATTGATCTGCCCACCAACATCCCCACCAAAAGCTTCATTACACAGCTATCCGTTGGTATGCACCACACATTGGCTCAACTTCGCATCAGTACGTCTAACACTCATCAAGGTCCTTGATTCAAGGAGGTCACTAATTTACCCATGTTGATACTTTGCTTGTTGTTACGTGCTATAGGCGGTGAAGTTGATCGGTGGAGGAAGTTCCCTCTTGGTGGCATTGTACCAGCCACATGCTACCAAGAAGGCAACGGCAAAGGTATAGATGCAAAATATTGCTTTTGTAGAGTATTTTCCTCATATTGACCGTGGTTGTTTGCGCTACATAGTCTCGATATGCAAGTGCAAGGGTTCGCAGACCACAACTCGGAGTGTACTCGGCATCTTCGTGCAATGTGAAACCTGCCGAATGTCGCCACTTTGTCGTATGTGCTGTCGTCGATGTCATGTTGGACACGCACTAGTCCCCGTTGCAATTGGGCGAGGACTTCGACAGTATTGCGCGTGCTCAGAAGGTGTTTCGTCGGCTGAAGTTTCGTGCTCGTTTGCAAGCAAGCTTCCGCCGGCAATACCGGAAGAAATGAGCCTACGATAGGCACGAAATCGACAGGTTCAACGGAATTGCCTCGCAGTTCTGAGATGCCCCGATGCACACTACAGGGACAAATCGTTTCGGTGACGCGCTCAGTGATTAAGGTAGTTGACAAATGGCACCGTCACATTGCAACCAGCATCAATAACATTGTGGCAGCACAACATTGTTGTGTCCTTTGTGAGATTGTCAATAGCCCTTGGACTCAACTCACCAGTAGGAATTGATGATCATTATTTATGACCATTTTACTCTTATGCAGAAACACCACTAACCACTCCGCTTCTTGTTGAACAGGTTGAATTGCGCTGATGCTACTTGTTTGCATTCCCTTACCAGTCGTCATCGTCGTTGTTGCTGCCGCCCGATTTGCGCGAATCGCCGCTATCCGAGTCGTAGGCGATCATAGTTCGACGCTCAAGAATCCGTGCGATGGAGTCTGCAAATGGTGCTCCACTCGACGCAGGTCGTGGTTGCGAAGGCGGTCGTCGAGTCTCCACTGGGCGTAGATGTCGACTTTGTTTCTGCAGAATTTGCTGCAGCAATGCTGTCTGTGGACTTTGTTCCTTGGCCGGAACCTCACGTTGTGGCCGAGGTTCGCTGGCACTGCGTAGCGACTTCCCAAGCTGAATCTCCTCCAACAAATTTGGACGTGGTGATTCTAGGCGTGGCGGCGACGGAGGCGGAGGTGGCGGAGTAGTTGGCTGTTCGTACTCTTCCATTGGGGGTGGAGGCGGAGGCGGAGGCGTATCAGCGTCCGCTTCTTCAACATCATACGCGTCAAAGAATGTGTCGGATCTACTTTGTTCGTCAAGCTCTGGAAGCGGCGGTGGAGGCACTAAATTGTGAGGCGCTGATGGATCGTAGTAATACGACAAGCCATGATCGGTGAACTCGTCGGGGCTCGTCGCGTCCGGCAGTGGAGGTGGTGGGGGCGGGATCCCGTTCGTGAACTCTTCTTCCATCTCTGTCGTGATCTCGTCGTCATCCATTTCCTGCATGAACGCACCGCTCACAGGTGCCGACATTGCGTGAGGATCAACTGGAGACGGCGGGGACAATTGATCGTTGCCGAACGCGTCGACTGCTGCATGATGGGTTGTCGGTGGCGGCGATGGCGCTGCTTCTTGAGTTGGATGCTGCCGTTCCTCGGCGCGTGTTGGGCTATGGGTGATGGAGGCAAAGCTCTGGTGCGCCTTCTTACGCAGATCCCGCAAAGTGGGGCTCCGGTTCAATTGCTGCTGTTGCTGCTTCATCAGCTCCTTCCCCTCGCCAGTCCCGTAGATTTCGCGCCACGACCGGATCTTGAGAAACTTCATCTTCTGCTCGGCATCGCCATTGCTGGCATCCGTTTTAGCGGCATCGGCACTTGCAGACCGTTGCTGCTCCTTGGCCTTTGCGCCTCTCGACGTTCGCGCCGACGCTCCTCCTTGATTTCCAACGCACGCTGCTGCCTCGCTTCCTCGTTCTTCAGCCATTCCTCCATGAAAAACCCAGGATGGCTGTACTTCTTTCGCGAAATCGACGACGTCGGAGTGCTAGCAACGTCGTTATGGTCTCGAAGACTCTCCGACTGGCACTCAGACGAGCTCCGCTGCTCGTTATCGTAAAAGCTATCCAGCTAGGCACACAAGTATCAATACGATGAATACCTGGTTGGTATCAGTCAAAACAATAAACCAAACAAGCAAAGAGTGTCATGACCACGCACCAATTCAAGAGGTGGCATGCGTTCGCATCGTTCATAAGCCTCGACGATAGCAGCAGGACGCTCAGACTTGCTGTCTCCGCCAGAGATGGAAGCTGCACTGATCGTTTGTATACAGAGCACGCGATCACTCTCTTCTTGCGACGGCAGCAGATGCATTAGATCGGCTGCTGGTTGTCTTCCGTCCAAGCGCTGCTGGAGTTGACTATCGACAATTTGTGCGAGGACATCGACTCGGTGATTCAACCTCGCCATTCGATCCTGCACCTCAGTTGCTTCATCCTTGAGTTCTCGAAGGATATCGAGCGAATAAGAAGCGACACTAGCTGCAAGGGAGACCAACAAGCAGCACAAGCAGCAGAATAAGAAGATCAACGTCAAAGTTCACGCTAGTAGTGATTGGATAGCTGTAGCTCTGACCGATTTGACCCAGAACTCCTGTGATACTGCAGCAACCACACACAAACACAAGTTACGTCGTTCGCATGACGAATCAGCACAATGTCGTCCTCAATGAGCTCACCTTGTAGCGCGAGCTTGACGGAGCACATCTTCGGGTGACCTCACTCGACTCCCGCTCAAGTCGTAGCCATTTGTCGGGTCTGTGGGCCCCGTGAAGGAGGGCACTATCCGAGTGAGCATTGCATCCGACTTGGCCAAGGAAACAACAGAGCTAGGGCGAAAGGAACAAGTATTGCGAGCCGTTCACCAGCGACTGTTTGATTTTGTGGCTAAGAATGCTGCTAGCAGATCACATGACGGTGAGGTCGTCGTCAAAGTAGAGGTGCAATATCGGCTTGAACTGATGCTCGTCCATATCGAAGCGCTCGAAGATCGGGGACTCGTCCGGGATGCCGTTCTCGTCCAACGTTTGCTGCATGTGCAGCGGAACGAATTCGTCGTCCTCCAAGTGCTTCCACGTGTAGCTCCCGGCATGAGCGTTGACCCGCAGGTAGCGCCTCTGGATTTCAGCTAGCGTTTCCTCGCAGCAAACCTCCAGCGAGTGCTGCTGCTGCGTGAGCACGTTGACGATCTCGAGCCAGCGAACTTTCTTGGTGAGGCGTCCGACGACGTACTGCGGGTCACGCCACCACGGCAAGAAGTCGGCCGTTCGCCATTGCGCGGTGGGATCTGGCGGTGGGACGTGTAGGAAGCGTCCGTAGGGTAGGAACGGCAGCGACAAGTTGCGCTCAGGGTCTACGTGGTGCTTCACCTGGACAGAGGAGGCAACAACTAGAGTCAACACTACCATGCACAAGAGAGAGAGCGTGGTTTCTCACTCACGTCCTCTGTGTCTGGGTCGAACCAGTGGGAGATGTCTTCGCCGGCGTGGTTTATCAGCGGCTGCACCAACGGCCCTGCACGCATAATAGTTGTCGTTGAATGTCAATTTGAGGGGGATCCGTGGATAGCTGCAAGAGTGTGACAGAGGCTACCTCGGTTCTCCTGGATCAACGGCGAGACGTCCAGGACGCGGTGGTTGATGGAAACCCAGCAGTCCTACAGGCAAGAGGGGATGCCAATACATTGCAAAGCGATCAGAAAGGAATGCACATCGATGCTAGAATGCCAATCCATGCTCACGTCGGCCAAGTTGTGAATCGACACTTCGCGCGGGGTGAAATACTGCGGCCGTCGTTGCCCTGACGACTCTGCTGGATTCCCTGCCTTGGTCTCCGTCATTGTCGTGCTGCAGAAGAGGTGAAGTTACTTGAAGCTTCTTCGTCGCGTTGCTACAGCTATCTTTGTGGTTCCCGTTTCACGACATGCTCCGCCAGTTTACATTGCATGTAACTTGTAGTTCCCCGCCATCCATTCGTGCCGTGCGTGTGTCGAGCTGCGAGACGTACGCCTTTGCGATCTATCGACGTGGTTGCATCGTCCGATCCTCGTAGCGTGTAGACGAATCAATTGGCTAAGTTTTGGCGACAGAGTGAATCGACTCGGAGCGATGAGTCAATTGTAACTCAAAATCTTCCTGTCTGGTGATGATACCGGCTTAGGGTCGTTGGTGTCGTCTGAATAAAACGACAAACTAACTCAACCATGTGCTTCATGTGACCACCCTCGCTGTTATACATAGTAGCGAGGCGATGCAGGATATAGTGCATACACCTTCGAGAGCTTGGCTGTTCCGTCCTTTGAGCGAGTCGACGACAGCGCTTGAACTTGCCTTGATCAGCGGCATACGACTGAGGTAAGGGAGACCAAAGACCAGCCGCTGCGTGCCAACACTTGGTGGCGAGACAAAAGCAACTCCTGCGACGTTGCTGCTGCCTGGGCCGGCAGGGAAGAAAGTGTCAATCGTACTCGAAACCAACTACATTGATCCATGTCAAGTGACCATAACGATAGTGCAGTCTCGACAACATAAAATGCCATGTCAGCTCAGATTGAGGGCATGTTGCAGTGAATGCAGTGCCTAATCTAATCTTGAGAGTCGGAAAACTAATTAGGCGCGACTAACACAGCTCGCTGCGCTGAACTTTTGACCTGAGCTAAAGTATGCGGCGCGGCATCGAAAGTGGTGGCGTTTGATGGGCAACGCCTTTTTCGGCGCTTGTGTGTCCATTTTCTCGCTTGTCGTCTGGTCGATGCTCGTCCCCTGCCACAAGGGCCTCCCATCTGTCTCGATGGCTTTGCACCAGTAAAAGCTCAGTCTGACTGTCGGAACGTCTCCATTTCCAATCAGGACACGAACGGCAGAGCGCATTTCCAGTCGCGTCCATCGTGCTTCTTGATACCTAAAAGGCATCTCCAAACAGTGAGAAACTCTAAAGCTTTAGTGGCTTCGAACAGGGAAAAACAAATCTCGAACAATGGCGTCGCAGTACGAAGAGACCAACACGACGCGCAATATCGACGCGAACGTGGCACTCCCTGCTGCGTACGACGAGAAGGACGACATGGACTCGCTCCGGGCCAAGCTGCAGCAGAAGAAGAAGCCCATCTACGCCGGTCTCGCTTTCTTGGCGGTCGTGGTCATTGGCGTAACGGTCGGCGTGACGTCCTCCAGCGGCACTGAAGTGTCCACCGAATCGGCTCAGAAAGAGACGACCCCTTCGGATGGGTCCACCACTCAGTCAACTGGACAGTCGACGCAGGTGACCCCTGATCAAGCCGGAGCTGTAACGGCTGCGAAGGACTCAGTGTCCTCCTCGAGCAGTTCAGGATGGAGTGCGTCCACCAGCAACTCGGGCTCCTATTCGTCCTCCGGTCAGGCTTCGGCCGGTTCTGCCTGGCAGCAGAACTCGACGTCCGGCTGGTCGACCCCCACCCCGACGCCTACGTCGGCATTTTCGCAGGCTCGAAGATGGACGGTTTGACAGAGTTGTGCGCGCAGTGGCTGGCAGGAGCGGCCTGCATGGGGTCATGGGCATCGTTCCTTCCATCCTAATCTGCGCAGGCTACGCCCGTGAATTGGTGCCTCTGCTCGTGGAGCTACCACTTCGACGCCGCTCAATCCCTACACTACTGCGCCAGCTTGAGAAGTTTGCCAGACGCCACTGTTGCCATGACTTAATCTTGCAACTTTATGATGAACTGCATGAAGCGTGGCAACGGGTTCCCGAGGCCAGGACTTAATATGAACAGTAAGTACACCTCCACCTCGTCGGAGTTGTACAAACCGACTAGGTAAAATCGAGATAACAGTGTGCGGAAGATGGTCTTACGTGGAGGCAGATCAGTTTGGAGCGGCTGGGAGACTGTGCTGTTTACTCGTGGTATCGACACTGCATGTCGACTCGACAATGCTCTTTCCCGTCCATGTGTGGATCGTCATGGCCTTCAAGTGCAGGAAACAAACAACTCCCACCCTTGACGTCGCAACCACGTTACTGCTGTACGTACGTGTATCTTGCATCTTGTTTATGAGCCAGCTCCCATCTCAGTAGTTTTCCCAGCAGTCTTGTCAGTACTTCAGCCAATAAGTAGTGCGGTCAGCATCTAAGAAGGTGCAAAACAACTCTATAATATTAGTAGCTAGGTAGTTGAAAATGACTTGGCGATCGCGTGAAAATGCCAGCTGGAGTCAAGTGTTAAACGCAATTGAAGTTCCCTTAATGCACATCACAAGATTCGCAGGCTCACAGGAGGAGTCAAAGCGGGTGTTGAACTGACATTCGAGTTTTTTTTTTGCAAGTTGATGCAGTCAGTCAGTCAATCTTCAGGCGCCTAAGAAAACCCCGCGCCCTCCACGAGTGCATGTGTGGAGCGGACTGTGTATCCCGGTGGCACTACAGGAGCGTTGCAGCGAACCGCAGGCAGGCGCCGATATCCTTATCATCAGTCTGGTCAAGACCTCATATTCCATCAATTGCGAGTTTCGCGCGAGACTATGACACCTCGCCTGACAAGGCTCCACACGTAAATGCCTCCGTACATTCGTACCCCACAGCACTTAGCAGCAACATCAGGTGCTGCTCGATAAAATGCCTCCTGTGGTGCGAATGATGCTTTTAACAATCATTTTTCATCATAACAATACCGATTTTAACAATAAGAGAAAAAATGAGTCACATTTTCACCTTTGAAGAAGCTTAAGTGCGCCGAAGAACCTCCAACGGATGAATCCACGAACTTTAACAAGCTAACGAAATCGTTAGAAAAGTTAGAGCTATAATTTGGTCAAGCTTTTAGCTCGCTACAACCAAATAATAGCTCACACCTCTTAAGTGCGGCGCAATTTCACAATACAAACCGCACTTTGGCAACCATCAAAATCAAATGCGAAATTCCTAATCGAACTTTTCGACTAGCTCATTTTCCGAAATTTGTGAATTTACACTTTTGCCATGAAGGTACTTGGTCTGATACTTTTAGGAGCCGACGAACGAAATTTGTGAATTTATACCGTACTGCTGACAAACGGCTAACTTTCATGCGAAAACTGTTTCGCACTGCCTCACTTGAAGTTTGTATTGAAGATACTGGACACTTCCTTTTCCACCCGGTCGCAACAATCACTTTCGCATTCGCCATCTACTGTAAGAAGAGAGTCGATATCAGATGACCATCAACAGGAACCGCAGGCGACCGCGTCTCGCAATGGTAGTGATGCGCTCCGCCACTCGGCAATCGGTCGACGAAGCGCTGCTTAGGGATCAGCAACGCGTTCAGATGGAGCTGCAGTCCGGAGACTCGCGGCAGGTCGTGCTCATGGCGTCGCCTGACGAGGTGCGAGCTGCTCTGAGTGCCAGACCGCAGCCGCAATCTCCACCAGAGCCCAATGACTCGACCACAATGTCCGTCGCCACGGAGACGCAGAGACGACTGCTGGCTCACGCGCATCGCACGCGGCATTTGCTGTCGCGTCGAGAGGCCACCGAGACGCTGAGTCGGTCTCGCCGTAGAGAGATGGTGAGGGAGATTCAGAGTCTCAAAGAGACGATGCAGACCTTGCAAGGAGAGGTCGAAGTGACTGCTCGCAGTGTGGAGAGCATGCAGCGTCTTGCACTGCAGTTGGAGAGACTCACGCGTGAGTTCATGCCTCGAGGTGTCAGCGAGCAAGCCAGCAGTTATCGTGATCCGACAGAGGCCGACGGAGTTGCTTGACGAACACATTGTGGAATTGTCCAGTTATGCTCATGGTTCTCTCTCTCTTTCTCGAGATAAGGTTGCGACGTGCTTCTTCTTCACAGCGTTGAGATAGCTTCCTCCTCGCTGAATACGGGAGCAGGACGCGCTTTCACTAAGGCAGGCAGGAGATGACAAGCTGTGCATCCTCCGAAAGTGCTACGAATTGCGTGCCGCGGACGATCGAGCGGTCAGGTGGAAGAGCCTGGTCACTCTGGACTGCGCACGCAAGCGGCCGCGCATCAAGGCCAGACACTGCAGCGAACATGGCGGAACACGAAGGAAACGCTTGCAGCTTGACTCATGACACGAAGTCTTCGTCGAAGAGTACGCCATCTCGTTGTTTACGCAAGTGGCTTCCTGTCAGCAAACTCATCCGACAGTCAAGCTGTGCTCTCAGAACTTGCGTAACATTACCGAACGCTAAAGCAGGATGCGATGCCAGCATGGTCCTCTTGGCAGAAAGACGCGGAAAGCGAATGCGACCGAACGAAGAGGAATTAAAGGCGAAGTGCAGTGTTGCTCTTCCTGGTCCTCGGACTCATCCCTTCTTCGTCGCCCTCACTCACAGCCGATCTCGACCCATGTAGTAGGAATTGGAGATGACTACTTAACGCTCGCTCATCCGTTCGCCATTACCGGCAGTAACACTATCAGTGTGGAGAAGGAGAGTCTCGATCGCTGACGAACTGCATCCGCAGACGCAGCACATCTGATGTCGCTGGTAGCCTCGCCGACCACAGTTCTCCTTGACAGCGAATTCCAACGGCGGTTATAATTTCAACGGCGCTGTCGACCGGCAATCATGTGTCGGCAGTACCGTTCGCCGTGTCTTTGTGGCATTTGCGTGTCTACCCCACAAGATCTTAGCGGTCTTCTTTCGCGTTGGCTGTGAGCACCAGTACGACAGTCTGTCGGACAGAACCTCTGCCGAGGAAGCCCTGCACTGCGTTAGCTTTGGTTGCTGCACAGATGGAACTGCTCGACATAATAGCTCACTCTTGAAGATCTTTCACTCTTGAAGGAGCAACAACTCGAC